>JXTC01000214.1:493107-508377 GCA_002914845.1 Trema orientale
TTCTATATTTATTAATTCTTAGAAAATTCCCTAATAAGAATTTAACAAACGTTTAACAATTAAAATGGATCATTATTTAATTACTTCGAGTTAATTACTTAATAATTTTAATTTATATTTGTGAAAGAAAAAGTAAAAAGGACTTTTTATTTCTTTATTTGAATTAATTATTGGGAAAAATTTCTAAAAATGGTCTGTTCCATTTCGTAATTTTAGTAAGAGGCCTAAGTTATAAAAGGGTGGGTCTATTAACACTCTCCGTCTACTTTCTTCACACCTAATGTTAAGAATTTTTTTTATTACTAGAAGAACCATTGATAAAATTACGTTTAAATATATAGACTGAAATCAATTCTCTTCACACACATCTTCAAAAATAATTTTTTAAAAAGAAAATTCGCACCGCTTTCCTAAACCAAATTCGCAAAATAAGATCATGAGCAAATCTTCATTGAATTTAAAAAATAAAACAAGATTCCACCAAAACATTAGATAAATAAATAAGAACAATACGTGTTAATTTGTTTTGCATCTTTTCTTGTGATCATTCCTAATTGATTAAAACCTTTTCTCTAGCTATAGTTGCTTCTAATAAACTCTGTCTCATGCTATTTTAAATTCATTCTAACACAGTATATAATAAATATGAGGCTTGAGTCTTTTGAAAATTAAGAAAACATTGTAAATCAAAATTAAAACCCAAAAATAGTATTCAAACAAAAATAGCGAGGGTTCACGATTTCTATTTCATTGGATGCTACAAGCAATTGATGTAGGAAAGGCATGATATAGTTTTGATGGCCAGAATCTTATTATTAGCTCTAATTTGAAACCTTCAAATACGAAGAAGGAATGAAATAATTTTGAAGAGATGCCTGCAATATGAAGTGAAGAAGTCTGAGAAGATGTATATATATCTTTTTGATGAAGATAATAAATTAACTCACAAATTATATATTTTTATAGAAACTAAAAATTATTTATAGAGATATTTAGATCGAGCATCACCATCTTCTTTAAAATCTTTAGGGTAAAATAGGGTTGAAAAGAATGAAAGGGAATAAAGAGAAGGATAGGTAGGAAAAATGTGAGAGGAGTGGGAAGAGAAAAGACAACTAGATTAAGAGATAATTTAGGAAAAATTAAGAGTGTAGAAAGTAGTAGTTATATTTTAAATTTTAGTTGAGGGTATGGTTTTAGAAATAGTATGGAAGAGTAGACAAATGAGTGACAACAGAATCCCCGTTATAAAATGAGAAACTAGAACAGATGATAATAATATAAACAATTACCCTATTATCCTTTTTTTCCCAATATTTCGAGTTCTTTGATATATTTTTCAAGTGTTGTTTAGCTACGAAGCACTTGAAGATATTGCCGAGTCAGATAGGAGTTTCTTCCTTACAAAGACTATAACTTCCAGTTGTAAATATTCCAAGCATTGCAAGCATGAAAAATATTCTAGAAAATTTGTATTTATCCAAGAAGTTCAAATATTTATTAACTCGACAATTTTATCCTCTTCAATCACTTTGTTAGTGGAGGGAAATAAGTGGTTGATGGCACCCATAAGAAGATATGATAATACTTTATCTGTGTATGTAGAGTAACTATCTAGCACGTAGAAGAAAGAGAACAAAGAACGAAGAGAGAAGAAAGGAAAGGGGGTCCACATTTTTGACACTCTAAAATAAGAGGATACATCTCTGCAAGAATTATATAAATCTTAGTAGTCTACTTAACTTGAAAATTTGGAGTCTTTGTTTTAGGTCATAATTATCAAATTGTATGGTTTATAAATTAAATAGTTTGCGATAAAAGGATCATTGTTACAACAATTTCATAATTTAAGGTATGTAAATTAAAAATTTAGACGTCAAAGTGGTATATAATTCAGTAGCTATTAAAGTAAATAATTAACCATTTTTTAACGAATCTTATCCAATCACACGTGTGATTCAGTTTTATTCAGTAGGTATTTTTCTTTAATTTGTAATAAGAAGAAATAATTAGTTAAGTCCGACTTTTTTCAAAAATAAAAAAACTCCCCTATTTTATTTTAGTTTAAGCTAAGAGCTCCAAACATCATAGAAAAAATAATTAATTAAATAGCTACAGGTGTTACTTGAGATTTAGTTGTTATAGATTGTTCGGGATCGAACCTTGTGTTCTTATTAATTAATAAAACCTGTGATTAATTAAAACAAAGCAAATAATTATTGAGATTAAGGTTAGATCATATGGTGTACACAGAAAGGGCCATCACAATACATGCCACATGTCGAAGTCCTAGTGGGCAGTCAAGATAGAATACGATACTTCTCATAGCGTCCTTGCCACGTCGATGATTATAGAAATGACTTGCTTAGTGTACGCAGATGTAAGAATTATCACAACACTGTCTACGTGTCGAAATCTTGATGGGCAGTCGATATAGAAAATGTCACTTCCCACAGCGTTCTTACCACGTTAGCGGTTGTAGGGATAACGTACTTACAATATAATAATAATAATAATAGCGTAATAATAATGTAAGTGTTATCACAATGTTGACGCTACGTATCGAAGTCACGATAGGCAGTCACAATAAAGAACGACACTTCCCACAACGTCCCTGTACATAGGCGGTTGCAGGGATAACTAGCTTACGGATTGACAATAATTATATAATAATGCGGTAATAATAAAAGGGTCTAGTTGACGGAGGTGAATAAACCGACCATAATATCAACTAGAAGACAAACAAGAAAATAAAGGGGTTAGAAATAATAAAAATAACAATAATAATAGAAATAATAGGAGAGGAATTGTGAGAGAACACGAGATCGCAAACTTGTGCCACAGGCCAAGCACAGAGTTCGAAGAGAGTAGCTCGGAGCCCACAAATCACTGAAATGCAAGGGTTAGAAATTGTATACAAAGAAGCTTGTTGTACGAGTTAATAGAAAAAGTGACATAGAAATAATGAGATAATGGAAATATGATACAAAAGTAGTTGGATGATAATAAGGTAATATAAACTTGAATATTAAGCCTATAACATGCAAGGAAACTTATAGAGCAAGTTAATAGAAAAGGTGATATAGAAATAATCAAATAGTAGGAAAATGATATAAAAATAGTAGAATTATAGAGAAGTGGTATGTGAAATATAATGGGCCTAGAGTATGCAAGAGAAATTAATAGAACAGGCCAACATATGAATAAGAATCAAAGCCCCACAACTCCACCGAATGGACTAAAACCATAAATATGTATGTGTGAATAATTTTATATAAGTGTGTGATGATTTAATAGTCAAACTTGTGTATATATATGTGTGAAAACATGCTAATAAAGTGAGAAGAATACATGCACAATACCAAGAAGATCCCGTGACCCATGAAAGACTAATTGCATGTAAATAAGATACAAATATATATGTAAGAGATGAAGAGGTAGAAGTTACGGATTGAGTGAGAACTCCCAAAGCTGAGAGAGTAGGATGGTGGAGGTAACGTTGATGATTGGAAACGAAAGAAGTGATGGTGGTGTTGGATGATAGCTACGGGTGCAACGAACAAGAGAGAAAGAGATAGAAAGAGAGAAAACTTGAGGGCCTCGGATATGTATAAGAGCAAGAGAAAGAGATAGACCGGTTGAAAGCAAATAAAAGAGATAATATTATTGATGGAGTTAGGAACTGAATGATCGTTACAAAATGAAGGAGGTACCCTTCTATTTATAGGCAAATGATGCCTTAGCTTGGAATACAAGAGAATGAGGTGTCAAAACCTTATTGCCCAAGTTTGCTTAATGTACAAGTGCTTCTCTTGTAAGTTCTTAGTCTACAAGAGCTTCAAGCTATAAGTATTTGTGACTTTAGAGGTTTCCAGAAGTTTTTAGAATCATAGGGTACCTTGCCCTTGAAGAAAAAGAGCTTGTCTTACAAGTACATAAACTACAAGGCCTTTGGGCACAAGTAAGAAGCCTCTAGAAGTCTCTAGAAAGTGGAGGAGCTTGTACTTGGAGGTTGGCAACTTGTACATGAAGGAAGGAGCTCCAAAATGACTTGTAGTTTGTGCTTGAGTGATATATAGCTTGATATTTGATGACATGTAGTTTGGGCTTGGATGAAATAACTCCAAATCAGCTCGTACAGTGCATAGTTTAGAGCTTAGATGGAAACACTCCAAACGACATGTAGTTTAGACCGTGCTACATGTAGCTTAAGCGAGCTTAGTTTAGGCTGGTAATCCTTGTACTTAACTAACACTAATCCATGTCCTAAGACTAATCCAAAAAATTTGGAAAACCCCAAAACATAGATTTACTAAAATGGTTCTTTCGTCGTAAATTTGATTTGAAATTTTTATTTTTGTTATTACATTCTCCTTTTCTTAAAGAATCCTTATCCAACCACGTATGATTCAATTGTATTTCTTTATAACAAAATTAAATTTTGTAATATTCCACGTGCAAAGTGTGGGAGACACTGATGGAAGTTGTTAAGAAGTAAAATTCAAAATTTTGGCAGAAATACAATTGTTGTCTCAGTGACAAGTGAGTTTGGAGTGAGAAAAGAATAGGTGACTTTTATAAAATGGTTTGTTTGGGAATTAATGGGCACTTGTTTTCAAAACTAGAAGTTACGAGCAGATAAGTGACTGATGAGGGCATCTTTTGATTTTTTTTTTGAAAAGTAATACCCCACTTTTTAAAAAAAAAATTATTTCTCTATTTATTAATTCATAGAAAATTCCCTAATAAGAATTTAACAAACATTTAATAATTAAAATAGAATATTATTTATTTACTTCGAGTTAATTATTTAATAATTTTAATTTATATTTCTGAAAGAAAAAGTAAAAAGGACTTTTTGTTTCTTTATTTGAATTAATTATCGGGCAAAATTTCTAAAATGGTAAGAAATTTTTTTATTACTAGAAGAACTTTTGATAAAATTACGTTTAAATAAATAAATTGAAATCAATTCTCTTCACACAAATCTTCAAAAATAATTTTTTTCTAAGAAAAATCACACTCATTTCCCAAACCGAATTCCAAAAATAAGATTATGAGCAAACCTTCATCGAATTTATAAAATAAAACAAGATTCCACCAAAACACAAGACAAATAAATAAGAACAATACGTGTTTGTATTGCATATTTTCTTGTGATCATTGCTAATTGATTAAAACCTTTTCTCTCTAGCTACGATTGCTTCTAACACAACTCTATGTCATGCTATTTTAAATTCCTTCTAACACAGTAAATAATAAATATATGAGGCTTGAGTCTTTTGAAAATTAAGAAAACTTTGTAAATCAAAATTAAAACACAAAAATAATATTCAAACAAAAGTAGCGAGGGTTCACGTTTTCTAATTCATTGGATGCTATAAGCAATTGATTTAGGTAAGGCATGAAATCGTTTTGATGGCGAGAATTGTTAGGTCCAAGGTGTTGACCTGTATTGGCAAACAATTGGCAAAAATAATAAACTCAAGTTGTTGTGAGAAAACTAACAAGTTGTTGCAACAGGTTTGCTGATGTTGTAAAATACTTGTTGCAACAGATGTACAGGATTGCTCGCAACGAATTTGTACAGCTGAAAATCAAATTTTGGAAACTTTTTGTTCTTGCTTCCTTTAGCCTAATTTTCCTTATTAAACATTTCTAGAAGGTTAATAGAGATTATTGCTGATGGAATTTCGTGACTAAGCATGGCCTAATTAATTGAGATATTTTATCTCAATTTTCCTTTGATTAAGTTTCCAAATTTAGATTGATTCTTACTTATTATTGCCTAAAATCTTGACTAATAATTATTGACAGGTGTATAAGCAGAATCATGATCATATTTCCTCCATTATGGTGCAGAATATATCCTCATTAAATTAATGTTATTAATTTGATGAGCTGTCAAGATTTTCAGGCAGAATCTGTTGCAACAGATTGTGCTGTTTTTGAAAAGTTTTCTTATTTGATTTTGATTGACTCTAATTAATTGTGAAATCAATCTTTGTCTTTAAGGAAAGATTTTACAAGTATAATAGAGTGATTTTAGAGCCAAAATCGTGGATAACTTCTCTCAATGTACCTGGACACTTTTAAGGGACAATTCATTAAAGCTGTTGTAACAGATTTTAGACTGTCCAAATAAGGAATGACAACAGATTTTGTGGCAAATCATTCTTTTCTTATTTTCAGCCTTTTCACACCAAGGAAGCACGAAATTGGGGCTGGAAATTCATCTATAAAAGCTCACCAAGTCCAAAGGATTTGTATGCACTTCATTTGAGAGAAAATACTCTTTGAGAGAGCTTTTATGTAAGGCATAGAGTTTGTTCTATTGCTATTGTGAGACTTAGAGAGCTTTAGAGTTTTCTAGGTACTTTGTTTGAGTACATCTTATTCTTCGAGAGGAAGAGCAACACGTCTTCGGGAGGAGACAGATCCGGACCAGTGAAGGGAGTTCACGTGTGAAGGATCAACAAGACGAGGGGTCTCGCTAAACAAGATTGGTAGAGTTGTTACAACACATTGCGGCAATTGAAAAGAGGGAGTCTTTTATTGCGTTAGTCAATTGGTGTTTGTAATGTTGATACTTTACTAATTTATTTAATCTCTGGGCATAGTCCCGTGGAGTAGGAGAGGTCCAAACCACGTTAAAAATGTCTTGTGTTCATCTCTTTATTTTTTATGTTCTGTTGCAATATATGCACTCGTTGTTGCAACACATTTTATCCGCATGTTACAACATAATTAATTAATTATTAATTTAATCAATTAATTATTGTAATATTTAACAAAGTAGATCTTTCAATTGGTATCAAAGCGGAGTCACTTAAATATTAGTGAGATTTTGGAATTTTCTGATCTATTTTTTTAGTATGTCTATCTTGAATGAAGGAGGTTCAATATCTCGTCCACCATTATTGAACGGGACCAATTATCCGTACTGGAAATCCAAGATAAGGGCGTTCATTCGAGCTTTGGATATTAAAGCATGGAGATCGATTCTTACTGGATGGTCACATCCTACAATCAAAGCTGATGATGGAACCATTTCATTGAAGCCATAAATTGATTGGTCCCCTCAAGATGATCTGTTGGCCAGCTACAACGCTAAGGCCTTACATGCCATTTTTAATGGATGTGATGTAGAGCAAATCAAGCTGGTCTCCTCATGTGAAACTGCAAAGGAGGCATGGGAAATCCTTCAAACAAACTTTGAAGGATCAGGTGATGTTAAGCGTAATAAACTCACTTTTCTCACTCCTAGATTTGAGGAATTACGTATGGAAGAAAATGAAACTTTGTCTGGATATTATACTAAATTGTGTGATATTGCTAACGAATCTTTTGCTCTTAGTGAAAAGATCCCTGAATCTGTAATGGTTAGAAAGATTGTCAGGTCTCTTCCAGATCGGTTTCAGCCAAAGATTGTTGCAATAGAAGAAAGTAAAAATCTAGACATAATGAAGGTGGTTGATTTGATGAGTTCTCTACGAGCTTTTGAAATGAATTTGAAAAGCAGGAGAAAGGAGAAATCAATTGCTTTCAAGACAATACAAGAAAGCGTGGAACCCTCAAATGAGGAAAATGATGATGATGATGAACTTGCCCTACTCACCAAAAATTTCAAGAAATTTCTGAAAAATGTAGGCAAAAATTCAAAAACTAATTCCTCTTCCACCAAAAATACGAAAGGTAAGACTTCTTCCAAATATGTCGATTCTTCAAATAAAAAAGTTATTCAATACAGGGAATGTGAGGGATATGGGCATATTCAATCAGAGTGTGCCAACACCCTGAAAAGGAAATCAAAAGCCATGACCACTACCTAGAGTGATGAAGAATCTGATGAGAGTAAAGAAGAATACATGGTGAGTAATGTTGCTCTCACTACCTCCTTGTTTTATGTCTCACGGTTTGTGTTGCAGAAAGATATAGATTCTGTTGCAACAGAAGGTCTGTTATAACACATTTGTTGCTGAAGGTGATGTCGCAACAGATTCCGTGAAATCGGATGATGTTACAACTGAAGTTGGTTGAGATGGTGATGAATCAGAACCTGACGAGGATTCAATTCGAGTGGCATATCAAAAAATGTACACTCAATGGTTAAAGGTATGTGCTGATAATCGACTTTTGGTAAGTAATAACACTGCACTTATGAAATCCAAAGATAGAAAATTGAAAGAATTGTGTGTTGAACTTGAAAGAACTCAAAAAGAAGTGAAAATGTTGAGTTCAGGAACTAGAAAGTTAGATCACATTCTGACAACTGGAAAATCCACTAGAGACAATAGCGGATTAGGCTTCAAAGGTATGAGATCTAACTCTGAAACAGTGTTTGTGAAACCAACTGCATCTGTTGCAACAACTTCACAGTCTGTCGCGACCACTTCACGGTCTGTTGCAACAACCAGTAAGGCCATTGTTCATTCAAATCCGAGAGGTAAGACCCAAAAATGTGTCCCTGTTTGCCACTTTTGTGGGGTTAAAGGTCACATCCGACCAAGATGTTTTACAATGATGAATTTTTTTGAGGATAATTATTTGAACAAATCATTTATTTATCCATCTCAAAGAAAAACACCCATGCCCAAAATTGATTTGCAAACAAGCTCTAAACAAGTATGGGTAAAGAAATCAGATGTTAAATGTTTTGTTACTTTTAAATATTTAAGAACGTGTGCTACTAACCCATGGTATTTTGATAGTGGCTGTTCTAGACATATGACAAGTAATCAAGATATTTTGACAAGTTACAAATCTATGACAAGAAGAGAAGTCATTTTTGGAGATGGAGTCAAGGGAAAAGTTCTTAGTAAAGGAACTTTAAACGTTGATGGGATACCAAGATTGAAAAATGTGCTTCACGTAGATATACTTAAAGCTAATTTGATTAGCATAAGTCAAATTTGTGATCGCAATTTTTTTGTCAATTTTACTCGTGATGAATGTTTGGTTTTGAATCACGATGGAAATTATGTTTTGAAAGGATATAGATCTGTTGACAACTATTATACTTTGGTTCAATCAGAAACATGTCATAATGTTACTAATAATAACACTGATTTATGGCATGAAAGACTTGGGCACTTAAACTTTAAAACTTTGAAAAGAATTACAAGTGCAGGTCCTATTCGTGGTTTGCCAAAACTTGACAATCAGTCACCTGGTGTTTGTGGACCATGCCAACATGGAAAACAGTTGAAGTCAACACACAAAGTGATCTAAAGCATCACAACATCAAAGGTCATGGAACTGTTACACATGGATCTGATGGGTCCAGTGCAAGTCGAAAGTATTGCAGAACAAAATGGTGCTATAGAGAGAAAGAACCGTACCTTGCAGGAAATGGCCAGAGTCATGTTAAACAGTAAGAAACTATCCAAAAGACTGTGGGCTGAAGCAATAAACACGGCATGTTACACAATTAATCGTGTCTATCTTCGGCCAGGTACGAAAAAGACTCCCTATGAAATTTGGAAAGATAAGAAACCTAACCTTGGTCATTTTCATGTTTTTAGATGTACTTGTTACATCTTAAATGATAGGGAGCATCTTGGCAAATTTGATTCTAAGAGAGACACTGGGGTCTTTCTCGGCTATTCTAATAACAGTAGAGCTTATCGTGTATACAACATGAGAACACAAACTGTTATGAAATTGGCCAATGTTGTTATTGATGACTTCAAAGATTTTGCAGAATTCTCGAAAGAGACAGAAATTGATAGCTTTACTGATGAAGCTGTACAGAGACCTGATCAGACTGTTGCAAAAATACCCGATCCTGTTGCAACATCAGCTCCTAATGTTGTAACAGATTCCTTGCAGGAACAAGCAGGGACATCGGATCAGAATGCTTCTTCTGATATCTTGACTGATCCAATTCAAAAAGAACCATCAACAAGAGTCAAGAAAAATCATCCGACAGATCTTATCATAGGTAATTTTGATGATAACATGGTTACAAGAAGGAAAATGTATGTGAATTTTGTGCAGCATGTGTGTTTTACTTCTTTGATTGAACCAAAGGATGCTAAGGAAGCTTTGTTGGATGAATTTTGGGTGAAATCTATGCAAGAAGAACTTGAATAGTTTTCTCAAAATGATGTGTGGACACTTGGGCCTCTAGACCCAATCACACAAATGTAGTTGGTACCAAATGGATCTTTAAAAATAAAACTGATGAATTTGGTAGCATCATAAGAAACAAGGCAAGGTTAGTAGCACAAGGGTACACACAAATTGAGGGAATTGATTTTGAAAAAACCTTCGCACCTGTTGCTAGGTTAGAGTCAATCAGGTTGTTACTTGCAATAGCATGTGTGATAGGCTTCAAATTGTTTCAAATGGATGTTAAATCTGCCTTTTCCAATGGTTTTTTGAAAGAAGAAGCTTATGTTGAACAACCAAAGGGATTTGAAGATCCACACATTTCTAATCATGTTTTCAAATTAAAAAAGGCATTGTATGGTTTGAAACAAGCTCCAAGGGCTTGGTACGAAAGATTGACAAATTTTACGGTTGAAAAGGGATACAAAAGGGGAGGAGTTGATAAAACACTTTTCATCAAACAGTTTAGTTCTGGGATAATCATTGCTCAAATCTATGTTGATGATATAGTGTTTAGCTCGACTTCTAACTCTAAAGTGCATGAATTTGTTGAACAAATGCAGAAAGAATTTGAGATAAGCATGATTGGAGAGCTCACTTATTTTTTAGGCTTGCAGGTCAAAAAACTTGAGGATGAGATTTTCATTTCTCAAGCCAAGTATGCCAAAAATCTTGTGTCCAAATTTGGGCTTAAAAAAGTCAAACATTTTCGAACCCCCATGAGCACAACACTGAAGTTGACAACAGATGAAGGTGGGGTAAGTGTTGATTTAACATTGTACAGGAGCATGATAGGTAGTCTTCTTTACCTTACTACTAGCAGGCCTGATATATGTTTACAGTGTTGGTGTTTGTCCAAGATACCAGAATAATCCTAAGGAATCCCATATCACTACTGTTAAAAGAATTATTCAATATGTGAGTAGAACTTCTGATTATGGGATTTGGTATTCTAAGGATATTAACATAAATCTTGCAGGATATAGTGATGTGGATTGGGCAGGCAATGCAGATGACAGGAAGAGCACTAGTGGTGGTAGTTTTTACCTTGGAAACAACCTGATTTCTTGGCATAGCAAGAAACAGAATTCGATTTCCCTGTCCACTGCTGAGGCAGAGTACATTGCTGTTGGAAGTTGTTGTACACAACTTATCTGGATGAAACAGATGCTTGCTGACTATGGCTTTGATTTAGATGTTATGACTGTGTTTTGTGATAATACAAGTGCCATAAATATCTCAAAAAACCCAGTACAACATTCTAGGACAAAGCATATAGAAATCCGTCATCATTTTATAAGGGAACTGGTTGAGTGTAAAACAATCACTTTGGAATATGTTGAAACAGACAAACAAATTACAGATATTTTCACCGAAGCCCTTGATTTTGTAAAATTTGATTCCTTAAGGCAAGCCTTGGGAATTTGTTCTGTTTAAAGTTTTTGTTGTGTGTTTTCTTCAGCTTTTGCCAAAAATAATTTTTGTAAACTTAAAAGCATTAGTGGTGATAAAAAGTTTTTAAAGAAAGAAACTGTTTTCTTGTTTCTATTACAAGACTAGATTGTTTAAATATCTTGAATTGTGGATCATTTGACATTAAAATCTCTAAGTTTTGAATCTTGATGAATTTTCTGGATTGATTTTTAACTGACCAACTCTAATATTTGATATTTTGAAATCTAGCTTTGTAACAGGCCTGATGATTAGAAAACGCTACCTACCCTGATGTGTGGAGCCATCCTTGAGTAGTTTAGGACTCTGTATCACCAATATAGAGAGGATAATCTACCAAGTGAAAAGGGCTACCTCAGGACTAGAGTGAAAGCTACTAATCATAGGTATTAAAAAAAAAAGGGAGGTAGTAAGTAAAAAAAAAAAATAATTAAAAAAATATACTGCCTATTGTTTGTGAAAAAGCTAGAAACTGTGTGAAAATTAAAAAGAAAAAGGTTAGTCAGTTAGTTTTTGATCCAGATTATTCATCTTGATTTCTTAAATAAAGGAGATTTGTCTATCAAAAGATTAACAATACATTATAATTTTAGAATTTTTTCTTTTTCAGGAACAAAATTAACATGATTTTTTCCTTATTTTCTTTTTATCTAAATAATGCCTTGAGTTCACAAAATCATTTTGGCTAAAATTGAATTTTTTTTAGTGGCGTTTTTATTTCTTAATATAAAAAAAAAAAGGAAAAAGGGCTTATTTTGGAAATGTTTCTGCTGAAGCGTTTTAGTCTGTTGCAACAGATTTTTTTGTTTCCTTATTTATCTGCATTCAGTTACTTAATCTTATCAGGAAATCACTCAAATTGATTTAAATCTTTAATTTTCTGATTTGGTGGAAATTTTGGTCTTTAAATATCATTGGGTGATTTGTTTAACCTAATCTCTTCATAATCTCTCCACCATTTTCTCTCTCTGTCGTTTTTCTCTTCTTCCTCTGCGTTTCTTTTTCTTTGTTTTTGTGTTTTACGCAGCAAGCTTCAACAATGGTGAAAACCAGAGGTGCTGCCACCCCGAAGAAGAAACACGGGTCCTCGTCTGCCTTGAAGACCACTCCGATGAAGAAGAAGTCGAACCCACCTGGTTCAACATCCGAGTTGGCCAGAAAAACGCAAGTAGAGGTCTCAAAGCCACCTTCTCTGCCTCCTACATTAGTGGTGTCATCTGTTGAGCTCGAGCCTGTAGTTGAAGCGGCTCCAATCACAGAAACAGAGCCGTCTATCCTCGAGACCTCACAAGCCGAAACTGATGATGTCGAAGCCTCTGAGAAAACGGCCACCGGTGATGAAGAAGAAGGTGGTGACTCCGGTCAATCCGAGTCTGATGAGCCACCTCAGACTCCTGTTGCAACAAAAGCTGTTAAAACCCCAAAGACTGTGTCCTCAAAACCGAAATGTCACAAACCTGTTGTGGCCCCAATTCCAGCTGTTTTGCCATCTGTTGCAACGAAAGTTGTTGAAGCCTCAAAGGCCATGTCCTTAAAATCGAAAGGTCACAAACCTGTTGTGACCTCAATCCCAGCAGTTTCGTCATCTGTTGCAACGAAATCTCCAAAGGAAAAGACTGCTGTCTCGAAAGCCGTTGCAACAAAAGATGCTACCTTTGAATCTTCCATTCCAGAAGATGTTGCAACAATAATAATTGCAGATCCTGTGCCTATTGCAATGAAAGGTAGGAAGATAGCTAAAAATTCTGGTTCTAAATCGAAGAAGGCGCAACCGTCTGTTGCAACATCGCCTGAATCAATTTCTGCTACTTCTACCAAAGAAGTCTCTGCTTCTCCAACTATTGCACCAACTCCAAAGAAGAGTGCAACAATATCAGAAACTGAAGAAGACCTGTCCATGATACCTGAAGAAGAGCTCTCTGACATACCTGAGGAGAATATCCCTGAAGAATAAGATGAAGAAGATTCTCCAGAATCTGTGGCAATAGAAACAGCTACCGGATATGACATATCTCTTGCACACTCTTCTGTGTTTTACACTGCTGAAAATAAAGAATACATGGATGAATATGAGAGAAGAGGATTTATAAATGAGAGAAATTTTAACTTGGATTCTTTTAAGCCACTAGGGATTATGAAAATTTTAAAAGAAAAAAAGTGGTTAAAAACTATTTCCAAAGTTGAGGGTTATGTTCCTAGAATAATATAAGAGTTTTATTGCAATATTCGAGAAGAGATTGCTGACCCTGAGAGTCCATTTTATCACAAAATCTTTCTTCGAGGGCATATCTGTGATTTCAATTATCCAGTTATTGCTGATTATCTTGATATACCTGTTGTTGCAACTGATGAGTATGTGAAAGAATATGAGGTTGATAAGGTAGCTTCAGAACTTTTGGGAGATCTCATTGATTGGCCTTCTCATTTGAGTACCCTTAAGTCAACTGATTTGACTTATAAGTACTCTGGCCTGCATAAGATGGCAATTCACAACTGGTGGCCAACCGCTCATCTTCTTACAGTGGCAAGGAACTTTGCCTACTTTCTGTTTGATATAGGCATGGGAGTTGATGTCAATCTTCCCCAGATAATTTTTCAAGCCATCTTTGATCTTCGTTATGGGAGGAAAAAGACACAGAGGCTAATTTTTCCCAATCTGATTTTTGAAATTCTTCAAAAGCAACATCCTTTATAGCTACCTACAGAATTCTTTTCTCCGAGACCTCAATTAGTCAATTACCGTTTGAAGGAAAAAGAAGTGATTGAACCTATTGCAACTCCCTCCAAATCTGTCACAAAGAGGACTACTGGTAAGAAATTTGTTGCAACAACTTCAACACCCGTTGCAATAGCTTCTTCATCTCCTCCACAAGTTGCTGGCTCTACAGATTTGGCAGTATTGAAAGCTGATCAGGCTCAATAGCATGAAAAAATGGAAGCCATAGAGAAAGTGCGGCTTGAGATCCTTGCCAAATTGACTGTGCTTGCAGGATCTTCCGTGGTAGCTACTCCTCCAACTAGCTCTTCTCAACTTGTTGCCTCTGTTTCCCCTGATGTTGCAATAGATCCTGACCAGCCACAGCCGAAGAAATACAAGAGGAGCTTGGCCTGATTTGCTCGTTGCAGGACTTTGAACCATGAACATTTTTTTGAATTTTATTTTCGTCTATGGTATTTTCTGGTTTAGTTTGTTTATGTTTGGGTATTTCAGACTATTTTGTTATTTTCTTTAGACTTTGGATCTCTCTTGACAAAAAGGGGGAGATATCAAAGCTATTTGGTTGTGTTTGTGGTGTTCATTGGTTATGTTTTTCAGGGGGAGTTTTATTTCTTATGCTCTTTCTTCGATATCTTGGTATATGATTGTGTTTGATAGGGGGAGAGCATTTTTTGAATATGTTTTTAGAAATTAATCATGTGGTTTTGCAGGTGTTTTTGAACTTGAGTTACGTTTTAGTTTTGTGATTGATTTTGCCAAGTAGATGCCAAAGGGGGAGATTGTTAGGTCCAAGGTGTTAACCTGTATTAGCAAACAATTGGCAAAAACAATAAACTCAAGTTGTTATGAGAAAACTAACAAGTTGTTACTGCTGATATTGTAAAACACTTGTTGCAACAGATTTACAGGATTACTCGCAACGAATTTGTACAGCCGAAAATCTAATTTTGGAAACTTTTTGTTCTTGCTTCCTTTAGCCTAATTTT
>JXTC01000215.1:0-117841 GCA_002914845.1 Trema orientale
AACACACCTAGGACTAATCTTCACACTCTTGGGTACAATTTACCTTTGACAAAAATCCGAAAACTTCCTGTGCCTATGATATATCTTTGCCAAAACCCAAACATTCAGTTCAGAACTGAAAGGATGAGCCTGCTTGAGGTTTCTTACAGATAAAAAATTTGCCTAAGAAGGCATTTTTAAATAGCAATCACTATCAATATCAAGACATGATGGTACAAACTGTCTTTTTAGTATACATGTAGGAAATGATGTCGTAAAAAATATCATACAAACTTACATTAAAAATAATGCACTAGATGACTTTAAACTAACCGAGAAACATGGTCAAAGGAAAGTTACGAATGATTACTTTTCCAAGAAAAAGATTAATTTTCATTTTCTCTTCA
Organism: Trema orientale; assembly: GCA_002914845.1. NCBI lineage: Eukaryota > Viridiplantae > Streptophyta > Magnoliopsida > Rosales > Cannabaceae > Trema > Trema orientale. The sequence continues at coordinate 387 of JXTC01000215.1, forward strand.
AGAAGAAACCAAATAAAAAAGATTAATTAGCTTAAAGTAATTTAGAGAAACACATAGACTTATAGACAGGCAGAAGAAAAAGGACAAGGTGGTAGTCCAGAGGTGTAAACTGAGCGAGACTTGCTCAAAGAATAAAATGAAAAAAGTAAGATAACTAACAATTTTTTATTCAAGAAAAATGAATAAAACAAATGAGATAACTTGACGAGAGATATCAACAATCCATGTATGTAAGTTAGCTCAAAAAAAAGGTCCCAGCCACAACTACCTCACTTGCTACCTATCAAAGTAAACTAATCACTATACCCCCCAATAATTCTAGTTCTAGGTTTCAGGAGTTAACCTCTCCCTGGATCTACCCAAATAGATTGTCACTGAAGAGTTTTCAATCTAGCCTAACCGCCAAGACCACTGCAAACCTTAGCAGGAAAGAATTAGTAAATAACACTAAAAAACTCCCTTTCCCTGCTCTTCCCACACTATTTTCTCTCTTTGGCATCTTTAGAGACTCCAAATGACAAACGATGATCCTAGGCGTTAGCTTTTAGCTTCAGACTAAAAATAAATTACTGACAATGGGTAACTTGATACCCAAAAATTAACAAGTAATTTGACATCATTTTGTATGCTTATAGGGAAATGATAAAATAAAAAACTAAAAGGAGTAATATTGGAGCAATGGGCCGAGAACCCATTTTTCAGGTGTGGTGAAGCTGAGGTATTTTTAAGTGATAAGAACAGGCCCTTGTATAAAGGTATATGATAAGAGTGAAAGAAAAAGTAGAATGGGCCGACAACTGGGTAACTTGATACCCAAAAACCATCTCCTAGATACTCAACCCAGACACGAATTAGTTCCTATATATTCAAGAATTTCGAATACAATTTCGCATTTACGATTTCTTCTGAATCCTATAGTTTGCTAAATGGATATAATAGAAACTGAATCAAATTTGCTTCTAAATGGATACAATTTCTTCTAAAGTTTGCTTGTGAATTAAATTTTTTCATGAAAAAAATTTCCCTCTTTACCATGTCATCAACATAAACAGGAAAACAAAAAACGGTTACCTCTGTGCTCAACAATTTGATGACGAGAACCAAGCTGAGTTGATGACGAGAATAAAGCTAAGGAGTGGTCTAGAGAGGAATAGAAAACTGGTAACGAGAAAGGGAAAGAAGAATAAGAAGTCAAAATTAAAGAAAGGAACATACAAGTGAACACTGCTTTGATGGTAGATGTGGCTGGTGTAGAATCTCCGGTGAGGTGATGGGTTTGGGGCGACGCGGCTAAGGATGGTGTGGCAAGGACAGGTTTCGGTAGTCGATGTGGCAAGGGCAGTGTCAGCTGGGCAACTTCAGATGCAGAGGTGAAGAGGTTTAGGGCGGCACATATTTGATCGTGAAATTGAGGAGGAGAAAGACACCCTCAAGGTTGGGTTAGTTGTAATTTTTAGAATTAAGTGAGGGCATTTTTATCTGTCTGAAATCTTCATTAAATGTTGGTAGGAGCTTGCCGTGTAATCTAAAACCTGAAGCTGGGTTGGACCAGCTTAGGCTTTTAGCTTTAACTGTGGGCCAAATTCTTTAAAAATCCACTTTTAATAGTTTTATCAAACATCTTTATACCCAAAATTTCTTGAAAAAGTATTTTTAGCTTTTCAAAAAGCTTGGGCCCTAAGCCCAATATAGTTTTAAGTAACAAAATTTTATTAAAGTAACTAATATACATGTACAAAAAAAAATTTTGTAAAATTTCAGCGGGGCAATTGCCCCCACTCGCCTCTTAGGGGCTCCGTCCCTGTACACAGCATCAAAATATTTACCTCCTCATCTATATCACAAGAATAAAAATGAGCTAAAGCTCAGTAAATAAAAACTATGCATGCTTATGTATGATAAAAATCTCATAATTTTCCCAATATACCATTTTCTTTCTTAAACATTTTAGTTTATGCATTTCTTTTGCAAATATTCTTAATTAGCCCGTTAGTACATTACTAGTGTCATAAGTCGATAGGTCGTGATGACATTGGGTAGAAACTCTGACAAGGATTAAAAATAAGGTGCGACAGTCGTGTGAAGTTTGTTTTCAAAAAAAATTCTTCCCTCATCAAAAGGGTATCTCGCACCGCACTAATATAGTCTCGCATCAATGAGACATTATAAGTTCCGCAAATCCCACTTCAATGGGAAAGTTTGCATCAACAGACTTACCCACCTATCTCTGAAAGACTAGTAAATACACTTTAAAATATGTCTTAAAAAATTTGTACAATGGTATTTGCTTTCAAGTAATTGAAATAAAATCTTTTATTTCCATGTAATATATGTCATGCACAAGCTATTTCGTAACTTTTAAGAACAAATAAGTTTCACATAGAGCATAAATACTAATATCTTATATACAGTTCTTGTGATAAAGTTAAAAGTCTTTACTTACCTTGTTTCTTGAATAGACATTAATAGTGGAAAGGGTCAATATCTTCTAGAGCTTGGTATGCTAATCTCCCGCTATGACTTACTTTTATTCAAAATGCTCATTTTACTAGAATAGAATACGTAAAGATGCTTAAACAAGCCGAAATTATAACTTTCACCATGTTTAGGAAAATTGATCACAAAATTATTCAAAAGTATATAAATAATTTGAGATACTTAGTAGCAAATAATTAGCATTAAAAATTGGTCAAATTCAGTTATATATAATTGCTAATTCTTTATCAATAAAATGATCTAAAATGGTACATATCCTTATAAAAACTAGTCTATTTATTTTTAAATGGTGTCATTTAGGTTTAGAAAAATTTGAATAGCACCTCCCCTATTTTAAGGACATTCTCAAATTATTTAAATCATAGTTTTAAACCTGCAATAATAATTAACAAGCCAATTTTCTACATATATATATAAAGGAGAATCATTTACAATAACATAAGTGTATTTGAATTCTTTTCAGTTTAGGAAAAAGTTTAAGACAATTTTTGCACTTATCTATTATCACAACCAGCAACTACATGAGTGTAATACATGGTAGGATCAATAAAATATACACTCCAAGTTTAGAAAATCATATAACAAATATAAGAAACTTAATCTACTACCATGAAAATACTTAAATCAATAAGTAGCAAACTTCGGGCTTTAAGTGCAACTTTACTTCACCACTTAAATTACATGTTTTCAACAACATAATAGGGTTCCTAGGACCTTTATAACTCAATTAAGGGTCGTGGTTTAGGAGCTGTAATAAAAGGAATCAACTACAAACTCAAAATCTTGTATAAAGCTCACCTTGACTAGTTTAGGCTTTTGTTGAAGTATTGTACCTCTACCCAATAAATTTCTAAGGCTTAGAAATAGATTTTAAGACTCAAGAGGACCTGAGAAAAGCCTTATTTAAGTTGCAGTAAGTGGAGAGTTTCAACTAGAGAATAACACCAAAGAAGAAGAACTAGTAGACTTACCTTGACTAGTTTGGACCTATCTTGCTTCCTAGAACTCCAATTTGAGGTCTACCACTTGGAAACCCTTGGATATAGTTAGGAGGAGTTAAAAGAAGTTTAAAATCTAACTAAAGAAGTTCAGGTCGTGGTAGGAGAGAAAGGAGAAGTAAATGACCAGATTTGGTCTAGAAACAACATTTAATGACTAAGGAATGACATAGGTTAACTTCTGAGGGATAATGTGGTCATTTAACATCAAAACTTTGTATGTGTCCAATTCTAGAGCTCCCTTGAACATCTCACCATATTGCTGGCTATTCCCATATACCCATGAGTAGACTAAAATGATGAATCCTAGCTTAAATGGTGAAATATAGTCATACTTTGACTGAGGATCCTATATAGTCATTCCTATTATAACTTGGTACAACCTAGCTCTATAACCAATCATTAAACATAAAAATAAGTTAATTAATCTACAATTAATAATGTAAAAATAGTGTTAGCATCCAATCATAAGAATGCATAAAAAAGATATTAAGCGTTTAAACTGAATCTAAATTATTTGATCAAATTATCAATGAAATATGTTTTTATGCATATGCATATAGTATTATTCATAAACATATTCTTAGTTATTTTTATATAACGAGCTTACTTTTTGAGGGTATTGAGTCTTTAAACTGCTTAGGGAAAGTTTGACAAACATTAGTGTAATAATATATATCTAAAAATACATAACATAATAAATCAACATATTGTTATAAAATTAGTACTAATAGCATCTAAATACCTAATATGTAATAAAAAATATTTATTATTAGCTTAGTATGCATGTGAGAACCTTGGGCATCACAGTTATGGGATCCACAGGACAAGTTCTACAAGTGAATGGGTCTTAAAAATGGCAAGAATATGACTATGGGGTCTATAGGTGGGCTCTATGCAGCTGGACAAGTCATTGCCACGTTTTGCTCAAAGTGTTGAAAGTATCAGTTTTTTCTATATTTACAGTGCTCATTTCAATAAGTTATAACTCTCTGGTTATAAGTTCGTTTTTTATGATCAATATACTGTTGGAAAACTTATCGAATAAGATTTCCAATCATCCTAAATATGACATAATCAGATCACTAAGAAATACTAAAAAGCCAGTTGTAACCTCTGATGCATTTTTCTAATCACAATCAGATTTTTCTATGATACAATTCTTCAGTCTATATGTGTATAATATGACTAATTTTGAAAATTATAAGTACAAAAATACCCTAATATAAAAGTTACAAATTTTTATAAGAATTGCATTTATCACCTAGTTTTATTTGAGTGATCTTAAATTTTATATATTATTTGCTGATATTTGATTAATATAGAATAATAAAAAATAAACTCAATATTACATGATACGTAATAATAAAAAAATTATTCGAACAAATTAAATGAATTTAAAAGAAAAATAAAAGTTGAGATAGAGAAAATAAAATTGGTGAAAAGTATTTTATACGACTGTAAAAGACGTACACGTATATTTCGTTTACAATTAAAAGTTCTAATATTTTTAATTTCTTATAGAAAAAAAAGCATATAATTTGGTTGTATAATCAAATATTGAAAGAACGCCATTGTGATCTTCAAAGTTGTTATATTAAATTCAAATTATAGGAGTCTTATGTGGTAAGAAATATTTTGTACAATTTAAATTTTCAAATGTGAATTCAAAATAAAATAATAATAACATATAAGGGAGAAATTTTTGACGTAGTATCAGGCTAAATACAATAATTTGTTATTATTTATCGGATGCTTCTAATAGAGTAATGGCACTCATGCGCCAATTATGAGGATATCTTCTTGAGCAGTGTAGGAGACTCGGGAATGGGTCGAGCTAAAGAAATATTGCTATTACTTCCATAAAGTAACGTCTTCCCCTATGGCCTACACTATGATATGTAAATTATCAATCTTCATCCCTCCACACACTCTCTTTAATTTACAAAAATGGTATTTTGTTTTATTCTTAATTTAATACTAAAATTTCCATATCATTTATTTTTCTAATATAAAATTCTCACATATTAATAATTTAGTAATCAGTAGTTTTTTTCTTTAAAGGAATATTTTCATTAGAAATTAAATAAGGGTTACAATAACTAATCAGGTTTAAATTGAAGCTCTTACAATGTGAATTAGGAAATAGATTCATAAACTTAAAAACAAAAAAATTCTTTAAAAATTTCGGAGTAAATGCAAATCCCTGTCAATGATCTTATCCATAAAAGATGTATTAGTGCTCCTTAATGACTCGTTTCAATTCTTTACTATCCAAATTGAACTTCTTATTGATTTACTGTGATAGTTTCTGCAAAAATTGATCTACAGTAGTAACAAACTCTTCATATCTAAATCATACATGATACATATCAGAATGAGAGCCAAACCAATTAAAAAAAAAAAAAAACCTAAACCACTACAAATCTAGATCTAAGTGGATTAACAGTACTGTAGATCTATATCTCGGTGGGTATCTACTTTCACAAATAGAAGAATTATTTAGAAATAAAAATATGTACGAGAAAAATGAGAAGAACTCATACTGAGAGGGGGGAGGGAAGATCCTCTCTACTAAGGGAAAGGCACCTATAAACTCTTCAAGAATAAAGAGAAAAAAAAGAAAGAGTAGAGAGATAAAAGAGAAGGGTTTTCATTTATTTTTTACGTAATGATTCATTACAATTAAAAAAAAAAATCAAATAATGCAAGTTCATCTTGATGTCACAAAGAAGTGGTTCTCCTTTTATTTTATTTAATTTTTTTTTCACTATTTAAAGTAAAGAAAATTTGGGACTTCAACATCTGCAGTCAGGGACAGAGCTTGAAATTTTTGTTAGTGGGGGCTTGTACTATAATAAATATATATATTTATAAGGCACCAATCCAATAGGTATTATTTTTTACCTATACATAGGTATCGTTTTGGTCAATCAAACTTTATTATGCACGTCTTTTCATAGTAAAAAGTAAGAGAGAAAAATAATATTAATGATGTATGTCTTTTCATGTACATCATTATAGCCATTGAATCATCGTTAAATGATGATCTAATGGCTAAAAAAAATACCTTTACATAGGTAAAAAAATTATCTATTAGATTAGGAATCATATTTATATATATACTAAAAGCTACTAAATTTATTACAATTTTCCTGGATGAGTTATTATGCATTGAAAACATTGTATAATAATTTTGTTGCCAGGGCTATTAAATATATTTCTCAATATAACTTAATTGTCGTTCATCTATTGATCATCTGTTTTATTACATTGTTAATTCTTGAACAAAGTTCGTAGAAGAAAATACTCTTTCTACAGTAGCAGTAGCAATTGGTAAAACTAGTGCTAACGTCATAAGTGAATAAACTAATAGATATACATTTGTTTTTCTTGTATCAATTATTTTCTTTGCAAGATCACCAATGTTTTTCAATCTCAATAATTGCTCACTAGAATGCGTATCAAGAATATAAATTTCAAGGTAATCATCAAGTACTAGGAGTTTTGCAGTAAAAAAATTTTCTGGATAATACATCTATTCTCTCTAAATTTACTTTGTATTAAATACTTTTATTACAGAGAAATTCTAGTTAAGTGTTTCAACAAAAATCAAATTGTAATTGTGTGGTGAAGTTGACACCAAATTCATAAATAATCCGGTTTAGATGAGATTGGCATCAGAGTCTAAACAATCGATAGCTAGGCATAATAGAGTAGGAAGAAATCACTCATTTTGTACAAGGATCGGTCAAACCTATATTCTTGATCCAATAATGGAAAGCTCGAAGCATGTGCTGGAATTACCTAACACTTAGGGCAAAAATATACATGCATGTAAACTATGAAAAAACACATGATCACATCATGAACGCAGCGGAATAATTAGCGGATTTAGGTTTTAAAATTTTTACATAAAAATAATTTTCATAACCATATTACATGCATATATTATATACAGGATCATGTATAACATAAATCAAATCTAGATGCACAAACCCTAGAGATGGGATTAGGGTTTACCTCTTGTAGCGTACTCCTTTTTGATCTCCTTGTTGATGATGATCAAACCTCCAACCCTAGATCTTCTTGCCTATCCTCTTGCTCTTGGTTGACGAGGTGAGTGGGCACCAAGTTGAATCCTTTGTTGGAGAATGATCAAGAACACCTTCTTGATCCTATGGAACACCGGGACATGAGATGAGAGTGTGAGGTTATAGGAAACTTTTTCTCTCCTCTCTAGCCTAGAGTGGCCGAAATCTCTCTCTCTCTCCCTCGGTAATTTTCGTGTAGCACACTTAGAATTACTGTGCAGTTTTTTTCTCTCATGTATCTTATATATATGAGGCCAAAAACTACTAACCCTAGTCCAACTAGGATTGGGCTTGTTCTCCAATTTGGGCTTTGGGTGAATTTTTATAAATATGTCCAACCCATGAAACTTATTTAAAAAAATACCAACTTCTGTGTAGAATCATTATTTTACACAGTTTCATGAAACTAATTTCACAAATACCACCAACCAATTAATGAGCTTTATTGAGTTAGACAAGGGACCTAATAGATCCAAATAATCTAAGCTCCAATAATATGATAAATATATAATAACTCTTATTATGGTATTTATATAAATATTATTAGTAAAGGGGACACTCCACTAAAGGCCCAATACTGCACTCTTAGATTAGATGTCATGCCTTTTAAAGAGATTTAATCAACTAGTCTTGATTAATCGATCCATCTAGCATATTCTATACCACACATAGAATTCCTATACAATGTCGTAGTTGGATAGGTGAAATTACCGTAATACCCCTCCAATACCTATTTACCTTTAAGTTACCATCTTTCTATCAAGGAATAATGTTGTCGATAATTTTGTTCTCAATGGCCATTTAGACAAAATTATCAACCAATTCACAAAGTGAATACTAAGATCTTAGATTTAATTATTCCATGAATCTTGAAAGAACCTAAAGTGGTATTAATATATAGTGTCCTTAACTATTTGGTGTTCCCATCAATTCATAAACCATAATCTCCAATATGCCAGAGTTCACCTCAAATTTCATAGAGGTTAGTCTTTTAACAAATCAAAAGGCTACAATCCATGAAAGCAAGTCCAATCAAATATCAAGGATTAAGATCTATATGCTAAGAGCTAGTTTGTGGTAATATAAGAATTGAGTTACGGCACTCCAATTCTTTATATTGCCTGGTCCAGTTCAATATACATAAATTATTTATGTTGTACTAGTGTTTCTATCAGAAGTCACATACTTCAATGATTTGAGACACATCATTCCTGTTGAGATAGACAAACACTACAACCTATAGTAAATAAAGTATTCCATCTTTATTTACAGATTGTGAACTAATTCATTTAGACTTAGATAAAGAAACAAGTCTCCCCATAATTAACACTTAATCATGTTTGTTTCTTTATACACAAACAAAGTCATGGAATCTTTTTCAGATAAATAAACTATACAGCTAAGATAGTTTAATCTAGCAAAATCATAATTGCATATAAGAGAAAGTTGTTTATACTCAAAGGGTATAATTAGAAATATACTTTTTAGGACAAATATCCCAACAGCATGTTGCCAAGAGCCGGGAGCATAGACAAACTATCGTGTTTGTTGAACCTCGTAAAAATAGTATTTGCACTTCTCTATAAATTTCAAGGTAATCATCAAGTACTAGGAGCTTTGCAGTAGAAAATTTTTTTGGATAATACATCTATTTTCTCTAAATTTACTTTGTATTAAATACTTTTATTACAGTGAAATTCTAGTTAAGTGTTTCAACAAAAGTCAAATTGTAATTGTGTGGTGAAGTTGACACCAAATTCATAAATAATCCGGTTTAGATGAGATTGGCATCAGAGTCTAAACAATCGATAGCTAGGCATAATAGAGCCGGATTCAGGACTATTTCAAAGGCGTGGGTGTGCCTAGGAAGAAATCACTCATTTTGTACAAGGATCAGTCAAACCTATATTCTTGATCCGATAGTGGAAAGCTCGAAACATATTGCCAAGAGCCAGGAGTATAGACAAACCATCTTATTTGTTAAACCTCGTAAAAATAATATTTGCACTTCTCTATACTTATCTCTTTAATTTATTTACTTTGTGTTTGTCCATGTTATTTAGCTGTTTTTACTTGATATAGTCATTACTTGCATAATTCACTTGCTTATCATGTAAAAATTGTAAAGTTTTTAAAATCCAATTCATCTCCCCTCTTGGGTTAGCTAATCTTGGGATTACAATTGGTATCAAAGCTTAGTGCTCACATTTTTAAAACTTAACCGTTTTTGAGATGACTAATCTAAATAAATTTTCGTTTTGATATGAGAGGTTGTCACCTTCTAAATTATCATTTTTCAATGGAAGTAATTTTAACTATTGGAAAATCCAAATGGACACTTATCTTAGTTCTATAGAATTTGACATATGGTATATTGTTACTAAAGATTCTTTGAAAATAACAAAAATTGTTGATGGCAAAGAAGTAGAAAAAGATATAGAGGACTATGATGAAAATGATAAAATCACTTTCACCAAAAATAGAAGAGCTAGAAATATTCTTATGTGTGATTTAGATAGGAACATATATAATAATATTGAAAAAGCTAGAGATGCTCATGAGTTATGAAACATGATAGAAGTATCTTACCAAGGAACTAGCTCCATGAAAGAAACTAGAATTAATATTTTTACTAGAAATTATGAGTTGTTCAAGATGGAAAAAGATGAATCTATTTCTCAGATATTTACTAGATTCACTACTATTATTAACTCTCTTGGTACTTAGGAAAAACTTTTCCTAATGGTGAATTAGTGAGCGAAATTCTTAGAAGCCTTTCTCGAGCATATAGAAGCAAGGTAATAGCTATTCAAGAAGTAAAAAACCTTAGCAAACTTTCTCTTAAGGAACTTATGGGCTCCCTTATGACCCATGAAATCCTTATGAAGAAAACTAATGAAGATAAAGGGGAAGAGAAGAAAAAGAAGGGAATTACTCTCAAAGCTGCCATGCAAGAAAGCAATGAGGAGGAAGAAGAATTTGCAGATAGTGAGTTAGAAGATATTGCCCTACTCACTAAAAGATACAAGAAGTACTTAAACTTCAAAAAGAAGAATTTCAAAAAGAACACCAAAAGCAATGATTGTCGAGAGAAGAAAGGAAAAGATGATCCTATCATTTGCTTTGAATATAAATAAACCCAGACACATGAAGAAGGAATGTTTTCTAAGAAGAAAAATGGAAAAGAAGGCAATAAAAGCAACTTGGGATGATAGTAATGAAGAAGAATCCAACGGAGAAGAACACGAAGAAATTGCCAACATGTACTTCATGGCAATAAAAAATGAGGTAAGCTCTCTTGAACCTAAAATTGAATTTCTTGATGATAGTGACACAAGTAGTGAAAATGATAGTAATTGTGATTTATCATACAAAAGTTTATTGAGTGACTTTAATAATTTACACAAAAACTATAAAAAACTCATTTTCAAGAATAATGCTCTCAAAAAAGAAATTCTTAGCTTGTCAAAAATAGTTGAAGAGCCAACAAAAGAAAAAGAAGCAAAATTACCTTGTAGCAATATTGATCTTTTGTTAAAAGAAAATGTTTCCTTGAATAATAAAATTTTTGACCTAACTAAAATTGTCCACAAACTTACAAATGGAAAGAAAAATTTTGACATGATGCTTGGTGGAAAAAATTATGTTTTTAACAAAGGAGGTATTAGGTATAAATCTTCTATAAAATAAAAATACCTCAAAAATTATTTTGTGAAAGCTAGTACAAGCAACACAAAGCACACTTGCACTTATCGTAATCAAGATGGACACACTAGTTTTTTATGCTTTGTGAAGAAAAATACTTATTTTGGTGGAAAACTAGCTTGGGTACCAAAAGAATCTAGAACTAACACTCAAGAACCCAAATTAGTATAGGTACCAAAAATCAAAGCTTGATTCTTATTTATAGGCTTAAAAAAAGAAGAAATGTTGGTTCTTAGATAATGGTTGCTCTAAACATATGACCAGAGACTACTCTTTGCTTTCATCGTTCACCAAAAGAAGTTGAGGACATATCATGTTTGGAGACAATGCTAAAGGCAAAATCTTGGATATAGGTAACATTGGTACTACTCTCTCACCTATAATAGAAAATATTTTACTTGTTGATAGTCTTAAACACAACTTGCTTAGTATAAGTTAACTTTGTGATAAAGGTTACCGAGTTATTTTTTAGCCTTCTAAATACTTAATTGAGGACACTTATTCAAAATAAATTATTTTTGAAGGAGAAAGAAAAGATACTATGTATACTATTGATATTGAAAAATATTTCAATCAAGATAAATTATTATCGGCTTTAAAAGATGATTCTTGGCTTCGGCATAAAAGACTTGGATATGCTAGCATGAATAATATTTCTAAACTTTTAAAGAAAAACTTTATAAGTAGTTTACCTAGTTTACTTTTTGAGAAAGACAAGGTTTGTGATGCATGTCAATTTGGAAAACAAGTAAAAAGCTCTTTTAAATCCAAAAACACCATTTCTACTTCTAGACCCTTGCATCTATTTCACATGGATTTATTTGGACCATCAAGAGTAGTTAGTCTTGGTGGAAAATACTATATTTTTGTGATAGTTGATGATTTTTAAGATTAACTTGGGTTCTATTTATTGCTCATAAAAATGATGTTTTAAATATTCTCACTATTTATTATAAAAAGGTGCAAAATGAAAAATAGTATACCATCACATCTATTAGAAGTGATCATGGTGGTAAATTTGAAAATGATGAAAAGAAAACTTTTTGCTACAAAAATAGTTTTGACTATAATTATTCAGTACCTAGAACTCCACAACAAAATGGAGTATTTGAACGAAAGAACAGAACCCTACAAGAAATGGCAAGAAGTATACTAAACGAAAATGATTTGGCAAAATATTTTTAGGCCAAAGCGGTGAGTACCACTTGTCATATTGTGAATAGAGTCATGATAAAACTAATTCTGAACAAGACATCTTATGAGCTTTGGAAAGGTAGAAAACCCAACATTAGCTATTTTAAAAATTTTTGGTTGCAAATACTTTATTTTAAATATTAAAGAAAACTTGGAAAAATTTGATTCATCCGATGTTGTTATTTTTTTTGGATATTCTACTACTAGTAAAGCATATAGAGTTTTCAACAAACGAACATTAGTAGTGGAAGAATCTATGTGTGTTGTTTTTGATGAGTCTAAGACTCTCCATGAGGAGAGAAATATAGATGATGATGATGATGTTATAGATGTGGAACAAAGCTTAAATGAGTTAAGTATCAATAAGAGAACAAATAGAGAGAAGGACATCCAACTACAACAAGATCTTAAGGAAGAAAAGGAAAGTAACAATGGTAACACTTTTTCTCTTTCTCAATATTTAAAATTTAATCACACTCATCCTAAAGAATAAATTCTAAGTGATCTCTTATAAGGAGTCAAGACTAGAGCATCACTTAAAAATATTTACAATAATATGGTGTTTATCTCTCAAATTGAACTAGAAAGCTTTAAAAAAGCTGAAAAAGATGAATCATGGATTTTAGCTATGCAAGAAAAATTAAATCAATTTGAAAGAAGTGACGTGTAGGAATTAGTTCCAAGACCTAAGAACCAATCGGTTATTAGAACTAAAAAGGTCTTTAGAAATAAAGTAGATGGGCATGGGGTGATTGTGAGAAACAAAGAGTAACTCAAGGTTTTAATTAAGAAGAAGGTATCGATTATGAAGAAACCTTTGCACTCGTAGCAAGATTAAAATCCATAAAGATACTCTTAGTATTTGCATTGTATAAGGATTTTATCCTATATCAAATATTAAGAGTATTCAGAAGAAGTAATCCCTCGGTTTTCAAAATCATAAGTATCCAGATCATGTTTTTGAATTGAAAAAGGCTCTTTATAATTTAAAGCGAACCCCTAGAGCTTGGTATAATAGATTAAGTAAATTTTTAATTTTATATGAATTTACTATGGAAAAAGCTGATACTACTCATTTTATAAAAAGAAAAGGGAAGATACGATTATAGTTCAAATTTATGTTGACGATATTATATCTGGTGCTACTAACGTTTCTTTTTGTGAAGAGTTTTCGAAGTGTATGTATAATGAATTTAAAATGAGCATGATGGGAGAGCTAAAGTTCTTCCTTGGCCTCCAAATCAAATAAAGCAAAGAAGGCATTTTCATCGACCAATCTAAATATATCAAGGATATACTAAAGAAGTTTGATTTGGAGCACTCCAAGCCGATGAGAACACTAATGTGCTCCTCAATCGAGCTTGACAAAGACGAAAATAGTAAAGTAGTGGATATCACTAAATATTGTGCTATGATCAGATCACTACTTTACTTAAACCGGATATAATATTTAGTATTTGTCTATATGCTAGATTTCAATCTAATCATAAGAAATCACATCTTAGTGCAATAAAAAGAATTCTGAAATATTTGCATAGCACTATGAATCTAGGATTATGGTATCCAAAAGGCACACACTTTAATATTACTAGTTTTTTAGATGCGGACTTTGTCGGTTGCCAAATCGACCGTAAGAGCACAAGTGGAACTTGTCATTTTCTTGATTACTCGCTTGTGTCTTGGTTTAGAAAGAAATAAAATTTTGTTGCTTTTTCTACAACTGAAGCTAAATATATATCCACAGTTAGTTGCTGTGCTTAAATTCTATGGATGAAAAAAATACTAATAGATTTTGAAATGACTTATGATCATATGCCTATTAAATGTGACAATACTAGTGCTATTAATTTATCCAAAAATCTAATTTTACATTCACATGCTAAGCATATTAATATTAGACATCATTTTTTTCATGATCATATACAAAAGGGTTATATTATACTCGAATTTGTATGCACTGAAAAATAACTAGGTGATATTTTCATTAAGCCTTTAAGCAAAGATTGTTTTTGCATGATTCGAAGAGAACTAGGCTTGGTTGACTATAATGAACTTTCTTGAGTTGTATCTATTTACATATTGTTTGTTTTTCATGTCAGATCTTTAAATTGATGATTTTTCAATGTTTTAGTTGTTAGTTTAATCATTTTTCTCTTTTTTCAAACAATTTTTTTCGAAACACTGCTGAAACAGAGCTTTTGGCTGTCCTGGAAACAACAAATTTTCTCTACCATTTTCGACAGACTGAAAACACAGTTTCGGTCTACCGAAAACTCGCAGACAGACAAGTATTTAAGGCTTTTTTAGGTTTTCTCTCTCATTCTCTCTACCGAAAACACCCTATCCCTATCCCTCTCCCTCTCCCTCAAACTCTCCTCTCATTTCTATCCAATTTTCTCTCAAGATCACTCAAATTTCTTCCAACTAAAGTTATTTTTATCGCTTTTTCACTCCTAATTACTCGTATTTCTGCATTTTGGCCCTTAAATCTCATCCATTATATCTACTAAACCTTAGAATTCGAAAATTATCTTGGGTCTTTATTTGTTCATCATATGTCTTGTCTATGACTCCTAGAAGAGAAAATCCAAGGCGTAAAGGTAAGTAAATTCGAGTAGAGGAATCTGAACAACACACCAAGACAAGGTTTAACGTTCCTTTCTTAGATTCTCCTAGTCTCATGTCTAGATGCAACAAAATTTATTCCAAAAAAAACCATCATTTGGGGTAGAACTTTCAACTTTAGGAATCTAGCTTGTGTCAATTTTCCTCAGTATATGGAAAACATGGGATGAACTAAATTTTGCTCTATTAGAGAAATAGGATATCCTAGATTGGTTAAGGGATTATATGCCTGTACTAAAATTTCTAGAGATCAGCATGCTATCTATGGTACTCTTAAGGGAATTGATTTTGAGATAACTGAATAACTCCTAGCTGATCTTTTCTATTTACTCCTGAGTGGTTATAGGTTTTTCATTACAAACTCTTAGCCCATGTTTGATAATTTTGATCCACAAGAAGCCTTACTTAGAGTGTGCTCACCTGGCAATTTTCAACCTAAGCCCCATGTTACTGATCTTACCTTAGAAGCTAGGATTCTATTCCAGTTTGTGTCTCAAAACACGATTCCTAGAGGTGGCCATAGGGATGCACCCACTTTCTGTGATCTTGGTTTCGTTGATTCTATCCTTGTTAGAAGAAGATTGGATCGGCCATATTTTATCATTCATGAAATGCTTGATGCCATATAAAACATGAGATCCTCTCTTCCTTATGGTTTTCTCCTTACACACATTTTTCAACATTTCAATATCCCGCCCTTTGATAAAGCCGAGTGTAAACCATGGACAATTGATGTTGAAATCAATAACAAGACTTTTAGTCTTATAGGCTTCAATTTTTTCAATAATGAATAGGTTGCCAAATCCAATCAATGACACGATCAAGGTCCAGGAGAGAGACAAGAAGCTAGAGGTGGTCATACCGGTATGGCTACTAAAGGAACCACTGAGGGTGCTCCTGAGGGTGCCCATACTGAAGAGTCTCCTGCACCAGCTTTTGATTTTCATGAAGTTTTCAACAGCCTTACAGAGCGCATCAACACCATCCAACTTAATGTCCAACACCTTCATGACACTAAGCATGAGCATTTTTAGATTCTTGAAGCTGATGTCAACTCTATCCGTTAGTACCAAGAGCGCCAATTCTGAATCCTTTAAGACGAACAACACGAGATGATGAAATCCTATTTTGGCCAATGCCCAACCTCATAGACTTTTCTTATGTTCTGTGATTTTTTTTTTTTTTTTTTAGTTTTCCTTTTGTTTGGCTTACCTTGAACATCTATTTCCTATGACTGTTTAAATTTAGATAATCTGTCATGTTTGGATTGGATGCTTGTTTAAATTGTTATGGTTGCTTACTCATATTTTTAAACATGTTAATTGGTATCAATATTATCTTTCATGTTTATGTCACGTTTTTTTTTTAATGATATCAAAAGGGGGAGAAGACAGTACTTTTGATATATTATTAGTAAAAAAAATTTTCGATAATTGGCATCCTTTTAAAATATGCTCCCTTTACAAGTTTAAGAAATAAAAAGGGAGCTTAATTATTTCACATTAAGCATATTTTAAAAGGGAGCATTCAAGCAGTTGGTAAAGACACTTACCCTTGTTTTTTAATTTTTTTTAAAATCTCTTACTCTATTTTTATCTCTTAAATCAAATGTTTGTTATCATCAAAAAGAGGAAGATTGTTGACTCATGTTTTTTATCATCAATCTTATACTCATATTTTGAAGTTAACAAACATATGATTAAAAACTAATAATCTACTTGAGTATATAACAATTCAAATTGAAAGGATCACAAGGCATTCAAGATAGATGATGAAATAGAGCTTGAAGACAAAGAAGAAGAATACAAGACTTAGACTAGCAAAGGTTAAAAATTTAGTTCTTATATTTGAATATATATTTATATATAATATGATCTTAATGGCTCAAATTTTTTTCTAAAAATAGAAATTTTCAAACCAACAAAGTCAAATTGATTTATCTTTAATTAAGGTTTGAAAATTTACATTAGACTATTTTTAAATTGATTTATGAATTTCAATAATATCCATATTTTATAAAAATTAATTTAAGAAGTCACAATTTTGAAAAGAATCGAAAGAAGCTTGAAATAAAATTGAAATTCACTCTCTAGTATTTTTGGTCTACTGATTCTATGCCGAATTTAACAGCTTTTTAAATTTAACTATTAGAACCGTACTACCAATGGCTACTTCACGGGGGTCTATCGAAAACGCAGTTTTGGTCGACCGAAAATAACCAAATGTCTATCAGACAGTCTAAAATAGATAGTTTTCATCCAAGTCTATGAGTAGAAGCATTTTTAAGACTTGAAACAACTTTTAAACATCCTTACATTGCTCATATCATATCTTCAAGTTATTATAATCAATTTTTGTGATCTAAACTTTCAAATCCATTTTTTCATAAAAATCATTTGAGCCAAACTATATCATATCTTGTGTTTACATCTATTGTCTCTAAGTTTACCTTGTATCAAATAATTTTCTTAGAGAAAAATTCTAGTTGAGTGCTTCAACAAAAACCAAATTGTAATTATGAGGTGAGGTTGATACCAGATTCATAAACAATCTAGTTTAGGTGAGATTAGCACTGGAGTCTAAACAATATGTGGCTAGACATAATAGAGCCAGATTCAAGACTATTATCAAGGTGTGGGTGTACCTAGGAAGAAATCACTCATTTTATACAAATGTCAGTCAAGCCTATATTCTTGACCCGATAGTAGAAAGCTCGAAGCGTGTTGCTGAGGGCCAGGAATATAGACAAATCGTTGTGTTTGTTGAATCTCGTAAAAATAGTGTTTGCACTTCTCTATCCTTATATTTTAATTTATTTACTTCATGTTTGTGCATATTATTTAGCTATTTTTACTTGATATAGTCATTACTTACATAATTCACTTGCTTATCTTGTAAAGTATGCAAACGTTTTTAAAATCTAATTCATCCATCTCTTGGGTTAGCTAATATTGGGATTACACAGACATAAATATGCTATACGAAAATGTAAATCGATGTTTACTCATTAAAATCATTCACGAAATTCACTTCTTGAAGTTACATATCAATGACAGTATAAAATGACTCCACACGAAAGTGAATTTGTGATTTTTTGAGTGCTTCAGCAATTATAGCGTCTTGGTTTTCTCAAAGAATATCACAACATTTTGAGAAAACTCCAATAATATTTATAATACTAATAACCAAGCTAAAAAATGATGCAATCTGAATATGTTTCTTTGCCATAGCTATAAGAGAAAGTTGAAGTTAAAAAGCAAAACAATAAACATTCAAAATAAGTGTTTTGAGACTATTGAACTTGTCTTACATGTTACTTGCCCTATCATACCTTTGTCCCTTAATTTAGATATGCTTAATCTATATATAAAAAATAATATATAAATAGTGCCCTTTAGTGACAAAGCTGTGGTACAATTAACATGCTTAATTCCTATAAAATGCTCAATTATATTTCCATTCTTATCCACATAACATAATACTATAATCATATGCTTATTTGTTGAAGCATCATGAGATTCATCAACTAGAACAG
Organism: Trema orientale; assembly: GCA_002914845.1. Classification (NCBI taxonomy): domain Eukaryota; kingdom Viridiplantae; phylum Streptophyta; class Magnoliopsida; order Rosales; family Cannabaceae; genus Trema; species Trema orientale. The sequence continues at coordinate 19,034 of JXTC01000215.1, forward strand.
TGACTGATGCATCACCAATATATTTAATTATAACATTAATAGATTCTGCTGCAATAGAATATATAATATCTTTTTGAATGCTAGGTGATGTTAATTTGAAATTATCTGGAGTATTTGTCATTGTAACAACTTTGATACCTTCATTCTAATCAGCTTAAAAGTACAAGAACTCATGAAAATTACCTTGGTTTTCAAATTCATCATCACCATGAAAACCAAGCCCTTGTCGTAAAAGAAAATGAACAAAATCAGTTGGCACCATCAAGTGACTTAGATACTCATTATAAGTTTGACCTGATTGTTTTGATAAAATTGTTGCAGTATGTCTTTTTAGTTGATCAAAGCTTCATACTTCTTCCACGCTTGGTTATATTCACTATTAGGGCCTCCAACATGAATTTCAATTCTTTCACTCTTTATCCAAATTTGAAAAACCTTCACCAACAAAAGAATCACCCATGATTGCTCTCCAAAGTTTGGCTTAAAAAGATAACAACAAAGATAAAATGCGACATCCTTTGCTATACTTATACTAACCAATTAGAATACTTTTCAAACTATATAGAGTGGAATTCTTGATTATTTTCTAAATATTGTCAATGGAAAGTTATGGTCTCAAGGCTGATTATAATCTTTTTTTCGTATACACTCGCCGAACTTGATCTCTAACATTATGATTGTATTCTGATATTAGAATTTTTAACCTAAGATTTATCGAAAGTTGCAAGATTGATATCCACGTTACATAATTTTGAATTATCTCCATCTTTCCTCAAAGGAATTACTGATTCTAACTTTCTCTTTCCATAGCTATTAAATTAAAAGGAAAAAAATAACTTGTTATGTATCCCAAAAAATATAGGATAACAATATTATGAAATTTTAATCAACTTTTATATATTCAAAAATACTGAGTCATCAACAACTCAACATTAACAACTCTTAGATTAAAAAAAAAGGGTTATCATAATTTAAAGCTCATCGTCATTCTGTTCAATTAAAACAATTAAAAGAAAAAATTGAAGTATATTTAGTGCGTTACTCAATAGAATAAATAGTTGTAGTATCAATTAATAATCCACAAAATTCCATGAAATGACAACTAAGATTTATAATTAAAATATCAGAAACTAAAATCAGGGAATATTATAAAGACACAAAAGCTATCAAACCCTTAACTTTAAATTTTCAATTGAACTTGTTCCAAAAATATGTAAATCCTTATGTATTTGGTTCTTGTTTAATTAGCATTATAGTTTGGTCTACAAAATTACTTGGAAAATTTTTTTACCCTGGATATTGAAGCCTTGAATAATTTTGAGAAGGAAAAAAAATGATAGAGATAGAGGGTTTAGACTTGAAGGTTTTTAGTGGAGAAAGAAGAAAAAAAGAGAAGTTGAAGGGTTTTACTTTCATTAGAGAAGATAATAGTTATAAGAATCTGTTCATTACTAGTTTTTTCTCTTGTTCACTAATCTAAAATTATTATTAAATTGGTGCTACACTTAAGACTTAAGTTATGGGATTTGAATTTTAATAATTTAATTTAAATTATTAAAAAGATTTAAGTGCAAACATTTTTTTTCTTGCGTTATATTAAACCAGGCATTGCCATACCATTGTTATTAATTGGAATGTGTCTGGGCTAATGAGCATCTTGGGCTCTACTATTTTGCAACATCAGATATGTAATGGGCTAGCAAAATCTTAAGTGGGGGCTTTTACCTAAATAATGTTTTCTTCTTCTTTGCTTTCGGGATATATGACTATTTTTTGGGGAAATTAGGCTGAGTACGAGCTTTTAGGATAACTTTTTAATAATACGATCAATATTTTTCTAAAATTAGTTTTATACGGTCTTAAAAAATCGACTACATTGTCAAGGCAAAAAGCACTATTATAGACTACTACCGTTTTCCCTTTTTAAATTCAAAACAATGTGAAATGGGTGTGATGCTGAAAAGTGAAGCACGCATCAAATCTTGCTGATGCAACAAGTTTTTTGTTTTTATATTTTTTAATTTCATTGTTTTTTTATTTTTTAATTTATTTTGCCTTTTCTTTTTCTCTTCGTTTCTTTTTTATTCAACATTTTTCTATTATTTTGCATTAATTTCTTTTATTTTTTCTTAACAGTAAAATCTTTTGGATTTTTTTTAAAAAATAGAAATTGTGCAAAAAATTCTATTTGTAACAACAAATATGAGTTTCACGAATTGGAAGGCGTGTTGAATTTTCTTTGTTGTAAAATTTACTATTAGTACCATAAATATCATTGTAGGTATTATAAATATTTTACAAGAATACCTATAATATCCAGGTAATTATAAAAAAAATAATAATAAAAAAAAGAAAAATTACCATAGGTATCCTACCATGATACCTATATTTTTGAGTAAGTTAATAAAAAATGTAGGTATCTTGCTATGTTAAATTTGGTATCCTGAATATGCAAATGAGAGTTGGGAGTTGTAAATTCTACTATAGGTATCTACTATATTGCAAAGGGTGTTAAGACATTTTTTATTGCAAAATTCACTATAGGTACCATGGGTACCATTTTACATATTATATGTATCTTATAATGATATCTACAGTATCATGGTAAATTAGAAAAAAAAAAACAAAAAAAAAAGTGAAAAAAGATTACCATAGATATCCTATCATACTTATTTTGTACATAAATTAAACAAAATAAAAATTACAATATTATCTGTATAAATTAGAAAAAAAATACTACTATAGTAATCTTATTATGTTACTTATGGTATCCAGATATGAGAATTGGAGTTGAGATTTGTAGATTTTACTCTAGGTATCTTCTATATTACCAATGGTATTGGGAGAATTTAAGGAGTTGAGAGAAATATTACCATGGAGTATCTTTTTTATGTGCCTTATGGTAAAAATAAGAATAGGAGTTAAAGATGTTACCTTTGTATCATAACAGGATACTAAATTAGAAGGAATTTTTTTGGGCATACCTTGTTGAGAAAAAAAAAAAGAAGAAAATACCAAAGTAATTTACAAAGATACTTATGGTATCTTGGAAATTGGATGGCCATTTTGCTTTTTTTTTTTTTAAATTATTTTTTATGTTTTATTGTTAAAAAAATGGAAAAAACATGTGTAGAAAATAAATTATAAATAAATAGAGAAATAAAAATAGATTTTGAAAATAGAAAAATAAACTAGGAGCCACAAAATCAGATTTTGGGCAACGAAAATTTGAAAATATGAATACGATAAATAAATTAAGGGTGAATTTTCAATGGGTATTTTTGTTTTTGCTCCATGGATGGGTAAGTTTGACTAATTTGGAAATAAAACTATAATAACAAGTCATTTCATTAATTATATTAATTTCTAATTCTTTTTTATTTATTTCATTTTTGAAAATTTAATTTAAAGTTTAATTTTTTAATTACTTTTAATTTAAAACTATATGTAATTGTACCTTCGACATTTCATAAAATTTCTTTTTTACCTTACAAAAGGTAAAATTCAAGAAAGCATAATTTTCATATTACGAATAAGTTATTTTCTTAAATAAAATAAATAAATAAAATAACTACATTGAAAGAAAATTTGTTTGAAAAAAAAATTATGCGTGAAACAGTTTAAAATTTGTACATCTTATTGTATTTTTTCTTTTCAACGAATAAGATAGTTGAGAATGATTTAGGATTATTAAGTATTTTTTATTAGTTTTATTTTCTTATAAAAAAAAGAAAATAAAAAAAATTGACTAACTCATCATGTTACTCATCTTTTTTGTTTTAAATAACTTTTTATATTTATATATCTATTAATTACAATAATTGAAGAAATTGTTCATATTTTTATAACTATTTTGTACAGATTATATTTTCAAATCATGTGCCACTTTTTATCGTATTTTTGTAGAAACTTTTTTTTTTTTTCTAACATTTAGGCTTGAGCCCCCTCTCGCCCCTACCCGCTTCATGGCTATTTGTAGTCTTGTGGTGGGTAGTAGACTTAAAGAGATGTCTTGTTTGATAAGAGAGGGAGTAACTAGCCATATATGATAAGATAGACAAAGAAATGAGAAATTGATGAAAGAGAAAATGAAGAGAGAGAAAACAAGGATAGAGAGTGGTGATAAGGAAATGAGATAATATTACTTTTATAATTCGTATTTTGACACTTTGTTTAATTTGTATTTTCTATTTTAGTTATTATCAAATATTAATCGTTAGATTTGAAATTTATTATAAATTTATACTCTGGTACTCATTTAAAGCAATTAATTTATCAAGATAATTTAATAAATTTATTCTCGGATCAGTTTTTATATAGTTTATTTTTAATTTTTTAAATAGTATTTTGGTAAATTAACTGTTCTAAATTGGTGCTAGAGTATAAATTTGTAACAGATTTCAAATTTAAAGGTTAATATTGATAATAACTAAAATAGAAAGTACAAATTGAATAAAATATTAAAATACAAAGTATAAAAGTAATTTTATCTCTAAGGAAATTGACGAAAGAGATATTAATTATTGTGATACTAGTAAAAGAGAAATAAAGAGCAATGAGAGAGAAATCACTGATTATGTACGACGTGAATAATTTAGTAATTATGACAAAAAATGAGATTCTGACTTATAAAAGTAAATAATGCCTAGTTAGACACATTGTTCATAACTATTTTCTCTTAAAAGGCTAATAATTCATGATAAATAAACTATTATTGTAACAGTTGTATGATTCAGGGTTATTACTATATAATATTACTATATAAATTAAATTTGGGACCAAAATTATATAATGAGTATAATTCATCATATTTAACCTTTAATATTTTTATTTTTATTTTTATTTTTATTTTTTATTTTTTATTTTTAAGATTGGCTCCAATCCAAGGACACAAATTACCGTCATGAATCAAGGGCTGGGCCAGCCAGAGGTGGCAATATATATCTTCGTCTTTCTCACTCAAAAATCATACCAGAGAAAGGGTGAGCTTTCTCTCGTGTTGCGCTCAGTCAGTCTATACCAGAAAAACTCGAAACTCTTCCTCCATTGCCATTTCCCTTGCTTTCCTTTGGTTTGTGCCCTAATCTCGTCCCTAAGACAATGGGCAAAGCTGTGGTATCCGACGAAGAAGGTCGGTCACTCTCTCTCTCCCCCGAAAACCCCCCTCTCAATTCTCTCTCACGTTTTCTATCGAAGGACTTAGCCCTAGCCCTAATTTTCTTTTCTCTGATGGAATCATGGCGTTCTTTGGTGATGGTTTTCTTCAATTTTGTGCAGACGAGGTCGAGCTCGACGAGGAAGAGAGGGAAGAACACGTTGATGCCGATGGAGGCGATGACCGAGACGTTGGCGATGATGAAGACGACGAGGAAGAAGGTACGGCCTCCTATCGCGTCTGCGCTTCTTGTTCTTTTTCTTGTTTGTGTAAAGTTCTGGGGTTTGATTCCTCTATTGGGTGGTTAGGGTTTTTGGTGGTCCAATTACGTGCCTGTATGAAACCTCAAACCCTAATGCGTTTTCAGGGGCCTAGTTTGGGGTTAGGCTTGTGTTGGGTCTGTTTGGATGAGAACATGCAGTGGGAGAGTTAGGTTTTTGGTTTACTGTATAATATGGCATGAAATGAAAGGGTGTGAAGGGAAGAAAACCCTTATTAAAATTGCTTTTTTGCGAAAGAATTAGCTTATTGATGAATGGGGTGTTTTTGTTAATTCATGGGTCAGATTGCCGTTTGGTCTCTGAGAGACGACTGGTAGTCGAAGAAACGTGGAAGAAAGACTAAGGGGGTTTGTTTTATATTTTAGGATTTCGATTATTTGGGCTTTACATGAGAACCCAATTATCTTCTTGTGGAGGCTGACCGATTCTGATATTTCCTGGAATTTTGAGAACAAGTTTGATGCACATATGAATTATGTATTTTGGACAATGCATTGATGGGAGAGAAATTGGTTTTTAGTAAGTTGATGCTCATTTAAATTTGGGGAACATGAGACTTCTGTAGACTGCTAGGAGAAATAAATGTTCTTTTCAGTTGAACTTTCTTTTCGAGTATGATTCAGCTAAAGAAATGGGCTTATTGGATTTCATCTTTCTTTCCTTCTCCATTTAATTGTGCGCATTTTTTTTTTATAAAATAGTTTTGATTTTGTAGCCAAGTCTTATTGAGAAACTTACTCATGGTTCTGATTTTGAAATCTTATAGGGTTGATGATAGTTTTTTTTTGGGGTACATTTATGTTTTGCATAAAATCATGTTTATCATCTGGATTTGAATTCTACGAAATTGGGAATCTGCTTCAGATAGTATGATGATTTCCAATAGAAAGTCACTTAAATTAATTCTATCTTTTTTCCTGTTTTACTTTTAAGGTCAATTTTTGCCTTAGTAGTTGCATTTTGCAATGTCTTTTGTGGAGGGCAGGTGGACTGTTAACCATTTGTTCTGTCACTTGTAATCATGCACTCTCAAGAGGTTTTCTAGATTTATTATAGTGTTTACTGTGTGCCTGATTTTTTTTTTTCTTTTTCTTTTCTCTATTCTCTTCTGCAGAAGAAGGACAGGATGAATATGAGAAGGATGGTTTTATAGTGGATGATGTTGATGAAGAGGAACCAGATGAAGAGGAAGAGAGGGCTGACAGTGATGAGGAGAGGCAGAAGAAGAAGAAAAGAAAGAAGAAGTGAGTGTTTGGTTCTTTGTGCTGTTATTTTTCTATTAGTTCTGTGGAGTTTTTGCTGGAAATTTTATGAAGGTAAAAAATTGTAAATCTGAAATTTTGTGCTTCTTATAAACGTGGACCAACGGAATTGACTCCATTTGTTCTCCTTCTGTTATGCGTCTGTGTTACGCTATCAAATGAGGGTTGTTTCCTGACAGTTTTCTTATTGCAATTTTTATAGAGAGGAGTATACGCTTGATGAAGATGATTATGAGCTCCTTGAGTACAACAATGTCATTCCTCGCAGGAAGGTTGTGCAAATCTAAGTTTTCTCATTGTTTCTTTGGTTAGAGATTCACTTCCCAATTGTTTTACGATGAATTTTGTTCATTTGGGACTTTCTTTCTAATCTTATCAGGATAAAAAGTTTAAGCGGCTGAAAAAAGCTCAGAGGCATAATGCGGAGGAGTCTTCTGGTTTTTCTGATGAGGAGGAGTTTGATGGAAGTGGTAAAGGTGGACGTACTGCAGAGGAGAAGCTTAAGCGCAGTTTATTTGGTGACGATGAAGGTACAGTTTGATTTTTTTTCCTAAATAATCTATAGATATTCAATATATTTCCAATTGACTGCTATAGGAGCTCTGCTTGAGGACATTGCTGAAGAGGAGGAACCGGTAGAAGAGGAAGATGACGGGGAAATTGGTGAAGAGGATGAAATGGCAGACTTTATCGTAGATGAAGAATTTGATGAAATGGGAGTTCCTGTGAGGTATATCTTGTCTATGTATCAGTTCATTTGTTTTGTGTTATTGTCTATCTTGGAATTCCCTGGTCTTTTTGGAAAGACATCTCATTTTGTATGTTCATAAACTCCTTCTCCAGACAGAGGAAGGTGAAGAGAAAGAAGTCTAGGCAGGCTCCAGGTGTTTCTTCCTCTGCTTTGATGGAGGCTCATGAAATATTTGGTGATGTTGATGAGTTGTTACAGATTAGAAAACAAGGATTGGATTCAAGTGAATGGAGGGAAAGGAGACTTGAAGATGAATTTGAACCGGTGGTTCTATCTGAGAAATATATGACAGACAAGGACGACCAGATTAGGGAACTTGATGTTCCAGAAAGAATGCAGGTTTTGAACAGTCTTTGGAAATATTCTATTTATTCTGTTCATGTTTCATNAGAGTAACTGGATATATAATCAACTTGCATCCGGTATGATACCTCTGTTTGGCGAGAGAGGTTTGGGAAATTCTAAAGAAGGGCAGGATTTGTCTGTAAACAGAGATGACATCATCAGATTTTTGGATCTTCATCATGTGCAGAAGTTAGAAGTCAGTGTCCTATCTACATTGATATTCCTATTATTTGATCTGATAGATGTTTATAACTTTGATTTTCTGTTAACAGATACCTTTTATTGCTATGTACCGGAAAGAGGAGTGTCTAAGCTTGTTGAAGGATTCTGAAGACAACAATCAGGATAAATCTGAGAGAATACCTACTGTGAAGTGGCACAAGGTGAATGTGTTCATGGATAAAACAACTGTTAGATCTTGTGTTATGACAGTTTGTTGTTATGGTGAACAGTAGAACTTAATGAGTAACTGCTTTTGAGCTTCTTTACAGTTACTCTGGGCAATTCAGGATTTGGACAGAAAGTGGTTGCTACTTCAGAAACGAAAGAGTGCTCTCCAGTTATACTACAATAAGAGATTTGAGGAAGAATCCCGACGCATATATGATGAGCGAAAACTTGCGTTTAATCAGCCAATTTTTGAATCAATCATGAAGTCACTTAAAGCTGCTGAATCAGAGCGAGAAGTTGATGATGTTGACTCCAAGTTTAACTTGCATTTCCCACCAGGTGAGGTTGGTGTTGACGAAGGACAATATAAGCGGCCCAAGAGGAAATCACTTTATAGTATCTGCAGTAAGGCTGGCTTGTATGATGTTGCCAGTAAGTTTGGGTACAGCTCTGAGCAATTTGGATTGCAGTTGTCTTTGGAAAGGATGGTACATTTGCTTCTCTTGAAGTTATTATTCTATTCTACGGAACTTAGATAAATTTTTAATTTTTTTATTATTAATTTTTTATTTGGAAAAGATGTACGTTTGCTTCTTTTGAAGTTATTATTTTATTCTGCTGAAATTAGATAAATTTTTAATGTTTTATTAATTTTTTATTTTGGTTTAATTTCATTGTAGAGGATGGATGAACTGGAGGATGCTAAGGAAACACCGGAAGAGATGGCTTCTACATATACATGTGCAATGTTTGAGTCACCTCAAGCTGTTCTCAAAGGAGCTAGGCATATGGTATGCATTGGTCAACTTTGTTTTCTCTAGTATGAAGGTTTTCCTTTTGAAGTTTGCTGATATTACAGTTTTTCTGACTGTTTATTGTCTTTTTTCCCAGGCAGCTGTTGAGATAAGTTGTGAGCCATGTGTCAGGAAATATGTTAGGAGCAACTACTTGGATAATGTTGTGATATCAACTTGCCCAACACCTGATGGAAATGTTGCTATAGATTCTTTTCATCAGTTTTCCCGGGTGAAGTGGTTGCGTGAAAAGCCATTAACCATATTTGAGGATGCACAGTGGCTCCTTATCCAGAAAGCAGAAGAGGAAAAACTTCTTCAAGTTACTATCAAGCTGCCGGAAGAAAAGCTAAATAAGTTAATAAATGACTTCAATGAGTACTATCTTAGTGATAGTGTTAGTAAATCTGCTCAGCTATGGAATGAGCAGCGAAAGTTAATATTGCAGGATGCTCTTTTTACTTTTCTTCTCCCGTCGATGGAGAAAGAAGCAAGAGCCTTGTTGACTAGTAGAGCCAAAAACTGGTTGCTGATGGAGTATGGGAAGGTTTTGTGGAACAAAGTTTCTGTTGGACCATACCAGAGGAAGGAGAATGACATTAACTCTGATGATGAAGCTGCACCGCGGGTCCTGGCTTGCTGTTGGGGTCCAGGAAAGCCTGCGACCACTTTTGTGATGCTAGATTCATCCGGAGAGGTGCTAGATGTTCTGTATACCGGGTCCCTTACTTTGCGGTCCCAGAATGTTAATGATCAGCAACGCAAGAAAAATGATCAAGAACGGGTTTTGAAGTTCATGACGGATCACCAACCGCATGTTGTTGTCCTTGGAGCTGTTAATTTGTCTTGTACCCGCCTGAAGGAGGATATCTATGAGGTGAGCTTCTAATTGTCCTTCTAAGTAATAAAAGTTGCTTAAGATTTTGTTTAAAGAGGTACGTTCTAGCAAGCTGAAGTGTAGAATGAAATAGACGATTAAAAGTAGGCAGTTCCTTTTTTTCCTCAAAAATTCTGGTACGAGTTAGTTGGATGTCTTTTAAAACCCGACATCTATAACCCCGAAAAAAAAAAAAAAATTGATGTGAAAAGTGGATGTGCTCTTAGCTTTATACTTTTCAGGCTTTTAATTACTTATTTTGTGATAACCATTTATGTTATGCTGTATATATTCCTATTCTTTATGTTGGGTACATGCAGTCTGAAATTAGAAATTTAGTTGTTCTATGTTCATTTTTTATTTTGACATGTTATTCTTAACTAGCTTTCTCTTGGCCATATCAGATTATCTTTAAGATGGTGGAAGAAAACCCTAGGGATGTTGGGCATGATATGGATGGCCTAAGCATTGTGTATGGTGATGAATCTTTGCCTCGTTTGTATGAAAATTCCCGGGTTTCATCTGATCAGCTACCTGGGCAATCAGGCAAGTATTCTGTCACCAAGATGGATCTTATCTAATTGAATATGTGTGTTCATTGATCTTCTCTTTGATTTTGTTAGGCATTGTCAAGCGGGCTGTGGCCCTTGGGCGTTTTCTTCAAAACCCATTGGCCATGGTTTCCACGCTTTGCGGTCCTGGAAGGGAAATCTTATCTTGGAAACTCAATCCTTTAGAAACTTTTCTCACCCCTGATGAAAAGTATGGGATGGTTGAACAGATCATGGTAGATGTCACAAATCAGGTGGGCCTTGACATAAATTTAGCTATCGGCCACGAATGGTTATTTGCTCCATTGCAATTTGTTTCTGGGCTTGGACCCAGGAAGGCAGCATCCCTTCAAAGGTCTTTGGTAAGAGCTGGAGCAATATTTACTAGAAAGGACTTTGTGACCGCTCATGGACTAGGTAGAAAGGTGTTTGTCAATGCGGGTGGTTTCTTGCGTATTCGGCGCTCGGGGTTGGCTACTAGCACTAGTCAATTCATTGATTTGTTGGATGATACGAGAATACATCCAGAATCTTATGCTCTTGCACAAGAGTTGGCTAAAGATGTTTATGATGAAGATGGTGCAAATGATGATGATGATGCATTGGAGATGGCAATAGAGCATGTTAGAGATCGGCCCAGTGTTTTAAAAACTCTAGACGTGGAGGAATATGCTAAAAGCAAGAACCGTGAGAATAAGATAGCAACGTTTTATGATATTAAGGGGGAATTAATGCATGGCTTTCAGGACTGGCGTAAGCAATATGAAGAGCCAAGTCAGGATGAAGAGTTCTATATGATTTCAGGAGAAAGTGAAGATACCCTTGCTGAAGGGAGAATTGTGCAAGCCACGGTCCGCAGGGTTCAAGCTCAGAAGGCTTTTTGTGTTTTGGATTCTGGATTGACTGGGATCCTTATGAAAGAAGACTATTCAGACGATGGGAGGGATATTTCTGAGTTATCCGACAGGTTGCATGAAGGTGACATTCTCACTTGTAAGATAAAGTCTATCCAGAAGAATAGGTATCAGGTGTTCCTAGTTTCTAAAGAGAGTGAAATGAGAATTAACAAACAACCGGATTTTAGCAAAGATGATGCTTATTACCGGGAAGATCGAAGCAGTCTGCAAAGTGAGCAAGAAAAAGCTCGCAAAGAAAAGGAATTAGCAAAGAAACATTTTAAGCCAAGAATGATTGTACATCCTCGTTTCCAGAATATAACCGCAGATGAAGCGATGCAGGTGTGTTTTCAATAATGATGTAATGCATGTGACATGCATTAGATGGGATTGAATCAGGAATTACCTAGTAAAAAATTTTTGATTTTCAAAAGAATAAATTTTGGATTTCATGTTTTCTTTTCTTGCTTTCTGATTTTGTCTCTGTACTCATCTTAGTTTGCAATGAAATGTGCATTTTTTGTGCGCGTGCTTGAAACTTACATTTATGTTGAGAGTTAGGACCTTGTGCTTTGAATTTCGCTTTTTCTCTTGACTTTGATGTGCATTGTGTGAAGAAAGTGGTTTTTCAATGAGAGTGTGTTTGTGTGTGTGGATATAATCCCAAGGTACTTTGTATGTTATTGAGCATGTTCATTTGCTGAGGGTGTGAACTTTATCTGTGCTGCTCTATTGACTCCAGAGCACTTTTGAAGATTCACTGGGTTATATGTTTACTTTGATGAATCATAGTTTTCTTTTCTTGTTTGTTGATGAGGTTTGGAATTCTTAACGTTTGATAGAAGATGTGGAATTAAATGACATTATGGGTTTCGTATTATTTATTCTCTTCACTGTTTGGTAAAAGGTTTCATTATTTTGTTAAATTTTTAATATTTAATTTTTATTTTTGTTTTTAATCGTTTGGATTTAGGTCTGCCATACAACTGTTGGGAATTTAAACTGAACTGGGAATTAAGTCATAGTATTACTACTAGAGGAAATATGATGGCAATTTTTGTGTGTGTGTTTTCCCCTAATGTTTAATGGCTATTGGCTGATTGAATTGCTTTGATCTCTTCTGTTTGTCAGTTTTTGTCTGATAAGGATCCTGGTGAAAGTGTTATCCGTCCTAGTTCACGCGGACCTTCATTCTTAACTTTGACTCTCAAAGTTTATGATGGAGTTTATGCTCACAAAGACATTGTTGAAGGTGGAAAGGAGCACAAGGACATAACCAGTTTACTCCGTATAGGAAAGACATTGAAAATTGGCGAGGACACTTTTGAAGATCTGGATGAGGTTAGTATTCTTGTGTTTGTTCTTTCATATTTAAGTTAGAAACTAATTAGGGCTTTTCCTCGTCTTTGATCTTGATTTACGTCTGTTGTGATTTTAGCCCATATAAACTTCTTCAGCAAAACAGTAAGTGACTAGAATTCTCATTATTTGGGAAGAAAAGATCGAACTAGTTTTATTGGGCCGAAAATTATTGAATATAATGTTTTTTTGGACAAATTGTATCTTTGTCCTCCGAACTATCGCCTACGCGGACTTTTTCCCCCTAAACTATTTCTCTTTGCAAAAATACTCCCTATACTATATTAGATTATGGAAAAACTGTTCCTTTTATTATATCTTCTGTGACGGAATGGTGATGTGTCTTCTTATTTAGGGTATTGAAGAGGGTTTTATAACAAATTCTTTGTAAATAGAAGACAATAGTGTGGACAGAAGGTAACAGAATGGGTTAGTTTTTAGCTTTAATGAAGGTTGAGGGCTAGCCTTTTTGAGAAGAAGACTACAATGTGAGAGGAAAAATGGAAGAATTTGGCACCTAATCTAAGGGTATATAGGTGAAGGTATTAAATATGATGATAAAAATTTCAACTAACCTTGTTTTAGGGTGACACGTCATAATTTCGTCTGAGCTATGGACGAAAGGTAATAGAAGGGGAATTTTTTACACAATCGAGTAGTTCAGGGGGAATTCTTGCAAAGGGAAATAGTTTAGGGGGTAAAATTCTGCATAGACGATAGTTTAGAGGGGTAAAGATGTAATTTATCCTTTTATTTTTTTTTTGGGGGGTAAGTACTGCTCCTGTGAAGCGCTGCTGAGCTTTTGATATACAGAAGATTTGAGCTTTCTCATGGTACAAACTTTTAGAGAAGTAAAAGCTTTGGAATTAGTTTTTGATTCTGGAGCAAGTTATTCTTTGGCTTGATGTACTTAGATAGTTATTGCTCACTAGCTGGTTGATGGGTGCTCACGCATTGGTTCCTTAATTATCTGAAAGCTGACATGTGGTTGTTGATGACTTTCAAATAGGTAATGGATCGATATGTTGATCCGTTGGTGGGGCATTTGAAGACAATGCTAAGTTACCGCAAGTTCAAGAAAGGCACAAAAGCAGAAGTCGATGAACTCTTGAGAGTTGAGAAAGCAGAGTATCCTATGAGGATAGTGTATTGCTTTGGCATATCTCATGAACATCCTGGTACTTTCATTCTGACCTACATACGAAGTACAAATCCACACCATGAGTATATTGGTCTCTATCCAAAAGGGTTCAAGTTCAGGAAAAGGATGTTTGAGGACATTGATCGGCTTGTAGCGTATTTTCAGCGGCATATTGATGATCCCCAGCATGATTCGGCACCATCAATTAGATCAGTTGCAGCTATGGTGCCAATACGAAGCCCTGCTGCCGGGGGCTCTTCAGGGACATCTGCTGGCAGTGGCTGGGGTGGTTCGACAAATGAGGGTGGCTGGAGAGGTCAGTCTTTTGACAGGGAACGCTCTTCTACTCCAGGTTCAAGAACAGGTGATGTTGAAAAAGAAGTTATATTTGGATTTTCAACTTCTTTGTTTAACTACTGCTCTTACACTTGGAATTAGACTGCTCTAGTGCAATATTATTATTTGAATTAATGATTAAGAGATTCATTGTCTCCGCCTTTGACCATGATTTTGTAATGTAAAGATGTTAGTCATGGGAATGCTTTTTTATTTTTATTTTTATTTTTATTTTTTTCTTGATAAAAAGTTATGGGAATGCTTCTATCATCTATTTGTCTGCAAACATCAGGAGGTGCTTGCTTGTAGAAATTTAATGACTTGCCTTTTCTCATGTTTGTTTTGCAGGCCGCAATGATTTCAGAAATGGTGGGGGTCGAGGTGGACACCCAAGTGGGGTGCCTAGGCCATATGGTGGACGTGGACGTGGCCGTGGTCGAGGCTCATATGACAGCAGCAGAGGAAATAACGCCAACAATGATAGACAGGATTCTGGTTATGATGCGCCCAAATGGGATTCGTCTACCAAAGATGGGGATGATGGTTGGGGTAGTGGAGGCGGTGGTTGGAGTGGTGGTGGTGGTGGTGGTGGTGGTGGTGGCAACAACAGTTGGAGTAGTGGGGCTGGTGCCAGTGATGGTGATGGCTGGGGTCGTGGAGGTGGTGATGCTGGACGTTGGAGCAGTGGTGGGGGAAGAGATGCTGGTGGTGCCACAGGGAACTCTGGGTGGGGTACTGACCCCAAAAAAGGTTCAACCCAGTCTGATAGTGGGAATGGGTGGTCTGGCGGTGGGGGCGGCGGCGGCTGGTGAGGCTAGCGGAATTCCATCTCTAGCTTCTGCATCTCGATTCTAAAGAATCTAAACTGCATGCTTAAGGCCCCACGTAACGCTATTACTTGGAAGTTATAACTGTAGTTTCCCTGCTCATGGAATTGCTCGTTTTGGGGTGCTATTGCATTTCTGCCTTGTACGTATTTACATTGCATATGAGTTATCAACGGGAAAAAAAAGGAGGGGGAAAAAACGAATTTTAAATTTCTAATTAGTTCTCGTAAGATGAGTTTATTTACTTTTTCTTTTCATTTTTTTTTTTTGGCCCCTCTGATTGTTTAATCTAAACAAATGTGCCATTTTCCTACTATACGTCTTTCTCCTCCACTCTCCCTCTCCTTGTCCTCTGTCCCAGTCACAAGTTTCATTGTATAGCTGAGCTGATGCACGTGTATATTACAAAATTTCCCTTTCGCTTTCTCAGCTACCGATTAATAAGACGTTGTTTTCCATGTTCTATTATTTCAACTCGAGATGAAAGAACATGCTATCCTAGAATCTGGATTTCATGATATTGATAAAAATTGTTCAGAACTTTTTCCTGTTTGGTTACTTTAGAAAAGGGATGTTAGTATAACTATTTGTTGAAATGTCGCTGTAACGTTGAAGAGAAACAGGTGAAAGAAGGCCCCTTCCCCCAAAAAAAAAAAAAAAACGAAAAAACTGTGATATGGCAAAAGCCAATAACTAACCTTAAGATCTAAATATATACCCCTTCCAAAAAAAAAAAAAAATCGAAAAAACTGTAATATGGCAAAAGCCAATTACTAACCTTAAGATCTAAATATATATGTAAGGCCCTAAACGATTTGCAGGAGGAGTTTCTCCCGGGGAAAAAAAAAAATTTCTTAATGCCATTGTCGATGGACATGGAATAGAGGGATGTCAAGGAGGAGGTGCCTAAGAAAGAAAAAGGGAATCTGGGAGAGTAAGGGCTTGTTTTGTTTGGCATTATTTTCTATCTTCTGTTCTCAAAGTCGTATTTTCAGATATAAGAACAAAAACCGTTATTTGGATCGAAATTTATGATCAACACACGTTTTGTTGTCAAAGTTGTTGTTCTTTGAACTTACTATTTCCTCTAACTCTGTTTTTAAAAGTTGGTCTCACCTCCTAAGAGATGAGGAAAGAGAGACAATGAGGAAAGAATTACCAATATGCACTCATTCAAAAAATCATGTAACACATGATAGTTTCCATCTTTTTTTAACATTTAATGGACCAAAAATGGATGAAATGGGAAATTTCGATACATCAAGTGCTTTAAATAAGCTATTTCAAAGGTCAAGGGTCAAAATGAGATTCAACTTATCTTCGGCGCTCAAAATAGATTATTTTTTACAGTGTTCATGTGTTTACTTAATTCAAAAAAGATTAATCAAATTGGTTTATATTTATTGTCCTTTAAGAGGCATGCATATTTTAAAGTAGCTAAATTTTTAAGATAAGATTGTATTTTATGATTTTAATTATAGAAAAAGAGAAAGAGACTATATTTGCACCCCCTAAATGACATAAAAGCATCCTTAATCTAAACTGACCCCATTCAAAGATTTTAATAATTGTATCTTTATTATAAGCACCCCTTGTTATTCTTCAAATATGCCTGACCTTGTTCACTCCATTAGTTTTTATTTACTTATCAGTTTTGACACCACAACCACCGCATCAACAAATAATATTTGATTTTTTTCCCCTCAAATAATCATTGATAGGATATGAGCCACTAACCAATATATATATATATAAAAGAGATGGGTTCAAGCACCCCACCTTAACATACGGTGTTCACTAGAAAAGGAACCATTTGATCGGAGAATTGCCATCTTTCTTGTTATCATATAGGCGTTGAATGGAATTCTAATAATGCCATTTTTGCATTTTATCTTTCTTCTTCTTGCCTTTGTTAGTAACTTCATTTTTGTAGTCAATCAGTCATTGCAAAGGTTAGAGGCACGAAACTGGAGTTGAAATTTTTAGGATTTATTACAGTAGTATAGATAGTTTATTAATGGGTTGTTGGGTGGGTAATCTATTAATAATAAGTTATAGTTTATAGTTTAAAACAAAAAAGAAACAAAAACAAAAAAAACAAAACAGAAGAAAAAGAAGAAGAAGAGTGAACTATCATGAATCTAGTGAAAGGGGTGTGCAATTGTATATTTTGGTTTTTTCATTTAAGGATAAATGTGTAATAAGAAAATGGGTGGCTCTATTATGACTCTTTTTTTTTTTCCTCTTTCCACCCCTTTTCTAATTAGAAACCTCTTTAAAATTTAAAATTTTAATATTTTCTTAATACTCCCCTCTTTAATATTACTTATTCCAAAATTGGACATTAATTAAAAAATCTAATTTTTTCCACCCACTAGTTCTAGAATTTCTAATCATTTATCTTCTTCAACCTTTTCTTTCTGGATAAAAACTTATTCTAAGATCTAGGTATTTTAATATATTGTTATTTAATTAAAAGAATAGATAGAATAATTTTAAAATTCAAATTATCATTCAATTTTCATTATTTTGTATTATTATTGTTTATTTATTTTTCCGAAAAAAAGTCATAGGTCTTGAGTTATTTGTAGAGTTGTTGAATTATTTTTCATAAACATTAAAATAGAGAGAGAGAGAGAGTCACTCAATCAACATTATTGGGATTTAGTAGCATAATATGTTCATATATAATTTTAAAAACTTAATCTACCTAAAAGGATTTAAACTTTTATCAAGGAATTTCTTTTTGAGTTCAAAAATGATAGATTTTATCAAATATGTACAAAAGGATGTGTTAAGAACTAACATTGTAATTAAGAATAAAAATTCTAGTTGTTTAATATTTATTTTGTCTATTTATGTCATTTCGTACATGGTTATTTTTGTCATAAATTAATTTTTATTTGAGGGGTAGGAAAGAAAAAAAAAAGTGGCAATAGAGCCAATCTTAAAAAATTCACAACAAAAAAAACGGTGTATTTATCCACTCCGGAGTGTCAATATAGTTTCCCAAAAGAGAAATACGAGAAATGAATATTTGCGGTAATCACATTCATTAGGATGTTGAGAGGGGAAGAATTTTTATTCATTTCTTCGAAATTTATGTGGGCCTACCACATAGTTCCCCATCCTTATATTTTGGTAAACATGTAATGTAATTGTGAATCATTACCATATATATATATATGATTTCTATTGCCCCTTAATAAACATGTCATTAGCTCCCAATTTATCTTTCTATTTATTGCCGTTAAAATTCTTGTGCCACTCAAGTAGAGATGTTAAATGAGCTGGGTTGCCCATTTGGCACGAGGGCACGGCACGAAAAAAATTCGTGCCGAGCATGGCACGGCACGGCACGAGGTGGCTTTGGGCCATACCAAGCACAGCACGAGGTGCTAGGCCGTGCCAGACTCTAATTTTGGACACTATGGACTGGCACGGTACGACACGACTTTGGGTACGAGCACGAAACGAGTACGACACGACCCAAAAATAGGGGTGGCAATTCGTTCGGCAGGTCAGGTTTGTGTCGAGTTGAAGTCTAATTTATACACAAATTATGTCAATCCGAACTCGACTCGTGACCTGTCATGTCAGAAAAATGTCAGCACTAACCCGACCTGCACCTAAATCGGGTTGACTCGAACCCGACTCATGCAACCCACTTTGGTGAATAACACCTATCTCACAACCCGATTTTGACCCGCCAACCCGCTATGATCCATATTTTTCTACTTATATTTTCCTTTACTAATTCTATTATTGTCTCATTTCAAAACAAATAAATTAGGGGTAATTTATAAATATAACTTATAACTTACAATCCTAAATAATATATTTATAATAATAGTCATAAACAAATTAAATAAAAAATATTTTTATAATTTAATTATGTATATATATTTTTAGCGGGTCAAAGAAGTCAAGTTCAGGTCAAGCAGATTGACTCGAACCTGACCCGTTTTTTTATTCGTGTCATGCGGGTCGTCGACCTGATTTCGATCCGCACCCTTTTTCTTTGATCCTAACCCGCAAAAAATCGCATCGTATTCGTGTTGTGTTGTCATATCGTAACCCGAATTGCCACCACTACCTAAAAAGTACGAAAAGAATGACTTAAATTATGTTAAAAAATATTTATTGTTACTTTAACAAACTTAAAGACTTAAATGACAAATTCTTTTTTATCTACTTAAATGACCAATTTTACATATTAAAAAAAATTAATACTAATAATTACTAGTAGAAAAAACCAAGTGCTAAATAAAAATTGATTCTGAATCTCACACTAAAATGGCTATTAAAAATTTTAAAGATTTGTTCTCTTAATATATGCTAATTCACATAATTTGAACAAAAAAAGAAAACCACTCCTTACTAAATAAAGTTTTGAAAATACGCAAATAATAATAGTTTGGGTATGTATCAATCTAATTAGGATGTATTCAAATTATTTTGACGAAAAAAATAATATTTCTACCCAAGAACTTTGTTATATTATTTATATTTTAAAATTTTTTATGTCTTTTTTATTTTTGTTTATAAATAAACTCACTTTTCTTGTTTTTTATTTCAAAAATAGGTTTGCATTAGTGATTTTTGATTGAGTTTTTTCCAAATAATTATGAATATATTACATATTTTTGTTATTGTTTTAAATCAAAACATAAAATTTTAATTAAATAATTTTCAAAAATTTCATAAAATATCGACTACCACAATAATTTAATAGGTGGACTGAAGTCGGACACAAAAATACGCTAGTACATTGGGCTCACTATGCTCAATATGATATGAGTTTGGCACAAGCACAAATACAAGCATGAGCACGACACGAGCACAACACGAGCACGGTATGAGATGTGCTTGTACTTATGGGTCATACTGGGCCTAGAGTTTTGGAACTTAGGCCAGCACGAGCACGACATGATATTTTGTTAGACCGTGCTAAGCACGATACGAAACACGAGCAGGCCTATAAATCACGGGCTGTACCAGCACGACACGACCCATTTGACATCTCTACACTCAAGTGATTCCTTTCAGATGGGTATTAGCGGGACAAAAATTTGGCCCCAAAATTTCCTACAAATTTTTTCTATCCGGCATTGAAGATCTGCAACAAAGCATTACTTTGAATGACAATGAAAAACTTTTCAGCCTTTAAATACAACATCAACTTGACAAGAATCATTTTCTAAATTTTATTAGCGGATTAAAGAGGATTAATGACCTATTGTCCTTAAACAATTGATAGAGTCTTATTCTAGTCCCCAAAATTTTGAAGTTTCTAATTATTTTTCTTTTTGCTCATTAAACTATTAAAAATTGTTCAATTTTAGTCTTTTTCTAACAAATCTTGTTATATATTTAATGAAAAGGGAAAAAATAAAATTATTTTCCCCTCTAAGTTTAGGGACTAATGCGAAGCTTAAATTTTGGGTTTATGGCACAAATGGTCCCTGAATTGTAGTAATTTGGTCCTCAAAGTTCTAATTGTGGTAGTTAAACTTTTGAAGATTTTGATTTAAATCAATTTAGTCATTGAATTGTCTAAATTGTAACATGCATTTAAATTTCTAGCCCAAAAAAAAAAAAAAACACACGTGAGGAGTATGTTGTAGCATTTAAAAGTATATTTAAGAGAAAATAAACTGAACAAAAAGACTTAGAAAGAAGAAAAGATGTATTATTTGCATTTCTTAAGTTTTTGGAGTTGTAAATTTAGAGAAATTTTTTTGTTATTATTTATTTATATGCTTAAACTTCCCAAATTACCTTTCAAATATACTTTCAAATGCTATCACATGCTTCCCACTTAAGTTTTTGGTCAGAAATTTAATTGAAGATTGTAACTTAAAAGCTTAGGGACCAAATTGCTTCAAATTGGAAAGTTCAGGGCTAATCATCAAAATTGGAACTTTGAGGAATAAATTACCACAAGTTGGACAATTTAGGGACTATTTGTGCCATTAACTCTAAATTTTGCATAAAATTATCATTTTTATTTTAAATTTAATATAAGGTTAACAAGGGTTTTATTGGTACATTTCTTAAATAGTTTTTTAAAATAAAAAATGGAATATTTTTCGAAAGCATGTTTGGATCTATTTCTGATTTCTGATTTTTGTTTTTTTTTTTCGTTTTCATAATTTGCAATCTAAATTTTTAACATTTTAAAAGAAAAGTTTCTAATCTCGAAATTTTTTTAATTAATTTTGAGAGTTATAAAATAACCTTGTATTTCAACTTTTTTAGGAAACCCCTTGTGTTTGAAGAAATATGAGAAAACTCCTTGAATTTAGTTTTTTTTAGGGATAACTACAAAAAAATACCCTCAAGTTTGAGTGTTCTATAATTTAAACCCTGAAATTTAGACTCTGTAAAATAATACCCCGAGATTAAGAATTTCTGAAAATTAATACTCTAGACAGACTTTTTGACTAATTTTAGGAACGAAAAAAGAATAATACCCTCTATTAAAACTAGATTAATCGATATTATTCATCTTAACTTTGAGGATATTATTGTATTTTATTAGATAAAAATATTCAAAAATTCAACTTAAGATATTAATTTTTAGAAATTCTTAATCTTATGGTATTATTTTGCAGAGTCTAAACTTCAGGGTTTAAATTGTAGAACACATAAACTTCAGAGTATTTTTTTTGCAGTTATCCCTTTTTTTATTGCTAAAAGCATTGTAATTTGACCTTTTTTTTTTTTTTTTGAAATCTCGCATTCTTATATAAACTAAATTTGGAAAATTAATAAGAAATGACAAAATTACTCTTAGTGTATGGTAGACCTATATTTATATTACATTTTTACTTTATATTTGGATGCATAGGTTATTAGTTGGAATTTGGAAACTATTTTTTAACTTATGAAGTTATTTGAAAAATCGAAATGTTATTTGAAAACTAGTTGAGACAATACCTAAATTTAGATTTATTCAATTTATATTAAATCTAAATCTACTGTTTACTAAGGGTAATTTTGTTATTTCTACTAATTTTTATAAGGGCGGGTTAATTGACACCCATATGTCTACTTTCCTCACCCTTTTTATTAGTAATTTTTTTTAATTATCAAAATAACTATGAATAAAATTACATTTTAGTATATAAGTTGTTTTAAAAACATCTCTTTACACACATGTCTGTAAACAATATTTTCTTTTTGGAAAAAAATAAAAATCTTCACACTCTTTTCTTAAGCACAAATCAATTTAAAGAATTGCTTATGACCTAAAAAATTATACGTCGATTAGATTTTATTTGTAATGTTCTACAAGAGCTATTTGTACTTTTGGCATGAAATGAATGATTTGAAAATTAGGATCGTGAGGAGTGCTTTTTTTTTTTTTTTTTTTTTTAAATACCTTGCCTGATTCTAAAATCGAGCTGGTCATAGATATATACACCTAGTACATTCATAAAACTTAAGCTATATAACCTTTGGATTTTATGGTTTTTTTTATATCCTATATTACCAAAATTCCCAATTTGTATAATATTTTACGTATACAATCACCATTAGGAGTAGTTTTATTTATTTATTTTTTTTATTTTTTCTGAAACAACAGTCACCATAAGGAGTTATAAGGCTAATATATGTGTATCCGTATTATTTTACATGATTATTATACAAAATTCAACTTTTCACATTAATTTATTGAAAAAATAATCATATATAATATTTTTCATGTCATTACTCACTCAGCACCTATAAAGCTAAATCGTCAATTTTTATAACTTGCTTTTCAAAAATGGGTAAACTTGAGTTTTCTAGGTTAAAAAGAGATGAGAAGCATAAAGAAAAAGATGAAAAAGGCTAAAAAAAAAAGGTGGATGTTTGAGAAGAAAAGGTAGAGAAAGAGGATTAGGAATGAATAAGGGTGTGAGTGAGAAGAGAAAAGATATAATTATAATAAATAATAAAAGGATAGTTTTGTAACAATTAGGAATATATTAAATAGATATTAATTTTTAAACCATAATTGAGAGGGTGTATTTAACAATAAGGTGGACAGAGCAGACAAATGAGTGACAATAGACTCCACATTTCCCTAATTTTGATGATACGAGGAGGTCGAATTTCAAAAATAATCAAATTGCGATGCTTCTTGTAAAAAAAAAAATCAAATTCAAAGGTTTTTTGTCATATTTTTTTAAACACAAGGGCTTTCATAAAAAACTTATGAAATATAAGGTCATTTTACGACATTTTTCAACTATTATTATTATTATTATTATTTTTTAAAAACCTTTTACGATCTAATAATACCAACATTGACAACAATTAAAGATGGTGATGATCCTTGACGATGGTAACAGCTCTGCTCTCCCTCTAATTTCTCTCTCTCTCTCTCCACTTTCTCTATCTTTTTTCTCATCCTTTTTCTCTCTCTTCTCTCTTATCGATTTTTCTTCCCTTCATATCTCTTCTCACTTTTGCTCTCGTATCTCGTCTCTTTCTCGCACTCAGTATTTTTTCTTCCCTCAATCTCTCTTACTATTTTTTTCCCTTCTATATCTCCTTTTTTTTCCTCCTCCATCTCTCTTTTGACTTCCTATATCATTCCTCTCTTTCTTTGTCACAGGTTTCTCTCATCCATCTCTATTTGTAGTTTCTCTTTCTTTCTTCTTTTTACTCTGTTCCCTATATCTTTATTTTTCCACTTTTGTTCATCTCTATTTGTTTATGATATTTTCCAAAAGTCAAAGTGTAATTTGGATTCTTCCATTACTCTCTTATTTTCACTTTTATAAACAAAAGTAATGGATACCAAACATGCTTTTATTTTTTATTAAAAGAAAACCTATAGTTACCAAACACGTTTTTGTTTTCAAAAATTAAAAAAAAAAACGAAAGTATTACCAAACGGAGTACCTAAGGACTAACATGAAATACTTTTAGTAGTTTAAGCATCAAAATGACAATTTAAAATTTAGGAACCAAAATAATAATTTTTAATAATTAGATACTAGTAGAGTCATTTCTTAAGTAACAACAATGTTTCAAATACAAAACTACCATAATATGTTTGGGAATTGCGCGAGGGGTTTGATTTTCGGTTGATATTATGGGCATATTTACTAATCCGTAATAGACTCACCTAAAAGAGAATCTTAGTCTTTCCCACTTATTATTTTTTATTCCCTTCATTCATTTTCCACTCGTCCTCTTTGCTGATTACGGACTAGTAAACATAGCCTATATGCTACACATGGATAATGAAATAGCTTCAAAAACCTATCCCTTGTGACGACAACTAGTTATATTTACAATATATTTATTGAGGACAAGTTGTTTTGTTTTCGTTGATGAACTGGGGAATTATGAGGAATTGGTGCCTTCAATTTATGTGAGATTATTTGTTCAGATTAGATAGTTAATTACACATGAAAGTTTTGTGCTTTGTTGCGTTTATTTTGGTGCTTTGGTTTTCAATGCATGCATCCCAAAGTCACGCATTGTATTTAAGATATTTGTAAATATTTATTGGTTAGTTCATGGGTTTTTGCCGCTCTGTTAATTAAAAGTTTTGAGCCTTTTATTTATTTTGTTTTTCTATGCTCAGTTTATTGGTTACCTTTTTGGATTATTGATTACATATCTAAGCAACTTTGACATAAGAAAGGGGTGATTTCACCCAGAACTGCCAAATGATGTTTGGAATTTGCGCAAGGGCTTTGATTTCCGGTTAAAATTGTATTACACCCAGATAATGAAATAACTTTTTGATCCATCCGTTCTCATGGCAGCTATTTGTTCACAATGCTTTTTTTTTTTTTTTATCAAAATGAATCCGTTATTATAAATTAGTGGAAACTTTTACAATAACAGACTCTATTGGAAGAGGAGATTCTTCCAACCAAATAAGCTCATCTTCTACTCTTAAGGCGAACCTAGCTAAACTATGTGCAGCTTTATTAGCTTCACGGAACACATGTTTAATTGTGACACCAGGAAAAAAAGAAAATAAGCTAAACACATCTAACAGTAGGTCATCAAACTCAGAATGGCAGATTGAGCCATTATTAAGAGCTTATACTACTGTCAATGCATCTGACTCCAGAAACTGGATATTTAGACCAACATCCCTGGCCCATAAGAGAGAGATCACCAGGGCTTTCGCTTCGGCATTCTTTGCTGATAATGTGTCAGTTACTTTTTTCGCCAATGTTGCCATGACTTCGCAATTTGCATTGCGAATAATAGCACCAACACTCACTGAACATGACTGAGCATTGATGGCCGCATCCACATTCATCTTGAAGCGGCCATCTAAGGGGAGAGACCAATTGGTCTCCCTCCGTCGTAAAGGACCATCTATATTATGACCACTAGTAAAAGGATCAGAAAATCTAAATTCTCACAAAATAAGAGCAAAAACTGTGGTAAAAATATTTCAAGACAAAAGTTTATAAGGCCAAATAGTAAAACAATGAAATACCATTATTTCGGTAGTTGACTTCGACCTCTGTTATCATACCATGGGTGTTACAGATAGTCTCATAAAGTAATGGGACTTGTCATATTTAAAACTTCATTAGGGACATCGAAGACTACAACGCACTGAAAGAAATACAATTTAGAATTGCTAAAATAATCAGCATAAAAGATACAGGATAAACAATGTACTTCGTTAATCCAAATTGGTCAATCATATGAGCTATAGAATCAGGAAGTATGTATTATAAATTCGAAGCAAAGAGAAAGACAAGAAGAGATTAAAGGATGAAAGATACATTATAGGAGCAAAAATAAAAGAAAGTATTCAGCACTATAATAGTTATAGTGCCACCAGAATTGAATTAAAGAATTTTTTGCAAGAAAATTAGAGGACATTGGAATCATCAGACAATATCTTCTGTCATTAGTTAATACCCACCTTGGAGCCAATAAAATTTGCATAAAGTTAAAATTGAAGGTCCTATCATGGGGAAATATAACAGTCTCAACGTGGGGAGATATAAAAATCCCAATATGGGGAGATATAACAGTCCCAACATGGAGAGATATAAAAGTCCCAACATAGGGAGATATAAAAGTCCCAACATGGGGAGATATAAAAGTCCCAACATGGGGAGATATAACAGTCCCATCATGGGGAGATAACAAAGTCCCAACATGGGGAGATAATAAACATCCAATATGAGGATACTAGATAATATTCACTTCAAGAGTTTTGGCCAACAAAACTTTTTTACCACGGTCACGTCCATCTACCATGTTTGGGTAGGGAAAGTGATCTGGGTTATGGTTCCCGAAAATAAAATATGAAGTTCATGCTTTAAGCTAGATGGAACCCTTAAAGGCTATCATCCGAAAAAGATTGAAAAAAGTGGTTTGATGGAGGAAAGACATGCTATTTTGCTTCAACTAATTTAGGAGTTTTTTTATTTTTTAAAATGTAAAAGTTAGGATGATAAATTAAAGGCCAATAGCAATCGCAGCCCAAGGATAATAAATTAAAGGGCAACAGCAATCGCAACCCAATAAGACAGTTTTTTGACAACAACAACTTATGAAACAAAATTAGGAGTCAATCAATAAATCTTCACCAAGCAATCATCCACCAAATATAAATTACTTAAGAAACCAAGAGATGCATAGACAACCAAACTAAATCAGATTCACCAATTATTTTTGTCATCACTGAAATACTACAAAAGAAATAAATCCAATCCTCTATCAATCAATAATTAGGCCTAAAACTTCAAACAACCCATCACTTACTCTAACTGAATCATATGTCTCTAGAACAGGATCCCTGGATGGTTTGCCTTCACCTTCGCCTCGGTTTGGGTGTTTGGACTCGAAGCGTGACAGAGATGAGAGAGCGAGAGAGGGGGAGTTTTTCATTTGATGCTTGTACTTACCCAAATATAACTAATTAGTAGACCAATGGACTATAAAATCATAAGTTAATTAGAGGTTACCCGTAGTTGGATGAATCAAATCCTGAAAAATCGGCCACTCTTTTCAAACGAATTCCTCCATTGTTGCAACTTCTCCATTTGGTCCTTGAAACGAACTTCATGTGCAGCAAATGCCAAAGCATATCTGCCTTGCTGCTTTCGAACATCTGATGGATTTACACCGTAAAAAAAACTGGTATAGCGATCTGGGTATTCGTTTCGTTGCATCGGAGTATATGATTGAGTTCGTCTACACACCACCGGGAAGAAGCATAATCTTCCAATAAAATGATGACAGAAATCATTGACTCCTCGATGGCTTTCAAAAGTGAGGGTGAAATATTTATAAAATGATCAAAGGGTGAACTAAAGGCGGACTTTGCTAAGCATTGATGTGCGGAAGAATGATGAAATTCTATAGTATCTAATAGACGGCACAAGTTGAGAATGACATTTTGATGTGGAACGACATGAAACAATAAACGACAAAGGTATAAGAATTACGCGAAATTAATAACGACCCAAAAAAAATAAAATAAAATAAACGGCATTGTTCTGGATCATTTATTTGGATGCCCATTAAAGATGCCATGAAGATTGTCTTTGGGAAGAAGACACAAATTTAGATATGTATCAAACCCCTTTGATATGCTTTCTAGTTAAAACTTGTAAATATGATTCCTTCCTTTAGCCTATAAATAGGCTATCCAACCGGGAAGATGATGGACACGGCAAGCAGATGTTGAAAACGAGAAATACAATGCTTTTTTCCTCAAGTGTTAAGACTCCGTTTGAAACTTGGATATTTGGAGGAAAAGGAAAAAAATTTTAATAGCTTCCATTTTCTCTTGTATGGAATGAAATAAAAAATGATAAAAGGGTTGTTTAGTTCACCAATTCTATTCCATTAGAATGAAAAATTCATTTGAACGAGTGTTTGTTTCAACAACTCCAGTTTTTCTATTCAAATGATCTTTTAGAATGTGTGTTTGTTTCAACAATTCAGTTTTTCCATTCAAATGGTCCATTAGAAAAATCAACTATTGGAATGATTATTTGTGTCTTGGATGAGAATGGAGGAGGAGGTGTTTTTGAATGATCCATTCTAATGCTCCCATTTTAATTACAACCCATTCTACTATTTTTCTATTCAAATATCTCCCATTCTAATTATAACACATTCCACAATTTTTATTCAAATACACTCATTCAAATAGGTGAACCAAACAGGCCCAGAAATTTTTTTTTAAAAAAGCCAGAGTTTGATTTGATGTCATTTTTTAGTATTATATAATTTTGATAAATTAATTAGTAAAAATAAAAGTGTTAAAATAAAATTTTATGAACTCTTTGGAAAAGTATTTTCCTCTTTTTTTTCTATGTCTTTTTTCTCGCAATTCCTTTTTTCCTCCAATATGCGGATTCCAAACGGAGCCAAGCTTTTAACTTTAAGAGTCAGTTTCATGGTTTCACAAAGCAATTTTGATGGGAAATGGAATATGCAACAAAAAAGAAGATAAATCCTAATCATATGAGTTCCAACCTAGACGGAATATGCAAACACAAACACAAACCCAGTAAAACCCTATATAATCAAAAGAGTTGGAAAGGATTAATAGAATATGGAGTTAGAATAAGAAGGAGAGAAAGACTTTTCTGTAGGTGAAACAATGGATGGGGATAATCATCTTCAACCTCTCATAGGGCTTCTTCTCTACCTCTTGGAACTTCAACCTTGACTTTGAGAGCAGAGCTTCGAATCAGTATTCTAGAGTTTTTTTTTTTTTTTTTCGAAAGAATCGATATTCTAGAGTTAACTCCAGTAGAAACTAAATAAAAAGTATTTTTTTTTGGGAAAATGACACCACATATGACTTTTTCAAAAATAATTCCCAAAATACGATACGGAGCAAAACACTTAATTTTGTACGATCCATATTAGAAAAATAATAGTTTCTTAATTTTTTTTCCCCCTCTGTTTCTCTCATCTCTTACTCAGATCTAAGAGCTCAACTTTCCACTCTAGCACCAACTAGTACTTGCTGTTACCAGTCAAAATGCCAGCTAAAGCCAAAATGGTGAGGAGGAGATGGCCTTTGTCACCATGTTCGAGACATATGGCGGTGGTGGGAGTACTAATGAGAGAATTGGGGCAGTCATGGAGGATGAGATTAAGTAGAAGGTGGTGAGGGAGCAGTGAAGGAGGAGGTCTCTATCACTTTTTATCTCTTTTTTTTTTTTTTTTTTTTTTTGAAATCTGCTTGGTTTTTCCCCTTTTTTAACTCTTTGGTGTTGTTTATAGTGTGTATGTTATTGTTATTGATGTGAAAGAAGAAGAATCAACAATGTTTTTGGTAAAGATTTTGCTTCTTGATTTAACTTTTATGTATTTCTATTGAATACCCATTTGAACATTTTCAAGTGAGCTCTGTTTATGAAGTCTTGTGATTTTTATTGATTTTTTAAAATTGGGTTTTATTGGGTTTGTGATTGCTTTTTTTATAATTGGCTTGGTTTGGACTCAAATATTTGTTTTTTTAGTTTTTTTTTTAAACTTATTTCTATGCATAGAAAGCTTAGTTTTGTTGAGGGTGAAGTTCAAGTGTTTGAAGAAATGCATGTGAACGATCTAGTACCTTAGAGTTCCTTGATTAAATGGTAATGTTGTCTTTAAGGATGCTGGAATCAATTTATTGAATTTTTAATGATTGCTTAATGAAAAAGTAACATTATTTAGTTTTGGAGCTCTAGAATAATTATTTGGTTGTATTTACATTTTAATTGACTTAATGCCCAGATGATGAGTTGCAGCTAGAAGATGAAGGAGGTCATGCACTGCATCACGCTACATGAGATTGATGTTATCAATAAAGACTGTTCTTGTTATTCATTGAAGTTATTCTATTGATGTGACAATTCGAATTCTTTTTTCATAATGTTGTTATGTATCAAAATTATTTTAATGGCTTATAATTCTGATATGTTTTGGATTATTTAGGCTTTTGACCTTTTCAGGAAGTTAGTATTGGATCATTTTTTTATGCACATAGTTGCTCTCTTTATTGCTATGAATTTATGATATTATTTTTGGTAATAATATTATTGTTTTATACACATAATTTGGGTTATTCTCGTTTTCAGTATCATATTCTTTTACTTAGCTACAGAGTATTCTGCAAAATAGAAACTATAATGGTTTCCAGGAAACCTTCTTAGTTTCCTACGATTTACTTAGTTACAAAGCATTCTGCTAAAAAAAACTACAATAATCCATGGTTTCCTCTGATTTACTTAGGTACATGGCATTTTGTAAAAATGAAACCATGATGGTTTCCAGAAAACCTTCGTAGTTTCCTTTGATTTATTTAGCTACATGACTTTTTGCAAAAAAGAAACCACAGTGGTTTTCAGGAAATATTCGTGGTTTCCTGTGATTTACTTACGTATATGACATTCCGTTAAAGGAAACCAAACTGGTTTCCAAGAAACCTTTGTGGTTTCCTGTGATTTATTTATGTACAAGATATTCTGTTAATAGGAAACCAAATAGGTTTCTAGGAAACTTTTGTGGTAACCTGTTAAAAAAAAGAGGTTTATTTACTAAAATGCCACCGCGATTTCTAGTTCCCAAAATATTTAGAAAAATACCCTAAAAAGGTCGTACAAAATTTTTATTATTTTTGAAAGTTCGTAAATTTGGCAATATTTTTTAAAAAATAGGTATAAGTGTCCAAAACCCTTTTTTTTTTTTTTTTTGAAAGAATCAATATTCTCGAGTTAACTTCAGTGGAAACTAAGAGGCTTATAGAAATATGCTCAAATTTTGGACCCAATTTAAGTAAATATCTTTTTGTCAAATATTATAACAAAATGTCCGGTATATATGTTTATATACCAAGTGTAAAATTTTATATACCAAGTACAAAAAATTATATACCCAGTACATTTCAATACAGTAATTGAAATTGGTAGATAAACATATCTACCAAGTGTAGAAATATATATACTTGGACATTTAGCTATAAAATTTAAAAAGTGGATATCTACTTAATCAAATTTAAAATATTGGTCATCCACCTAAATTTCTCGGAAAGAAACTAAATAAAAAGTATTTATAAGAAATAACTTTTTTTTAAGATCAATGTAAAAAATGGCTTTTTTTACACCTATTTAATAAATGACCGTTTTATAATTTTATTTTGATAAATTATCATTTTTCAGTTCATTTATTTTTTTACAAATTAAATCCATTTTTGAAATAGTAAATCAATTTTTTAACAAATAAATCAATATATTTTGATATACTAATTATGAAAAAACGTCAATTTTCAAATAATTTTTAAAATTTGGCCCTTTTTTTAACAATGTTTGAAAAACATCTATTTTATAAACTATGATCTAACATTCAGTCATTCGACTCAAAAGTCCCTAAATAAAAGGGCCGTGTTATGGGCCACCGGCACTGGTCATTCCTGTTGGGTTAAGTCTTGGGCTTTGAGAAAAGAACAACCGTAAACACAGCCAGCCAAGTTTTATGGAAAAACAATTAGGCCAATACCACCAACCTTGAATAAATTAGTTGTATGCCACTTTTTTTTTCTCATTAATTAAATCTACCACTATACCACTTTTTTAAAATGAATTCTTGATGATCTTAATGGATTTTTGAACGATTCTTAATGTCGGTAGCGATCTTAACAGATTCTTGAAAAATTCTTGACATCGGCGGCGATCTTGACGGGTTCTTGATGAATTCTTGATAGATTCTTGATAATCTTAATAGATTCTTGATGTCAGTGGTAATCTTGACAGATTCTTGATAGATTCTTGATGCAATTTTGATAAATTCTTAGCAGATTCTTGACTAATTTCCTCTCCAAAGTGGTAGAATCTAATGCTAATGATAAATTTAGTTAAACATTTGAAAAAAATAGTAATTACCTACTTAACCCTACTACCTTTTAGACTCAACTAATAATTTAACCGTTATTTTATTGTTTATTCTAATTTATACTACTTTTTATTTTTAAAAGATCTATATGTTTGTTAGTTGTCCCCACTCAAACCAATTCCAATTTAAATGAGAAATCTATCTTCGTGTAGATCACAGAGATTCAAACAGCAAAAGTATAAATAAAAACACTGCTAACAGTTATAATCATTCAAGTCTTTATTTACTATTTTTAAATATTTTTTTGGGATAATATAAAAAAAAAAAAAAAAAAAAAAACCGCCGCCTTTAGTGTTTTATAAAAAAAAAAAAAAAAAACACACCTTTTTATTTATATCAAATTAAACATTCAATTTGCATTTTCCTATCAAATAGAACTTGGTCCACACACTTAGTTAAAATTGGAACTATGAATTGTTTAAAAAGATAATTTTATCCTTTAAAATTATAAAATATATAATTATTATTTTCACTTAAAACATTTTTTAAAAAAAGGAACAAGAATGTTTATTAGTTTTAATATATAATTTATGAGTTCAAAATGGTGAAATTGTCTTTTTCAATGAATTAAAGTTCCAATTTTGACTACATGTGTGAGCCCAGTTCTATTAAAATACAAACTGAATGTTTAATTTGATATTAATGAAAAAGTGTGGGCTTTTTTTTTTTAATAAAATACTAAAGGTTATAGGTTTTTTCTTTTTTAATATTATCCCATATTTTTTTTATGTAGGAATCATCCCTTTTTTTTTAAGAGAACTTTAATTTTACTTAAATTTTTTTTAATAATGATTTGTTAATTCTTTTTTTTCATTTGTTATTTTTACTATCCAAATTAAGTGTCTATTATAAAGCAATTATGTATCTTTTTAATCCATGTGTCTATCAATTATATATTAGGCAAGAAATAACATACATCAAATTCATAATTAGTTTTTTTTTTCCTTCCATTTTAGTTAATATTCTAAACTATTCAATTACGTTATAGAGTTTAGCCAAAAAAATAATAATAAATTTAAAAGAGATATGGAATGGATTATAGGGATAAGTGTATAAAAAAAAAAAAAAAAAAAAAAAAACTCTTGAAATATGATATTTCTGCAATTTTAACAATGTCTTTTAGTTTGTGTAAAATAATACCTCCACATTTCAGATATATGCAAATTTATACCTTCCGTGTACAAACAGATTGATTTATACTAACTATTTTAAGTTATTTTAACTGACTTTTTGTGTTAGTAAGCAAATATAAGATATTCTCAATTCATATACCATATTTAGTGAGAAATTTGTTGGTCAATTTATATATAAAAAATACAAATTTGCAGAGATTTTAAATATGGAGATATAATTTTGCACAAACCAAAAGATATGATCAATGTGTAGAAAGACTATATACTTCATCGGTTTCTTTCTTCTTCTTCTTCTTCTTTCTTTTTTTTTTTTTTTTGGTTGTTGCAGGTAACCCATGGATTATATACATACATTCATAGAGATATTTACAAACGAATTACTATTTATGAAAAGGCAACTTATATCATTCATTTTCCATTCATAAGGAAGGAATCAAAATAAACATTTGCATTTTAACATTACCTGTTCCCTTGAAATAAAAAAAAGTAAGAGTGTTAAAATAAAAAGGGCAATAAAATTTAACGATGTTATACTAGAAGAATCAAACTAAGGAATCAATTAAAATAATATACAAATAATTACCGAGATAAAACAAACAAGAATACTATAAATTTTTTTGACCAACTAACCTCTAAATCAAAATAGTTAAATTTACATTCAACAGTCAAAATTTTTGTAACTATTAGTATATAAATGTGAAAATCCCTATTGAACTCTAACCCATGTATATTGTGATATTTTATATCTTAAAAATGTGGCAGTATTTGGCAACATCAGCGCCCCTACCACCTTGAAATCGAATGAACGGTCTAGAATGGTTGTCTTTTAAGTCCCTTCTAGCCACTTCCAAAGAAAAAGATAAAAAGAAAATTCCCTTA
Organism: Trema orientale; assembly: GCA_002914845.1. Classification (NCBI taxonomy): domain Eukaryota; kingdom Viridiplantae; phylum Streptophyta; class Magnoliopsida; order Rosales; family Cannabaceae; genus Trema; species Trema orientale. The sequence goes on from JXTC01000215.1 coordinate 52,895, forward strand.
TAAAAGTAATTCCATTCAAAAATCAAGAAGGGAGCTTGTTTTCACTTATTTCCGTTTCTTCTTTTTCTCACCGGAACCAGCCCATGTTTTTGGCCGGAAACATTTTCTGATTTTCGTAATAGCGTCTGTTTGGTTTCAAAACTAAAATATTACAAAGTAATGGAACTGTATGATTTGCCATGAACTTCCTTTGAAATGAAGAATTGGGTTACCCCAACACTTCTTTGGTTGAAGTTATCTAGAAATTCCTGCGCTAACAGTAAATGGACAACGACCAGCGATTAAATCAAGTAATGCTCGACGAGTTAGTTCCCAAACCACTTCCGGAGATAAAAAAAAGAAGGACAAAAAGTAAAAGATGAAGCCAATCCAGATATCTACCACCAAAAGTATATGATATGATACAAACATGACCGGCACCAAAAGTAGACAGATTGGAAGCAGAAGAGGATATAAAGAAGCAGAGGAAACATCAGATCAAGATACAGAATCCAAACAATTTTCTTCAAAATCTTCCTGTTTTGTACTTAACACAATCTAGATATCCCCAAGGAGGCGTATTTGTAGTAATATGTAAAACTCAACACAAAACGGTTAATTCTAAATATGACACTCTTCCTAACCTTTTGTCAAGACATTCTTCTGTAATTTTCAAACATACCATCTCAATTGGCAGATTGAGCAAAAGTTCAAAGGATATCCTGTTACTTTGGATCATTTCCATATTCAAGCTTGGAGAAAGAACCGAATTATGATGTCAATCAGAACCACCCACATCAACACCTCTTTGCTTCAGAAACTCCCTGGCCTCAACTATGTCCTAGAAAAGACATATCAAGGATGAGTTGGTAATGTACAGTAAATTTATATCCTACTTTATAATATCAAGTAAAATAATATCCCAAATCCCATTAAAGAAATAGAGAAACACACAGTAGAAATATCCTTCCTCTTCTTTTCAGTTCCCTCCTTAGAGGCCTAATGCCTGTACTAATTAACTGCTTTTCAGGGTGAACCCGTAAGTTCACATAATTCTCTTTCTATAATGGAGCAATATCACCACCCATCTGTCAATTGTCAATTAATTCTTGGTCATCGAGACTTATGGCTATTTGGACGTTTATTTAGGTTTAGAACCCCTCTTTTATCTCCATTTACACAAAACAAAGTGACTGAAATTTTACTATGAATCGTCTATATTCTAGTACAGCTTGGCACTTTCCTAGCGCACTGCCATTTAATCTACTAGTCCACCTCAAACCCAAGATGATAGAATTCACTATAAATTCTAGTTTCCAACTTCTACCATGACAACCCTGAAATGTCATGCTTCCTCTCTTCTATGCACATTCCATCAAGTTTGATCATAATTTTACAACAGAAACTTATTAGCAAACCGTATCCAGCATGAATACAAGAAGCACCACAAACATGGTGAAGTAACTAGCAAGTGAACATTATAATAAACGAGTAGGATACAGATCTATAACTGTGATATTAAACCGTCGACAATAAGCGAACATTCTAAAAAGTTATAATACCTGCTGCAACAGTATTGCTTCTTGAGGACAAGTTGGAAATCGCATGAGACCAACTCCAACCATTAATAGACCATAACATCCTAGAGAGACAATGAAATAGATAGGTAGCTGGGAAGAAAATGAAACAGGGCAGCGGTAAGCTTTGTCTAAAAGAGAAAAACAAGTGAAATAAATAAAGTAAAAAAATTATTGAATGGTGACATAAACTCACCAACCAAGTATAACTACAAGGAAGAATAGATGTCTGCAAAAGACCAATCCAAAAGGAAGAAATGGCCACCAGAAATGTTATTATCTTTACAATATGCTTCATCCTTCGTCCTGCCTCCTACATCAGATTATGCAAAACCCTTGAACCAAACAATATATACCTATATCATAAGGTGCAGGCATTAAAAATTAAAGAACCAAGAAAATGCAACCAAGCACAAAATGTAATTAACTATCCATACTGAAACAAATAATCCTTCATATATTCACGGTACAAAAAGTCTATCCAATTCAACAAGCACTAGGCTATAGAAAAACAAACAATTTTTACCTAAGAACTAACACTTGAGGAAAAAAGAATTGTGAACAAATAGCTGCCATCAGAAGGGATGGATCGAAAAGTTATCTCATTATCCGGGAGTAATATAACTTTAACCGGAAATCAAAGCCCTTGCGCAAAATCCCAACATCATTTGGCAGTTTTGGGTGAAATCACCCCTTTTAATCAAAGCCCTTGCGCAAATTCCCAATAATCCAAAAAGGTAACCAATAAACTGAGCATAGGGAAAAAAAAAAATAGAAGTTCGAAACTTTTAATCAACGGAGCAGCAAAAACCAATGATTTAACCAATAAATATTTACAAATATCTTAAATACAATGCATGACTTTGGGATGCATGCATTGAAAACCAAAGCACCAAAATAAATGCAACAAAGCACAAAACTTTCGTGTAATTAACTATCTAATCTGAAACAAATTATCTCACATAAATTCAAGGCACCAATTCCTCATAGTTCCCCCCAGTTCGTAAACGAAAAAAAACAACTAGTCCTCCATAAATGTATTGTAAATATAACTAGTTGCCACAAGAAGGGATAGGTCTTTGAAGCTATTTCATTATCCGTGTGTAACATACAAGCCATGTTTACTAGTCCGTAATCAGTAAAGGGAATGAGTGGAAAGGGAATAGAGTGAATAAGAAACAATGAGTGGAAAAGGCTAAAATTTTCTTTCAGGTGAGTCTATTAAGGATTAGTGAATATGCCCATAATATCACCGGAAAGAGAATATTTACTAATCTTTAATAGACTCACCTGAAAGAGAATCTTAGGAGCCGTTTGGTATAGGATTTGAAAACAAAGTTTTCAAAAAGTAGGATCCTATATAAAAACAAGGGTTGGGTTGTATTCAAAATTTTGAAAATCTGAAAATTCGTTTCGTACAAGCATTTTCGAATAGTTTTCGAACTCAAAAGCAAGGAATTTGTGCTTGGTTGAGAATTTTTGAAATTAGTTTCTATTTTTCCTAAATTAGAAAGCCATGAAATAGCTCTCTACCTTAGATGGCCATTGAGCCACATCGTCATACTCGTAAGTTTAGGTGCCATAGTAATTGTGTTTGCTAAAATCAAGGAACTAATCCTTTTATGATATACTCTGAAAAATCAAAACAAATAAAAAGTACTAACTCTATTAACTCTCAAAGTAAACTAGGAATGGCATTTAGAGTACCTGCGATGACGGAGATATCTTTGCCTTTGTACCTGTTTAAACAAAATTGAAACACCTATTATGAAGTTTTAAAACAAAAAGAGAAATATTAAAAAATACAAGTGTGAAACAACTGTTACTAATCCAAGTGCATGTACATCAATTAACAGAAGATACCTGATATTAGGAAGTCATATAGGCTAATAAGTTTCTCCCTCTCTTTAATCTTTTGATTTGAATATCAGAATCAGGTTCTCTGTAATCATCGAGACATGTTTGTTTTACTTTATTAGAAACAAAAACAAATATAACAGCAAAGAGGCCTATATTCTTTTTGAAGCACTTGTAGTTGCACTTACAGGACATGTTGGACAAGTCATGTGTTCATGTTATGTGGTTGGGAAAGTCCCACAAATATCCCTCCGCTCCTCATTTATCATTTTACTTAAGATATTCTAAAATTTAAGGAACTCGCATATGTTCTGTTGTTCTTTTTCTTTTTTTTTTTCCTTGTCACTCACTAATAGCATTATCACATGCCAAGCATATTCTGAGACTGAAACCAGCTACAATCTTCTTCTCAAGACCAACATCTTTATCTTATTTCATATAATAATCTAAACCAGATAGATCAAAAAGGCTGCACATCATGTATCCATCCATCATATGCATCCAACATCTGATCTATGTCAGAGCCATCTCTCTCTATTTCTTTCTCTATATATATAAAATATAAAAATATAAAGAGAAATGAAAAAAGAGAGAAATAACATGCGTTGAATAAGCTCTAGCTTTTTGGTTATTTCACTCTACGAGTCCATTTGATCTGTTTACAAATACTACTTCCCTATAATACAAGGTTCCTGTGACCCAATATAGATACGAAACCAAAACATTATTGATACAGAACTTGATCGACATATTTGAATGAAAACAATATTTTTTGAGACTAAAAAAATGAACTAATCAGTTAAAATATAAGTAATTGCAATAAACTTGTATTCTAACCCCCCAACCCCCCAAAAAAAAAAATTACAGGGTTTTGAACATTTCAAAGAACGAATTAAACAAAAAGTAAAATCAAACCCTTCTCACCAGATAAAAAATGGTGCAAAATCAATTGCGACATGTACAATACAAATATTGAACCTTAACTCAATTCTAGGATACAACTACTTCAATCAAATAATAAGCACCCACAATAGGGGAAGTAGAAAACAATGTTTGGCAACTAAGAATCTAGCAAATTTAATTCGTACTGAATTATTTGAGAACAATGTTTCTTCTCCAAAAACTAAGAGGGAAAGTGAATCAATAAGATCAAGACATCAATTATTTAAGGGGAAGAGAACAACAGAGCAAACAGTTTGTTCTTTTCCTATTCAAACACAAAAAAAGAGTAATGGGTTTTTCATCTTACACAAAAAAGAAGAATAAATAAACTGATCACGATGAAATTTCTCTCTATCCCTCTATTTTCTCAGCGACCAAACAGGTTAAAAAGAGTTCAAAATACAACCCAATACAACAATCCAACTACACATACAAATCTCACAACTATACTCAAAATTCCTCATCAGCAAAATCATTTTTACTTGGATTAGAGTAATAAGACACTCAAAAATTGTATACGAGGGAGAACCCTAATCTATTTTCCAATTCAGATGCAAATGAAATTGTCTGAATTTAAACCCCACAAATTGTTTGAACTTTTTTTGGGTAAAAGAATAAAACTGATGCAGATGCAAGAGAAGAGAAAAGGAGAAGGGAATTTCGAGGCTACCTGCTATAGAATGAGTCGAGCTCGTCAATTGCCGGAGCTCGTCGATGGCAGAGGAGGAATCTGATTGAGTCAGCTTCAAGCTTCGTCCATGGCTGGAGCTCGTCAATGGTTAGAGGAGCTGATTGGATCGAGGATCGTCAATGGCTGCGCAGAGGAGGAAAGAGCACTGGTCTGGGTTTTGAGTAATATCCCAAAACGATAAAAAATCGTTTTTCTCAATTTTAGCCTATTTTTTGAGTTGGGCTTGGAAACAGTTTTGTGATACAAGCCCACCAAAACAAGTTTTTTTTTGACTCCGTGGTTTGACACTTTTTGGGGAAATCAGACAATATACGGAGTTTCAAAAAAAAAAAAAATTGAAAAATACGTGATTTTGTATTTGTTAAGGTGCGGTACGGTTTTATTAGAAAAATACCGTTTCATTAAAATATTTAGAAAAATATTATTTTTTAAAATAGTCACTAGTTTCTAATAATCAGTTTCTAGAAACTAGTAATTAGTAACCAAAGATATTTATAACTGTTATGTAACTGGTAACCAGTAACTAGTAAATAGTTTCCAGAAATCAGTGGTAACTATTTTAAAAATGATACTTTTCTAAATATTTTTTAAAAAGTGATATTTTCCTAATAAAAATTGTACGAAAATTGAAAAAAAGTTTGACTTCCATATTACCAGTTTTATACAAGTTATAAATATCTTTGGTTACCAGAAACTAGTTACTATTTTAAAAATGGTATTTTTCTAAATAGTTTTTAGAAAAGAGTATTTTTCTAATAAAAACTGTACTGTACCTTAAAAAATACAAAACCACTGTATTTTTCAAAAAAATTTTTTGAAATACTGTATATTGTCTAATTTCCCCATTAGTAAATACGAGTGTTGGTGCTCGCACTTTTGCTGCAGACTAGATACAGAGTATAGTAAATTGATAATAAAGTATTTGTTATATTATTTACAATAATTTATAATAATTAACAATAGGATAATATTTGTCTAAAGTATAGGAACATAGTTTTTAGAGAATAAAAAACATTAATATTCTAAAGTAGACTGATGATTTATTTTACAACTTTTATTTTCCTTTCATTTGCTGTTATTCTTTGCTGTAATTACAGGGAAAAAAGAAACAGAATGTAAGAACAAAAATTAAAATTAAATTATAAATTAGAGAAGAAGGAAAATAATGAATTTTTTGTTGTTAAGGTATGAAGTATTTATTGATAAGTACAAATAAATAAGGTACCTGATTAATTTTCGTTTTTTTGATGCCTCAGTTGATATTGTTTCAATATTATTAGTTAAATAATAGATAATATGTCTTTTCTTTAATTAAATTGAATATGAATTGATGATTGTTTCCTACTTTTTTGTAATTTTTTTTGGATCAGGTGTTTTTAGATCAAGGGGTGGGGTCGGTATTATTTCTGTTTCAAGGATGGTTGGCGGCACTGGAAGAGATAATGGAATTGATTCATCGTTATCGAATATTTTTGATACTATAGTATCAATTAATACTCTCCTGGTTCTGAAGTAAACCTAAAATATTTTTTTTTTACTCACATAATTATTCGATTATTGGTGGTAGCATTGTTGGATTAGTATAACCTTATTGTATTGTCAATACTGTGCACAGCTTTTAAATCAGAACCTGAGCTGCTTTTCGGAATATAGTTATGACTGTAAATCCTATTTCATCCTCGATTCTTGTATTTAATTTATTCCTGTTGGAATAGTGAGGTGGAAATTTTTTTAGTATAATAAAGAAATAATATTTTAATTAATAACTAATAATATAAACTATATTTTTTTTCTTGTGTAAGTGAAATTGTAGTTTTTCTTCTATCTAAATCAATTTGAAAATATTAATAGGAATTATTTAGTTATGTTTTATACCATAGAATTGGAGTTGATGTGAGATGACCGTCCGTGTCACACCACCATCCGCTTACTGCTTCTCGTATTTGTCTGGGGCATTATGAGCAAGAATTATAATACCAACCTTGATGTGTCTCGAATTTGTATATTGTCACTTTTATTGTAAATTTCATTCCCCAAGGATAAAAAAAATTGATGTTAATTTAAATCATAATATATATAATGATATTTTTGTTAATGTTATCATATTTATGTTAACCTGTTGTGCTAATTGATCTAGCTGATTTAGTTCTGCAATTATTTTTCTGTTTTGTAATTTTTATTGTTCTGATGGTTAGATTTCTTTTGGAACAGGAGCTGGGAGGAATTCAAGATGTTGTGTTATGTGCTGAAACCTGAATAAGACGTTGGTAAAACGAGAGGAAAAAAATGGTAATTTTTAATAAAGATAAATAAAATATGACATTTTTTTGTTTTATAACGAAAGAAGATATATAAAGTGATTATTATCTTGTTTTTAGTGCATTAATTTTGAGTAAGTAGAATATATGAATATTTTTATACGTAGGTATAAAAGAGGATTATTAGTTACCTAGATACTGCTTTATTGTCATAGATGTAAATATGGCTATCGCCAGTTCTTCTAGAGTTTTTATCATATCAGTATTAAATTTTTTTGTTGTTTCTCCCTATAAGGTGATTTGAAGCTTCTCACTCCTGTAATTGAAATAAGATGATGTTAAAGTATGATTAAAGTAAAGTATAAAATATTTTCGAATATATAAATTTTGATATTAAATGAATTAATTACCTTATATTTTGTATTGTTAATGTTCATCTTGGCGTCATTTTTCCTTTGACATTAGTTTCTTCCAGGTCTTGTATTTCTGTTAGCATTCCTATAACATCTGGTAAAAGGGAAAAAAGATGATATGGAAAAATTTAAATGTGCATTGATAAATATTAGTAGAAAGATAGTATTATGACTAATAATACCTGATAATATGTCATAGATATCAGTTTTTGAAGATAGGTGATTAAAGTCTACGAAGTAAAATTTATGCATCCGGATATTTATTATCGGTGTTGTCATTGGAGTAAAGGATGTTGCTCTAGCGAATTACGACATTGCAATGTGGAGAAACATTTTGTACTTTGGTTTATCTGGTGTGACATAAAAGTTGCTGACTCGATATATTTCTCATTCTGTTATTTGTTGCAGGATATGATCTGCATCTCGAGAATTGTTCCGTGGATTGCTTCGTGCTGTATTTTATAAAAAATTATTTCGTTATTATATTATGTCTTGTTAAAATTAAGTGATAGTACATATACATGTTTTGTATATTAAGTTGAACAAAAGCGTGATATGAAGTAATTTGATATTACTTTTTTTATCTCATGATCAACTAAAATACATTCAAGACTTATCAGGCATCCTGTTGTGTAATTGTTATTATACTAGAGTCTGCTAGTACGTACTTCAGTTGCTTTATAAATCTTGTTTGGTTTAAGTGATCGTATTGGTATTGCCATTTTTTTTCTCTTTTTCTTTTTTTTTATCTGCAGGAACGAAAAAAGAATTGATAAAGTGTAGATAATATTAAGAATATTCGGAAATTTTATGTATAAAAGGTCTGTAAATATATAGATAAATTTATATTAAGATCATACTTTAATATATAAATTAATAATATAATTTTATGCGTATATAATATTATGTAAAATTTCTTTGTAAACTATATTTTTGACGTGATTTGGATATTTACCGATAGATTTATTTATTAATATATATAGGTTTTTAGGGGTTGTCACTCGTGATAAGGCTACATATAATTGACCGTGTGTAAAGATTTTATCTTTTAGATAAATGTCAATTTTATTTAGTGATTGTCCTTAGTTTTTATTTATTGTCATTGCATAATAAGTTTTTATAGGGAACTGTTGTCTTTTTAAACTAAACGGCCATTCGAACTCATTTACAACCATTTCTATTCTTGGAATATATATCTTTTCATTTTTGGTATTTGAATTTATAATTTGACCTTCTATGATTTTATTTGTTAACTGTATAATAATAAGTCTTGTTCTATTATATAATCCCATTGATTGATTTAAATTTCATAATAACGTTATGGAGAGTTCCAACTTTGAGATTTAATTCATATGGTAGTATGCCATTAAAATTTAAAGTGTGTAAAAATTCTTGGGGATATAAGAGGTTAAGTTCATCGATATTTTCAGTTGAGGCCATTATTGTATTATAACTATAATAAATTTTTGATTCGTTAGGTATTAAAAATAATATATATGTATTTATATCGTCAGTTATTTTATTTTTTGGAGTTATTATTGCTCTATGTCGTATATAATCAATATTATCGAAGTTTTTTTACAAAATCATCATATATCAAATTTGAAATTTTTTTGATTGGATTTGAATCATATTGTATTATATATTTTTCTAGTATTTTTATCCATGTAATATCTTTATTTTCAGGATCTTTTATTCCTTCTGCAGTACCATTTCCAACATTTAATATCCATTTTAAAAATTCTAAAATTTCATTTTTTTCCATTTCTGTGATATTTGGATTTTTTAATCTCATATTTTCTATTAAGGATAATAGTTTGAAATATGGCCATAAGTAAGAGTTATTTATACTTGCATTTATTATGTCTTTTTTTGTTCTAGCAGGGATAACAGGTAGAATTTGCCGAAAATTACGACCTAATATAATTGTCATTCCACTAAAAGGTTAGTTAAAATTATTTTTTAAATCTTGTAGTGTTTTGTCTTCTACTTCAAAGTAATATTTGTTATTCATTGGTGCTTCATCCCATAATATTAATGATATTTTCTCAATTAATTTTGCTAATTGAGTTCCTTTTTTGATATGGCAAGTAGATAATTTATCTGTTGATAAAGGTATTCGAAATCTTGAATGTGCAGTTTTGCCTTTAGGTAATAATAACGAAGCTATTCCAGAAGATGCGACAGCTAAAACAATTCTATTATTTGATCTAATTTTTGTAATAATTGTATTCCATAAATAAGTTTTTGTAGTGCCTCCATGCCTATAAATAAAAAATAAGTTTTGTACTTTATTATTTAAGGATTTTATAATTTGTTCATAAATATAGCGTTGTTCATTATTTAATTTTTTTTAAAATGCTATTTTCTTATTTTAATTTGTTAATGTCATAGTCAGGTTCTTCTCGCAAAAGTTTATTATTTAAATTGTCGATTAATATTCCTATTGGTAAAGGTAAATTAAAATTTGTTAAAGTTGATGAATTTAGATTTAATTGCTTTTCTAGTTCATGTAATACATAGTTGTATAATTCGTTTTCCAGAATTCGGAAGTTTGGACTATTGAATAAAGTTTTAATTCTGCGCAAAATTTTCTGTAATAAGCCTCCAATGATTTTCAAGTAATGTTGTTAGATTATTTACATTACAAATAATAAAATTATGGTAAATAATTGTCGTAATTATTGCGGGGTTGACCAAAATGAAGATTCTAATATTAATTCATTCCATTCTTTATCATCTCTCAATAAACTTAATGCATTGCATGCTGCTTGATTTGTTGAATATGTTATACCATTAATAGTTCGTATAGATTCGAAGCTTGTTGTCCCTTTTTGATGATTCAGTAATAGTTTTAGGTAATATAATTTTTCAGAATTTGAGTGGACATAAAAAGTTCGTTCAATTGAATATCCTAATTTTCTTAGTGTCCAAATCTTGTCTTTATTATTCCATACCTGTTTAGTTGAAAATTGTATATATGAAAGTTTTCTGGCTTCTACATCAATTTTATTTATTTCTATCTATTCTGTTAAAGTTGTTCTTTGAATGCCTGGTTGTCTGATTATATTATCATGACGTTGATTTGAACGAAATGTTATATTTTACATGTGCGGTAAATGAATTGTTAATCTTTGTATTGCTGGATTTCTATGATGTATAGGATATTCATATAATCTCCATATAGTTTCATATGGTATTATATATCGACAATTAATCTAATTTTTTATTTCATCTATTTCTTTGTAAATTGTTTGACCAAATTGCTCTATGCATATATTATCTTCAATTATTGCTCTGATTCTGTCTGGGCATTTTGTTAAATATTTAAATAAATATTTTATTAACATTGATTGTGAACATATTTCAATATTAATATGAGCACGAAATTTTAAACATAAGTCTATATTATAAGGAACTATAAATCTGATGTCTAATTTAATATTTTCTTTTTGCACGTAAAATGTTATATTTCTGCGTTTATAATTGACAAATCCATTTTCTTCTACAATTGTTTCGTTTTTAAATTGTTTAGGAAATCTTTTAAAATAAACTGAATTTTTCATACATGGAGCATTTGTTGTGGCAGCGCCACATGGTCCATGTATCATAAATTTTACTATGATATTATATTTTTCCGGATTTTTTTTCAGGATATAGTATTTCAGCTGATATAAATTTGTCAACTTGTGATGGTTCAGATAATTTTTAATTAGGGTACAGCCAAAATAGAAAGTGACAATGAGGTAGACCGCGCTTCCAAAATTCAACAACGTATAAATCTATGTTGTAAGATAAACATAAAAAATAAAAGAAATATGTTAGTGTTATTTAAGAATAAAAATTAATATTTTATGCTCTTTATTTTGATTTATTAAATTAAGTAATATTGTCATACTCGCAATAATTGTTTTGAACACTTTTTCAATTTTAATAGTAGATAAAATTTAGTTTAATTTCATTTTAAAGCTTTTTGTAATTATATCTGGTTTGTCTTCAAGTTTTTTACTAAGAATTTTACTTAAGGCACGTGTAATTTCAGGCCATTTAGGATTACATATAAATGTTATAAATAAATCAGGATTTCCATATTGACTATATATTGCTATTGCGTCTTGATAATTTTGGATCATAAATCGTGGACTTCTATTGTGGTTAGAGGAAAGAATAATTCTTTTGTCAATTGCTCCAGCATCTGTATCTCCTCTGGTAACAGAGTCTTGGATGCCTTGATAAATTTTAGATCTTAAATTATTTTGATTTTTCTAACATAATCTAGTCGATCTTCTTCTACAGAAGTGTATGTATCGACTACATATTATTGGAAAAGTCTTCCACTTTTGAATAAAGTACTATTTACATTTTCTCGTTGTTGTAGTTGATAGCAGTAAAATGCTTTTATAGGTTATTCTGTTTGTAGAAGATTGTTTTCCTGGTCTGTCTATATTCCATCTTAAATCGGTTCTATAACCATCTTCTCCATATGGAAATAAGAGTGGATATTGTAAGGCCATGTAATATAGATGTAATTTTGTAATTCTTTGTAAATTATTTGTTTTGTCTTATATTATAATATCTCTTCCTTCTTTATATTCACCAATATCTTCAACAATTAAACCTCCTATATTATTTGATATAGGTAATTCATACTAGTTATTATCAGTGGATCGTCGTCCTATCAATCTTAATTTCATAGACGTAATTTCATTTTCATTGTACCTGTCTTTAACCATACGAAAAAATTTTACTAATTTATTGTTTTCGTTAAGCATTCTGATTAAATTTTCTGTAATTAATTTTGTTAATTCCTTTGTTGTATCATCATATGAAAATATTGACATTCGATTATCAACTTTATTTTCTTATCATATATGTATAATTGAGCAAATCTTGGAGGATTATTATTACTTGGTAATAATGATCCCATTAGATGATGTATTTGACCACTGATTTTAAAAATGTATAAACCATCTAAATTTTGTGCATTTTATTCTATATTTGCTCAGAAAGATATAAAGGCAAACATAGAATTAAATGTTCGAATATTTTTGCAGAAATATGTACTCAAGGGTTCTCTATAATAATTAAGTAGTTGATCTAATATAGTGTGAGGATTTTTTAACAGAGGGAGTTTAATTTTTCCATCTTTACAACATAGATTATATTTTGGTGGATAAATTTTTTTAATAGATTCGTCAAACCAAAATGATGCGCTGCAGTATATGCGGACGCAAGAATAGTCTCCAAGATCGTGATATTTATTAATATCACCTATAATATAATATTAAGGGTGAAAATTAAAAACACGATAATATATAAAGAATTCGATGTATAAGAAGTATAAAGAAAGTTTACTTTGCACATTATAATTACTTGACTCTGGTAGGTCAGTTGAATGAAAGAGATATCTTTCAGAGCTTGCAAGGCTTGATATTGGAATATGCCTTGGTCGGTAAATATTTTCTGAGACCACACTGAAGTCATCGTGTTGATGATTCACAGTATCATCGCGGTTAAATGCAGAGTCTTCATTTAGAAAATAAGGATGACGCGTTTATGTTGACGTCTTAAGGACGAAAAACTTTCTGATATTATTCTATTATTTATCTAATGGGAGAAAATAAAAAAATGTTATTATATTAATATCTATTTATTGAAAATTTGTGAAATAATATAGTATTGTTTCCTATATGTAAAATGACTGACATTTTTTTTTCTTTTTTGTATTTATTTTGTTGTATAATATTTGTTAATTTACATTATATTGATTATGCCTTGGATAATTGTTTTAAATATTATTGTTATATTCATATATTTAGATGGTTTACAGTATTTTTGTTTGTCATTTTTTGAAATAATATTATTATACTATATTTTATCTATGTGTTTCTTATTTTTCGTTATTATTTTTTAGTGTTGTTACTGTAATATTATTCACATATTAATTTTTTTTATATTGGATATATTATTTTATTTTTTTATTATTGTTAAAATTATTTTAGTTTATCGTTATTTCTAATAATTATGTTTGGCACATTTTTTCATATATACAAACTATATATGTTCCTTTTTCATTTTTTTTGAAAGTAAAAAATCATGGAAAAAAGAAAAATATATTTTCTCTTTTGAAATATATATATATTGAGTTTAGTTGCTCATAATTACTTATTTTTTAGTTACGTACTTCATATATATATTAACTAATTGTTATATTTTTTTCACCGTATTTTTTTTTACTGATTAGATACGTAAACACATTTTTTTTTTTGCTATTTTCTCTTATTAATTCTAGTTTTAAATTTTTTATGTGTTCATAATTTTATATTTTACTCATGGAAGTTATACATACTTCATTTTTTTTTACTATAATATAGTTCGTGTTTAGGTCTCTTTTTCTAAAATATATATATCTATATTATTTTTCAGTTACATATTTCACACACACACATATATATATTAGATAATTATTATATTTTTTTCCTCCTTTTTTTTTTTAACTGATTAGATACGTAAACACGTTTTTCTTTGCTATTTTCTCTTATTAATTTTAGTTTTAAATTTTTTTTATATGTTGATAATTTTATATTTTACTCGTGGAAGTTATACGTATATCATTTTTTTTACTATAATATAGTATATATTTAGGTCTTTTTCTTTAATATATATATATCTATATACATGTCTAAGGAAGAGTTAGTTATATATATTTTTTCAAGTTTTTAAAATATATGTAAATTTATTAGTATTGTATATAATTAAAATTTAATATCAACTTTTTTTTTTCTGAAACATTTTGTGCTTGAAGCTATTTATAATTAATTTAGTTATCATTATTTAATTTTTTTATTTTAATGTTTCCAGTTTAATATTTAATTTATTATTGATTAAAATAAGTTATAATTATAATCAAAATCATCAAGGCCACAGTTCGGATTATTTTTTGAAAATATACTCATAACGCTAATATTTTTCCCATTCTTTTTCTATATTAGTAAGATTACTCTTTATTTCATTTTTTCTTAGTTTGAACGACATCTTTTGTATATGGGGTTTAGCGTATAAATTATTTTCAGTAATTATATTTTTATTTCATTAGAAAAATTTATAAGAATTAAATTCTTGACACAATATATAAGTTAGGAAAATGAAATCTTAGGCATACGTTTTTAGTCAGATACAATATCAAAGCTATTTTTGCTATATATTTAATATGATGATTTTTATTACCTTAATTAATTTTATATTTCTATTTTATTATTAAAAATAGTGATAATAAGGTCAAACATACAATATATAAATGAACAAAATCAAATAATATCTTAATTACTAAAAATTAGAGTCTTTCAAACTAAATATACAAAATATTAATCAATACATATGATGGAATTGAATATAGAATAACAACGAAATTTAGGTAATGATTTTACAGCAAAGTTAATAACAATCTATTTTGCTTCTCTCCTTGTCCTCCTCGATACTAAGACCTCCATCTTTCTCTTCGCCAATTAAGGCAGCAAAGTTCTTCATCAGGAATTATATGTGATAATTTTTTTTATATCTATCATAAATATATGATATATGTAGATAAATATATTTGAATAAATGTGTGTATATATATATAAAATAATTTGGCTTAGATATATTATGGTATTATTAATATATGGTAATTTCTAAGATAATTTATTTCTTAATGTCTATCCAGCCACCTAAATCATTTCTTGCTCATGCAAGAAAAAAAAATTTCTGGCAATTAGATAAATAGACAGAAATCTATTAATATGGAAGGAAATTTGCTATATATATATTATAATAGTCAAATAACAGAAAAGAGATCATAAGAGTATAACCTAAAACTGCATAAAAACTACCAGGTGAATAATAACTAGAACAAAGAAGGATAAAGAGGAAAATCAAAACAATTTTAAAAGAAAAAGCTGTGAAAGAATAATTAGGCATAGTTTTTAAAAAGGGGAAAAAAAGAGGAGGAAGGAAAATACTAAAAATACAGAAAAATTGGGAGAGATGGAAAATGACCAAGGAAATTACAAAAATAAATTTGCTGGGAAAAATTCCTTAGTTGAATGCAACAGTAGAGAGTTATTTTAATCACGGCAAAAACAACTAGAGTAAAAAGATAAGATCACGATGTTCACACATAAATCTAACAAAGAATTTTAGAGCTAAAATCTTGATAAAACTACTAACAAAGCTCTAACCCGACAACTAATTCCCAGAATATTTTTGGAATAAAAACTGTAAAACTGCTCTTTAACAACAAACCAAATTTATTATAGAATGACTAAAGCCATTATACACAGCAATTTGTGGGTAGTTAGTGTATTACTCTATATATTTAAAGAATAAATACTCATCATTGCCAAATATATAAAGAGTTATAAAATATGATTGGAAAGGAAATTAAAACTAAACTAAGTTAAAAAAAAGGAAAATAAAAAAAAGAAGCTTGAGTGAAAGGAATTAAGAAAAAAGAACACAAAATTAGCCAACAAAAAGGGAAAAAAGTTGAAAAAACAAAAACCAAATAAAACGATTCACTAAAAGGACATAGGAAAAGAAAAAGATGTGAAATATAGAAGCATTAAAAGAACTATAACAATATTTTTCAGCTTTCAACGCAGACGTAAGGAGACAAATATTTACACATAATTAGTGCAATTCAAACAATACAAATTAATTAAAGGCAGAATAAAATATAAGTGAACCCAAATATAAAAGAATTTAATGAAATATTCCAACAGTACATAATATTCAAGACAACAATAATGAAGTAAATGCATCGATGGTATATTAATACACAGAAAATAGACATTAATTAATAATAAAACAAAATACAGATATAACTAAAAGAAGAAAAACAGTTATAAAGGCAGAGGAAGACAGTATAATAAATATATGTAATACCTGAAGTGCTTCCAAAAAGAGCCATCGCAACCAACTTTCAGGAAAATACAGATTATCCACAGATCACAGAATAAGATAAAATAACGGCGAAAACAGTAAAGCAAGAGCACAGTAATTTCAGTCAGCTATAAAGAAGGAAGAACATCAGGGGAAGTATGATATGACAAGTACTAAAATATGTATATAACCAAATAAGAGTAAGGTATATATAACAGGCAATAAATTTAAACTAAACAGGTGGCAGCACCCCAAACAATCATATAATTAAAAAAAAATATTTAAAAGGAAGAAGTCAGAAACTTAGTGAGTACGAACAGCTAAAGTAAACAAATAGTAAAAAGAGAGTATTATCTGACTATATCAAATAAACTTCAAAAATATATTTAAAAAATGAAATTCCCTCATTTTCTTTCTCTACTTTTAATTTTTTTCCTATTTTTCCCTGCTTTTTTTCTTAATTTAAATAACACGGGAAAAAATAAAACAACATTAATGAAATTTTGTACACAACATCAAAATCATAAATGTAAAAAGACAGAGTATTAATAACCAAAACAGAGGTCATCATTAACATATAAAAAAATCTAAACCGTGTAATATATCTCAAAGAGAGCAAAAGAACTAAAGAATGATCTAGAAAATATTCTAGAAACTCAAAAATACAAAATTAACATATTCATAGATTACTATACACATATACATATTCTAATCATAATTATGATAAAAAACAAAATGATAAGAATATCATGACATTCTGGGAAAAAAAAAAAAAAGGCCAACTAAGGTAATATAAAAATGGAGCCCAATCTCTAAAAAGGTCCAAAAACTATGATAAAAAGCCCATATTTGCGGATTAACACCAAAAAAAAAAAAAAAAACTCGGATAATAGCCCAAAATAAACCCAAAAAGCAAAAACAGTAAATGAGTCGTAAAAAAATCATCAAAATATAAAAAAAGAACAACAGTAAGCATTAAATATACCAACAAAGGCCAAAACTTCAATACACAACAATAGATAATAAAGAAGCAATAATAGTAAAAAATCAAAGAAAAATAAAGTTTTAAGGAGAAAAATTACCAGAAAAGAGAGAAAGTCCCAACACCGCTTAGATCCATGCAACGAAATCCAGATCCACCAACAACAGATCAAAAAACAAAGAGTAAATTTTTTTTTAAAAAAAAAACAAACAAAAATTACAACACACAGAGGAAGAAGAAAATAAAACTCAAAAGGGAAAAAAAAATAAAAACTTAAAATAACAAAAAAATTAAAGAGAAGCCATAACCTAAGTCGAATAAACAGAGAAGCAAAGGAAAAAGAAGAATGATCGGAAGAGGAGTAAACAAAAAAGCGTGAAGAACAAAGGAGAAAAAGAGAGAGAGAGAGAGAGAGAGAAAAGAAGTCGAAAAGTCAAAAAGAGAAGGAGATAAATAGGAAAAAAAAAAAACAACACTGAGAGGGATTCGTATAAACACTTAATGCACCTAACCCCTAAAAATACCAGAACACCCCCCCACCCAAAATCTAATTAGCTTCTAAGTCCGAGGGTAAAATCGTAAAACCACAACATTAAAGTTGGTAAAAATAAAAAAATAAAAAAATAACTAAATAACGAAATGACAAAAAAAATCCCACTGCACTGTTCATACTGTTCATTCTACAGTGTTTTCTCTCACCAACTTTAGATATATATAATAATGTCCATAATATCAACTGGAAATCAAAGCCCTTGCGTAATTCCCAAACATCATTTGGCAGTTTTGAGTTTGAAACTTTGCCCTTACTTAAGAAAGCTACTTAGATTTGTGGAAAAAAAAAATAAAAATAAAAATAAAATTGTAAACATAAATGCAGTAGTGGCAAAATGAGGGGGAAAATAGCAAGTTAGAAACATATTAATAAGTGGTTTAAACACAAAAATCTAAAAAAAAAAAAAAAAAACAAAGAGCAAGCTTATGACATGTAGAAACATCAAATTGTGGTTTTTTGGGTTTCGGAGGGCAATAAAACCTCCTCTTTCTTCTTGTTTGATAAATGTTTGACTAAATACGAGCAAGAAAGGCCAACTGGGGCTAGCTCAATTGGTCCAAGGCTTGAGAGATGTGTGTGTGAGTTTGGGGGAGTCAGGAGTTCAAACCTTGGTAGAGTATGTGTGTGTTATTTTCTTTTAAATTTGTAGTAAGTGGTGGTCATTAGTTAAGCCCCACTTTTATAAAAAATAAAAAAAAATATGAGCAAGAAAGAAACACACAAAGCTTTCTCACCCATGGTCCAAGATTCTAAAGAAATTAGTACGGGAATGAGAAGGAAATATGAATGTTATAGCTTTACCGGATTATGTAATGAAATGAAATGAGTGACGGAAATATGAATGTTATGGCTTTACTGGATTATATCGGATTATGTGATGAAATGAGAGAGGTTGTAATTTGGGGCTTTTCAATCCTGTATTGGTGAGAGGAGGGAGACTCGAGAGAGAACAGCGACGACGGTGGTGCAGAGGCTGATGTTGTTGATTAGGCTTGGTGAGGTGAGAGGAAAAGAAAGGGAAGATCCCCAGTAAGCTAGATGGGACATGAACTTGGAATCTAGGAGCCTTGCCCTGGGTGCATCTGTTTAAGGAATGTCGTTTCTGCGAACATAAAATATTAAACAACACATATTTTATTTTAGAGTTAATTACACTAATGAAACTTGAATTATATATATTTTACCATTGAATTTTCAAATTACATACTATGATAGACTATACCATCAGAAACTATGTAATTATTGTAGCAATAACCCTTTTATTTTAAAAGAAATGAGTATTTTACAAAGTACATAGTTTGGTATTATAGATGAGAACGAGACTCTTAATATTTTACTTATACAATAGATTAGACATGAGACTCTAGTATATTGCTAGGTAGGTCCACATGAGGAATCTAACCCTAGACCTCATCGAAGCATGGGCTTGACCGCTTGACCAAACCATCATGGGGTTAGTTCAACTCATAATTGTTCCCATGAAAGTGACTATGACAAACAAAAACTCTCATAGACATCTTCTTATAACTTGTATTTTACAAATAAATTCATATAGAACTACAACCAACCTGTGAATAATATTGATGTGCTTCAGTTTTAAGTCCAAACCTTAATTCTAGAGCTAATTTAGTTCATAAATGTTCCCTTAAAAATGATATTAAATAATTTTAAGTAAGAACAAGGTTTTAAAAAGCGTTTTTGAGGCGTGCCCCTGAGAGGCGCTAATTTTAAACCTTAAAGCTTAAGCTTTAAGGTTGCAGTGAGAGGCTTACACCTTCTAATAGTGAGGCGCTACTGAGGCTTTCGCCTTAATGGGGCTTAAGCCTCCCTCATATTTAGTTCTTTTAAGCCCATCTTATAAGATTTGAGCCATATATTAAAAGGCCCAACTTTAATTTTATTCATATTAGTCAGTCCACAACATTTAAAGCCTAAAAAATAATAAAATAGCTGAATAAGAAGAAGAAAAGAAACCCTAGCAGCAAGCCCATTGTGTTCCCTAGTTCATTTAGAGGAGGACAGATGCATAACTTCGGTTTCAAATAGACATCTGAACTTGAAATCCCTACAGAATGATGAAGATGCTTTGTTGTCTTGTTGGTCAATGAGTTGCTATCTGATGATGAATGGCTAATAAGTGAAAATGATGAAGAAGTTAGTACGTCTGTCCTTTAAATGAACTAGGGAACACGATGGACTTGCTGCTATGATTTCTATTCTTCTTCTTATTCAGCTATTTTATTGTATTTTGGGCTTTAAATGTTGTGGACTGACTAATATGAATAAAATTAAACTTTAAATTCTTTAAAGTAAATCAATATATTTTGATTTATTAAATATGAAAAACGGTCATTTTTCAAATAAGTTTCAACATTCGACTATTGTTTATCAATGTTTGAAAAATGACCATTTGTCAAATTGTGATCCAAAATTCGGCCGCTTAAAAACCCTAACTTCTATATTGGATTTTATCTGGAAAACGGACATTTACTTATTGTGGGCCCAAAATCACGTCATTTTGCTATAAGCCCCTAATAATAGCTATAGAAAGTTAAATGATAAAAAAATTGAAAAAAAAAAATTGTTATACGAAAGACGTCAGGACCTGGTAGTATTTACCTCAAAATCCCTTCGGTTTTGTCTCAATTAGATAATCCACTTTGGGTTTACAAAAAGAGAATAAAAATCCTCCATTCACATTTCAATTCATAAACAAAGTCAAAATTTAATCAAAATCAGAACAAAAAAAGTTAATATGTCATTCTCGCATTTAGAATTCGTTTTCCCTGAAAATAATTAAATACCTTTACCAAGTATACGCCCTGATCGTGCTAAGTGGTGATCTCGTCTTGCTTTCTGTGAGAGAGGAGCCAAGGTCGTTTCTGACCGCGAAATGGGTGGAAACAAGAGCCAAAAAAACAGGGTTCAACGCCGTACGAAAGATATAACAAAAGAATCAAAACAACCAACGAGAAGGCACGACAACTTTAGAAGTACATTCAATCAAAATACAAATACCCTTTACATGAAAAGCAGAAGCACATTAAATTTTCATTCACATTTAAACAACAAACAAGCGGTTCCAAGAGTCTCAAACCAACTTCTTGACTTTCACTGGTGACGAATTTGGATCACAACAAGGTAACAGAGAAAGCACATAATGCTCCCAAAAATTAACCTTCGTCGAAGGGGCATCCAGTATACCCCATCTGGTGGTGGTTGTTTTCACGCACAGCAGGGGAGCTAGTTCCAGCTCTTCCATCATGGTTGGAGCTTGAACTAGATGAGCGGAATGGCCACAAGTATGACAATGGGTGTCGTCTTCCGTGATTCTCCCTATTGTTTTCCCTTCCATTGGAGTTACTACCCAAACTGCTGCTGCTTCTACTTCGATTAGTTGAGCTCCTGGTGCTGTTTAGTCCTTGAGCCGGTAGTTCTTGGCGGCAGACAGGGCAACTGTTGTGCTGGCTCAACCACGGTACAATACAATCTGAGTGATATAAATGGTTACATGGCATTTGCCTTGCTTCAGATCCCAGCTCAAATTTGTCTTTGCAAACAGGACAGTGTGAATCAGAACGAAGATGCCTATTGGATATCTTGATGGTTGGCATTGCATCAATTGATGATCTGGATGCCGGGGGAGGGCCTCGACGATCATTAGTTGAAAGCTGCTCAAATAGTTCTTCCAGTCCAGGACCAATAAAATAATCGCCAACATTACCACGAGTTAGACCAATCCCAGGAGTCCCATTAAAAAGTGCTTCAAACCCACCATTTCCGGACAATCTAAATGGAATCTGCCCACCGAAGATTAACAAAGGACCAACGCCTGGGTTATGTTCAGGAACTGGATCTGATCTCCCCCTGATGTCAAGGCTATTGCTTCTATCAACCATCCGTTGCCTCATAAAGGCTGAGATAGAATTCAATAGTCGAAATCGTCGCTCACGGTCTTCATCACTGTCCAGATCAAGCAAATCAAGTGGACTGGCCGGCACCATATCATCAAGTTCCTGAATAAAACCTGAATTACAGCTGGGGCAAACAGCATCCCGCCCTCGCAGTCGAACTGGCCGCCTGCATCTGTAGCACCAATGCGTGTTTCGGCCACTCATCCTCTCTCTCTCTCTCTCTCTCTCTCTCGCAAATCCTTAAAACTATAAAATCCTTATCTAGTCGTTGGAACTCATCAGGTCTTCAACTATTACCTGAATGGAAAAAGAAACGAAGAAGAAATAAGGAAATCTCTTTACCAAAACGAGATGAATACAAATTCTATATCCTCAGAATGATTCATCTTCAATTATGATAAAGAACCTCACCCAGAATGACAGAACAAAGAGTCCATGTGATACCAATGATTACAATAATCTCCATTTCTAGTTATCTAAATGTAACATTTCAATTAGAAACAATGTTGATCTAAAAATCAGGCCAAGTCGGCTTTGCAACATTAGCTGGGGTAAAAATTTGATCTTGTTGGTATTCCTAGCACTACTACTCGCTTACTTTACAGAAAACAACGTTAATAGTTCACAGAAACAGCCTGCATTCCATAAAAACAAACTTTCATGTTACAGATTTACACCCTCCCAAATACTCAGTTAAAACCTCCTATAACTCCATAGATCTAATTTAGCATTAATACCCATATTCAAAAGAAGAAGAAAAAAAAAAATAATAATAATAATAATAAATTGCTTGGTTCCCAGAAAAAAACAAATTAAATTGTTCCCAATAGGCAATAACAATAACTCGTAAGAAAACTAACTAAATCGATGCAACTGATTACAATCAAGTAAAAATTCCCAAATCCAGAGCAAAACGCCTCAAATACTAACCATGTCCACACCTAGCCAAAGGCAAAATACAAACTACCCATTAAAAAATGATACAAACCCAAATCCCAAAATCAAAATTTATAGAACAATAGAAAAATTCAGGCCCATAAAGCAAAATCTTAGCATAAAATTCAAACGAAATTGTTGCGAAAGAAAATGGAGTAAAATTAGAGAATCAAAGCGTAGAATCTTCAAATTAAAATCGAAATAGAGGACTTGGGATGTACCGTACGAAGATCGAGAGAAGACCTAGAGGATCCAAACGAATTTTTTGGTGAGGAGCGGGAGAGAGAGACAGAGAGAGATTGGACGAAACCCTAGGCTGAGGCCGAGGGGTGGAATTTTGATTTTTTCTTTTTTGGAAATTTTTTTTTTACGTTTATTTATTTATTTATTCATTTATTTAAGGCAAGAGGCCTAGACCATTGGCTTGGCTGTCGCTTATCCTAAATTACACGTGGTGCGTGCTTTTATTTCTTACTGTGAAAACAGCGGTACTGTAGTGTCCCATTCAGGAGTTATTCGGATGTGGGCTCCACTGTTCTCGGTTATGGCCCTATACACTTTCGTAATTTGTATTTTTCTGTACGGGATAATATATATATATATATTATATAAAGGCTTTTTGGCCAAATGACAGAATTTTGCATAACTATTAGAAAAATGGCCCTTTACAAATACTATTAGAAAATGGCCAAATTTTGAAAATTATTTAATAAATAGCCGTTTCTCATATTTAATAGATTTATTTTTAAAAAATAGATCAACTAGAAAACATTCATTTATCAGTATAAAATTATATAACGGCCATTTTATTAAATAGGTATAAAAAATGACTGTTTTTTAAATTAATCTTAAAAGAGGATATTTTTTTATAAATATTCTGAAAAAATGATGACTTTTAGCTTTACAGGGAAAAAAAATGTTGTCTTTTCATTAATATTAAATAAAATCTTCTATTTGTATTTTTCTATCAAATTTTACCAAATTTAAATATTTGGTCAAAATTAGAGTTTAAATTTTTTATAGAAATGTCTTCATTCTTTAAGATTGTCGATTGACATCTACATATTTAGTTGGAAGTTAATCATTTAGACCGAAAAATAATTTATAATCTAATTATTATATCTTTCAAACGCACAAATTTTTTTTTTTGAATTATGTTATCTAATTTTAAAAATTAAAAACATTCGCTTTCAATAATTTTAACTACAATTTTGTGTATATATATGTGTATGGATTTAGTAAAATTTGATAGAAAAACACAACTTAAGGGTTTTATTTGATATTAGTAAAATGGTGTAGGCTTTTTTGCTAAAAGGAAAAACATGGTGGTTTTTTTTTTTTTCCGATATTATCCCTTTTTCGTAAATACCTTTTTTTCCCTTATTTTTGTCAACTATTACATTTTACTTCAACTAATTGACTTTAATACAATTTGTCCTAAAATAGGCAAAAAATAATCTCATTTTACTGCAAAAAAGCATAGAATACTGCAAAGACTTTAACTATTTTTTAATTTAAAGAGACTGTGGAAATTGTACAAGATTTGATCGAAGATGTTTACAAATGACTAGAAAAGAAAATGAGCAAGATAGTGATGACAAGTCAATTTTAGGGTAAAGTGAGGCTACTTTTATTAACTTTGGGCAAAGTTGAGACTACATTAGACTATTTTGGGACAAAATATTCCGAAGTTAATTGAGTGCATTAGCAAAAATCAAGGACCAAAGGATAATTTACCCTTTTGTTGTTGTTTTTGTTTTTTTGTTTTTGTTTTTCCAAAGGGAATGGCTTTCGGTGTTTTGGACATGTATCATTTATGTATAGGTAATTGAGACTAGTGATCCGCGAACTTTTTAAAATGTGATACTTTATAACTTTAAAAATAGTTAACTACAAAAAGGGCTCCACTTTCTCGGTTATGGCCCTCTCCACTTCTGTAATTTGAATG
The DNA here is from genome assembly GCA_002914845.1 of Trema orientale. Taxonomy (NCBI): domain Eukaryota; kingdom Viridiplantae; phylum Streptophyta; class Magnoliopsida; order Rosales; family Cannabaceae; genus Trema; species Trema orientale. The sequence goes on from JXTC01000215.1 coordinate 77,864, forward strand.
TTTTGTATTTTTTTTTTAATCTTTGCAAGTAGGATGCTTTTCGTATTTTGGACACGAATCATTATTACTATTAATATTATTTTTTTGAAGCAAAAGAATTGGACATTTATCATTTATCTCTGAGTAATTTGGACAAGTGGTTCACGAATTTTTTAAAATGTGACACTTTATAATTTAAACAATAAGGTTAATTGCAAAAAGATACCACAAATTTTTGTTTTTCGAAGTTGTTTTTCTCTTCTTTTTTTTTAACCATATCTTTTGATCTATATAAAATTATAGATTTATATTTAGAATTTCAAAAAATGCGTACTATCTGTCAATAATTTAGCCAATTTATACTATTGAAAAAAAGAATTACCTCTCATTAAATACGCAAAAGAGACTTTAGGATACTAAGAATAACCTAACTTCAATCTGGATTCGCTGTATGAGGGAAAAATTGTACATATCAAAATTATATAGATTAAACTGTAGAATGACCATAGTTTAGAATACGTTTTTTCACAGTTAGCCTTGAAAAATAAATGACTCAATTCATCCTCCAATTCATTTATTAGTGACAATTTTGTTTTAATTAGTAACTACTTTTAAGTTTTAGACAAAATTTATGCATTTATTACATGATCCTTTTGAAAAAGTAAAATTGAACCAAAATGTGAAAAAAAAAAATATATTAGGCTTTAGATAGCTTCATATCACTTTTATTTTTCTTCTTCTGATCTCCCTAATTTTTTTAAAATTAAATTTAAGCATTTTTTTCCTCAAAATTTGAACCAAAAATCTTGGAAATTTTGGATTCTTATTCCAAAATCTAAGTTTTTGTAATTTAGACAAAATTGTCATTTAAAAATAAATTCAAGACAAATTGGGCCAATTTTTTTTTTTTTTTTTTTAAGAAATTTTCGGGACCAAAGTGTCACATTTAAAAAGTTCAAGGATGACTCTCGACAACTAACCTTTCAAATTTCACAAATTTAGATGATTGTGGAAGGATAGATAATTGAAAGTTAGCTCTATGTAGTGGCTTCTTTTTTCTGTTTTCATAGATGATTGTGGAAGGATAGAATTGATAGGTATTAAAAATTTTAGAAATGATTGATTAAAATGTCATCTCAAAGTCTAATTTTACATTTCCAAAAAAAAAAAAAGAAAGTTAATATAATTTGGGGTCCTCATCTTTTCCTCAATCTACAACTTAGGTTCCTATTTTAATTTTTTGTAGTATTTAGCTCCCCAACTATTTTGTAACAAAGCTAAGTGTGCAGCAATATGACTTTGGAGGAAATCACGCTGCCAGTAAATTGTAATTATATGAGTAGCTAGCACAAATGGGCAGAGCTAATATAGTATAGGCACAGGGGGCCGTGGCCCTGTGACAACCCGCATTAGAAAAAAAAATGTTTATTTATATTATATAAATAATATAAGATCAAAGAAAAGACAAAAGAGCTTTTATTTATAGGTGTTATTTAGGGTTAGTTTAGTAATTCAACAATAGACTTTTTAAGAAATCTTAAGACTAATAATCTGTCTAATTTTATATGCAGCTCAGTAGAGGAGAAAAAATATACTTCGTAGAAAAAAAGAGAATGGCTAGAGCTTGGAAGAAGAGAAAAGAGTAAAGAAGATTAATTGTTATTTTTTTAAGGTAATAAACTCAACTCCATCAAGTAGGGATACACATCGGGTCGAGTGTCGGGTTTTAGGTTAATCGGGTTCGGGTAAGCGAAACTATATAACCGTAATCGAAGTGATGCTCTTCGGGTTTTTAATTTTTGGATTTTCGGGTTCGAGTACATAAAATTGTATAACCGTAACCGAACCGAATGGTGTCGGTTCTCGAGTTTCGGGTCGGGTATCTATTTTCGGATTTTGTTTCGGGTATAGGTCGCGTCGGGTCGGGTATGTATGTGCCATTTTTGGGCAGTTTCATATTTGGGCCTTTTTAGTGTTTAAAAAATTATTCTGGTCCATTTTTCTTACAAAATTCAAATATATGCCAAACTTTTAGAAGTTATTTGGGCATTGATTAGGGTTTATTAATTTATTAAAAAAACTAAAATAGAAACTGATGTTCGCTCGGGTCGAGTTCGATTAACCCGAGCCTATTTATTTAACACCTGAACCTGACCCGAAAACTCAATTATCGGGTCGGGTGTTACCCGAATTTTTGGGTAATTTGGGTCGGGTCAATTCGGGTCGGGCAGGCGAGTCAGATATTCGGTGATCTTGTGCAGTCCTGCCATCAAGTTTTGTGTCATTATTTGGGATTCTTAGAGTTAATTTATTATTTAGAGTTTATAATTCTTTAAATATTATTTTGTTTCAATCATGACTTTGAGAGTGATTTATAATTAAGTGAATTTTCTCATTGTAAGGATTAAAACAAGACTAAATTTATATAATTTGTTTGTGTGGATTAAAAGTTATGAATTTTTTAAGTTTTAGGCTAAGATGTAAAAACGCAATAGAGGTTGCGACTAGATTTTAAGATTTTTCTAGTAGTCTAATTAGTCATCTTTATTATGATTAGAAAGCTTATTGAATAAGGTTTCCAACGGTATATAATTTGTCAAAAACAGACTTATAACCATAGAGTTATATCCTTTTGAAGTGAGTACTACGAATCTAGAAAAAATCTGAAATTTTCAGTAATTTTAGCAAAACGTGGTAGCGGTTTTTGGGGCTTCATAGGGCTCACCTATGGACCCTACAAACTCATTCTTAACACTTTTAAACCTCCATCACTTATAGAATTAATTCATTAAGTTTGATGATTTTAGAGATAAGTTAAAATTATTATAAATATGGGAAATTGATAATATTAGGAGAAACTATAGACTTCATCATAGAAGATATCATGTGTAGCAAGTAATTATTATCTTTTTTAGTATAATTAGAGTGTGGTTTTAATGATTTGATACTTATACATGGTTTATGTGATAATAGGTGCTTCAACAATTATGTTGATCACTATGGTTAATTAGGTAAAGTGAACGAGGTAAGTAACCTTTGATCTTTTCTAGTTATTTTCCTTATCCAGAATTGTAATGTTTTACTGTTTCTAACAAACTCATATTTATAAAGTGTTTTTTTAAATAATATGATTTTAAGTGAAAATATACTTTTTGCAATATGAGTTTATTTATTGAAAGAACATTATTTTACTGAAACTGTCACTTTTTCTGAAAAGCATTATGAGTTTATTTGATAATTGTTTGTACTAAAATATAGATCAAGTATATGAAATTGCTATTGAACAATTGTTACATGAAAATTATTTTGGAATGATTATAGTGATGTAATGAGAAAATGAAACTATTTATGAACTGTCATTTTATATGAATGTATTTTGAAACTTTCTTCAGTAACTGTGCAATATGACCCATTCCATGAGGGTTATATGCGGGCAGTGTGTACTAAATATGGACCTAGCTACAGAAATTAAATATAGTAAATATGGACCTAGCTACAGGGATTAAATATAGTAAATGTGGACTTAACTACAGGAGTCAAATCTAGTAAATGTGGAGCTCGCTAGAAATATTAAGTGCAGTGAATGTGGACTTAGTCACAGGGGTTAAGTGTGATCATAGTTGCTAGAAACTGTTGAGAAGTGATTTGAAAGTATTACTAATTATCGAATGAGAATGAAACGACAGATTTTGAAAATCTACTTCCTATTTTTGTTAAAATCACTTTCCAAATAATCTCATTTAATTATCTTGAAAAGTACCAAGTTTTGAAATCAATTTTATTATAAAAAATATTACTAAACTTTTCAAATATATATACTTGATCCAACTAGTTAAGGTTATTAGTTACTTATTAGGCTGTCGAGCTCACTCTTTTATTTTTCTCTCTCGGATTTTAAAGATTGTCAGTTAAGAGGTTCACAAAGAGAGAACTTGTCTAGGTAATTGGGATACATTGGAATTAATGAGTGAAAGAAAGAAAGTTATTCATTTTTATTGGGAAACCATGAAGATTGGAAAGGTTAATTAGAACAAATTTATTAGATAACATTATGTATTTTATATAGTTGATTTTTAATATTTGGTGACTTGGGTTGTACATGATTTATCGGTATTTATTAGAGTTTACTTATTCTTTATTTTTGTAGATTATAGACATATGGTTTATATATTTATAAGTGTTTGCCTTATAGGTATGCAATGCATATCCTCGAGAGTGCGGCGTGGCAGGCCTCCGTCATTTTTTCAAAAATTATATTTTTTTACACTAATTTTATTTAAAAATTTCATTTTTTTCCTTTATTTGCCCCCATGAATTTTTATAATTATAGTTTTTGCCCCTTTTTAATTAAAAAAATTCAATATTGCCCCTATTATGACTCCTTATTTTTTTTTTAATTTATGAATTTTACTTATTTGAAATACTAAATTTTGTCATCACTTTAGATAATTTTTCTTTGGACTCACTTTAAATGCTCTTTTTAATTCTATACTGGTCTATCTTGGCTACTGTTCCTCCAAATTAGCTAAAAACATTTTAGTGTATAGCCGCCTAAAAAAATTTTCGGGTTCCGTCACTGGTAGCACATGCCTCAAAGCCATGGACAAGGCATTAATCTCGGAAATTTTCTTAGAAACCCGTCACTGCTAACACATGCCTCAAAGCCATGGACAAGGCATTAATCTCGGAAATTTTCTTAGAAACCTAATTGATTCAATTGGGGATTTTGCTGGGATTAGATGTTCAATTGATTCACTTTCGATTATAAACAATATTTTCTAAGTTGTAATCCCTAGCCTCCTCCACTGTCGGATCTTTAAAATGAAGCAATATTTTTTCTCTTTGGTAATTTTTCTCATCCCACATTTCTTGAATTCTATTTGGGTTCGTTTCCTTATTTATTAATTTTTTCTGATTTATACTTTCATGTTTTTGTATATTGGATTGCATATAAATAGGTTCTTCAAAATTAAATGAATACCAACTTTTTGATTAAAATTTTCAAAAAAGTTTCTCAACCAAATTCTATTATACAATTTTCCAAGCCATGTCGTTTTGTCGTGGGCTGAAGAACCCCGCTTGTGGCAATGAGTCTCTTATTTACATAATATGCCGAATCAAGAAACCTTTTATTAGGAACACACAGAATTTAGAACTAACGATACCCCAATTCAATGCTCCACAGATTTCAATTTAAATATTAAGTTTTAATTTATTCACTTTTTTCTCATTTCTATAACTTCCAGTTTTTTGTTGTTGTTGTGTTCTATTTGATTTTCATTTATTCAATAGAATTACATAGGCCTATATTAGTCATAAAAACAATTACTTTCTAAATGAAAATATAGTGTCTAGTTTAGTCACCGCAAATCTCACAGCAATGCATCTCTATGATATTAGAACATTAGCATTCTTTTTTTGGACGCTTAGCAATTTTAACCTAAATTATCCTTGAGTATTAAAACTCAATTACCACTACAAAAATGTGAAAACAAAAAGTTTGGTGCCGTTTGGTTCGCCCATTCCATTCCATTGGAATGGAAAATCCATTTGAATGGGTGTTTGTTTCAACAACTCTAAATTTTCCATTCAAATGGTCTTTTGGAATGAGTGTTTGTTTCAACAATTTAGTTTTTCCATTCAAATGGTTCATCAGTCACATCAACTATTTGAATGGATTTTTGTGTCTTGGATGAGAATGGAGGGGGAGAGGTGTTTTTGAATGGTCCATTTCAATACTTCCATTCTAATTATAACCCATTCCACTATTTTTTCCATTCAAATGTCTTCCATTCCAATTATAACCCATTCCACAATTTCCATTCAAATACACACATTCAAATAGGCGAACCAAACGGGCCAAAAAAAGCAAGATTTTACATATTAAAATTGCGAACAGACTTATAACTAGAAGATAACAGTCAATATCAATACAAAATCTCAAAACACCAAAAACTAATACTGACACCCAACTTTACTTGGGAAAACAAAAAGAGTAATAATCCCAACCAAGCAAAGGACTAACACTAATATTACACATATATCATGTGGTTAATTATCAAAGGGAGCCACAGTCATAGAGAGTGTGACTTAAAGGGTCATGAAATATTACAGCCATCATCCCAACAAGCAAGATTTTCTTCAACAAAGACCAATCAGAAGAGCTAAAAAGCAAGCCAGTTAAATAAGATTGAGCAGACAATCTCACCAACCTCATTCTCCTCTCCTTCACATACAAATCCATTGCCTCTTCTATATTCTTAAGCTCCAACCTTTTATGATCATTAATGTTCTGACGAGCCAAGCATCGGGCGAGGACGACGGCATCTTCCAATGCGGCCGAGCCGCCTTGTCCTAGGAACGGGCCCATCACGTGCATGGCGTCGCCAGCCACCGTGATCGTCCCTTTCCTGAATGTTCCTAGCAGTACGTCCCAAGCTGGCCGATACCTTAGGTGTGTGAGAGACAGTGAAGTCATGTCACACTCTCTAATCATTTCTACTATTTCTTTTGGGAAACTACTGATTTTTTCTAGTGTCATTTGCTTAATCAGCTTTGGATTTTGGAAAATCTCCGAATCTGTTCAAATAAACTGTGAATTTCAGTAAATAAGTTAAAAGTTTGGGAGAAAGAACTTACATTACTCACTATATAGACATATAAATATTAAGTGAGATTGATCCATCAAGTATATACACAATAACATTTTTTGTTTGATTTTTGATAAACGAGTATATACAGTAACATTCATAAGTTGACATGCCAAATAAATAATTGGTTAAGTCAACTGTATTAATATAGGATATGGGAGGTTTGTATTAAGTAGATAATTATTGTGTATATGAAGAACCATTTGATCAGTTTATAATAATTACACTTTGGTTAGTAGAGAAGAAAAGTGGAGGGTAGGAAAAAGGTGATTGATTTGGGTGGAAATTGATAAAGTTAGTTGTTAATTTGGTAGGAGTGATTTTGAGTGGAAAAGAAAGAAAAAGCGATATAAATGTTTGTCGGATGACTCGGATCCATGATTTTATTTTATTTAAATAAAAAGAACTCATAATTAGACTGAATAGTAAGAGAATGGAAATTTTTGACAAAAGGAGGAAGTTGGTAAAATTAATCAATTATAGTTCTCTGTTGTCTAAATTCTAGAAAATAAATAAATAAATAAAGGATGCGATTAAAACTTGAAGCAACTAATGCTTCTCCTATATAACTTTCACTTTCACTTTTTGAGAAGTAAATTAATTTTATTCCCTTCGATCATACACTATAATATGAAGAAAAAAGAAAGGTCTACCCGTTTATTTCCATCATTTTCATTTTTTTTAATTTGTTTTCTTTCCTTTCAACTAAAAGAAAATTTTGATTACAAGTACTTGCTTATATACAACATATTTGGTGAATCCCAGGTAGAATATCAAAAGTGCTACGTATATAGTTGCTAAGTTTTTAAGTCAAATGTATGTTTAGAAGAGTAGTGCTAGTTATTTTTCCCACTTTTTCTTTTATAGTCTTGTGTTTTCCCGTTTAACATGTGAACTATGTTAGGAAATTGTATTTCCTATAGTGGGCCACATATATTTTGGACAATTGTATTGGGCCATATTGTTCTTAAGCAGACCCAATAAGTGATTTAATTAGGGCTGGGTCAGGATATCCAACTGGGTATGGATACCAATGTGGATACCCTGTTAGTCACCCAGTTAGGGTTTGATGGATACCCAACAGGGGACTATATAAAGAACCTATTAGGGTTATAGTCCCTGTAGCCAAAAGAACACGTACGCTCAATTCTCTGTAACCCACCATCAGTTACAGAGAATTCCATCTGAGTGACATTAAGCTATCAGGCTACAGAAGATCAAACCCTCTAGCAATTACAGTCAATTTCTTACGCTTCCGCCTCAGGTTCATCGTCCAGACTACTGTATTGATCATGGACTCAGGTATACTCAATGAATCCCTACCTATCAGTTTTACATGAATGTTCTAGGGTTTGTGTTTGGTTTTGCAATCCTATATATTCAAGTATAACAAGTGGTATCAGAGCGGGATTTCATATTAAAATTGATTAGGTTTTCATGCATGTCTGTAGTTTTCAAAATCTATGCCTATTTGGTTTTCTAGGGTTTAGATTATACATGCATGATTTGTGATTTTACATGATTTATTGAGTATTTGATGCTATGAGGGTTAAAGTAATTAAGTTTTGGGTCATAAGGTACGTGATTAGAGACTAATAATCACGGATTTGAGGATTTGGTTTTAAGTTTTTCGGGTTTTAATAAAAAAAAAAAAAAAAAATTTCGGTGCAGTTGCAGGCCGTGGCGCCGCAACGCCACAACCCGAGAGGTGGCGCCGCAGCGCCACTTCACGGCGCTACAGCGCCACTCTGGCGCTACAGCGCCACTTCAGGGCGCCGCAGCGCCACTCCTTCTGTCACATTAGATCGGTTTTTGATCTAATTTGAGATTTTGGGTCTCGTTTTGGATAGAATTGAGTCGGTTTTGACCTAATTCGAGGGGTTCCAATCCAAAACTTGACAAATTAAGTTCATTGCCTCAAATCCACTAAAGATAGACCCACATTTATCCGTTGAAAACTCTTGTTTGGTTTTAAGAGTTGATAAATTTCATAAACTCAATTAATTTTGGTTCGTGCTTGTGAAAATTTTATTTGCTTGGGCATTTCGGATGATTTTCATTGCACCATTTGTCTTGTATGTTAGATTAAACACGATAAAACAACATGTTGCCAAAGTAACATCTGTTGTGTAGTTTTGTTTAGTCTAACATATAAAGATATTGTGAGTTTATTGTTAATGCAGATAACTATCGGCCCAAAGGAAGATGGTTATTTGGCACGACGACAAACGCACCTGTGATAATGAGTATGTGACGGTTGTTTGGTTTCCATGTGAGCAATAAATCGGCCCAAAGGAAGGTTTGTTGTTTGACAGGATTTACCGTCAGTATTTGATTATTACACTTGAGAGTACCACTTGCAAGTTAATACGTCGGCCCAAAGGAAGGCCTATTAATGTTGCGCTAGGTATCTTGTGATGGTAGCCCACCTTATGTGATATATGTCATATTTGCATATTTGTAATTATATTGTATGCCTATATATGACATTTAAGTTGTGAGCATGTTTAATTTATGGTATTATTTTGTTCTCTATACAGTTTCTGCTACTAATTTTTCTGCCAACTTAAGTACTATTCCTGCGCTTACGGGCACAAACTTTAAGTCCTGGAAAGAGAATGTCATGATCGTACTGGGTTGTATGGATCTTGACCTGGCACTTAGAAAGGACCAACCCCCTGCTCTTACGGAGGAAAGTTTCACTGAGGATAAAAGGAACTTTGAGCTTTGGGAAAAGTCCAATTGCATGAGTGCGCTCTATTCCAGAAGTCATGCGGGGCTCTTTGCCAAATGAGGAAAATGCCAAGGATTTCCTTGCTGCTCTTGAGAAATTATATCTCAAGAATGAAAAGGGTGAGATAATTAGTACCTTGGGGAAACTCATCTCAATGAGGTACAGTGGTAAAGGAAATATAAGGGAGCACATCATGCAGATGTCTCATTTGGCTGGCAAGCTTAAAGAATTCAAGTTAGAAATTAATGAGGATTTGCTTGTGGCTTTGGTTTTGCTTTCTCTTCCTAATCAGTATGGGAACCTACAGACTATATACAAAGCCCAAAAGGACAAATGGAATATTAATGAATTAATAGCCATTTGTGTTCAGGAGGAAGAGAAAATCAAAGCCAAAAGGCCTGAAAGTGCTAACTTGACCACTACCTCTAAGGCAAAGAAGAGGAAAATGGATAAAGTTAAGGAAGCTCCAGGGGTTCCACCTGTTAAGGCACAAAAGAAGCAAGATGAGGAAGGTTGCTTCTTTTGTGGGAAAAGTGGACACCTAAAGAAGGAATGCGTTAAGTATAAAGCTTGGCGTGTTAAGAAAGGTAAGCTTCTCATTTATGTTTGTTCTGAAGTTAATTTAACTTCTGTACCTAAGGACACTTGGTGGGTAGATTCGGGTGCTACTACTTACGTTAGTGTTTCCATGCAGGGTTGCCTGTGGAGCCGAAAGCCAAATGATGATGAAAGATTCATCTATGTAGGCGACGGTCAAACAGCTTCGGTGGAGGCCATTGGGCACTTTAGATTGTATTTGAATTCTGGAAAACATTTGGATTTATATGAGACTTTTGTGGTACCGTCTTTAAGACGGAATTTGGTTTCAGTTTCTGTATTGGACAAATTCGGTAATTCTTGTTCTTTCGGAAATAATTTATTTAGTCTTATGCGTGATTCAATTGTTGTTGGTACTGGTTTTCTTATTGACAATCTTTATATGGTAAATACCCAATCCTCCGTTAATGAAACTTTACATGTTAATTCAAGAGGTACAAAACGAAAATTAACTAATGAGGACTCATCGATGTTGTGGCACAGACGCTTAGGACACATTTCTAAACAAAGAATTGAACGTCTTGTGTCTGATGGGATCCTTGGTCCCCTTGATTTGGCAGATTTTACCGTCTGCGTTGAGTGTATAAAGGGGAAACAGACAAACGTTAGGAAGTTAAGTGCCAATAGGAGCTCTAGCGTCTTAGAACTGATACATACGGATATCTGTGGTCCATTCCCTACGGCTTCTTGGAATGGACAACAGTACTTTATCACGTTCCATAGACGATTATTCTCGCTATGGGTACATATACTTAATTCATGAGAAGTCATAATCACTGGACATTTTTAAGGCTTATAAAGCTGAAGTTGAAAATCAGCTTGATAAGAAAATTAAAGCTGTCAAATCTGATCGTGGTGGTGAATACTACGGTCGGTATGACGGATCAGGAGAGCAACATCCAAGGCCTTTCGCTAAGTATCTGGAAGAGTACGGCATCGTCCCGCAATACACCATGCCTGGGAAACCTAGCATGAATGGTGTTGCTGAACGACGCAATCGGACACTAAAGGATATGGTAAGGAGTATGATCAGTCATTCTACCTTACCAGAATCACTATAGGGAGACGCACTCAAAACTGCAGTATATATTCTTAATAGAGTACCGAGCAAAGCAGTAGCTAAAATCCCTTATGAACACTGGACTGGGCGAAAGCCCAGTATAAATCATTTACACATATTGGGTTGTCCAGCTGAGGCAAAGCCTTACAGGCCGAATGAAAAGAAACTGGACTCAAGAACTATAAGCTGCTATTTTGTTGGGTATTCTGAAAGATCCAGAGGCTATAAGTTTTATGATCCCACAATAAAGTCCTTTTTTGAGACGGAAAATGCCAAATTTCTTGAGGATATTGAGTTTGGGAGGGAAGATAAGGTTAGGAACATTGTTTTTGAAGAGGAATTCGTTTCTCTTCCTATGGTTGCTATTGACAATGGTCAGGACATTCAGATTCATGTTCCTGACAATATCATTGTTCAAGATGCAATCGCTCCAGTTCAAGACAATGTTCAGGAGGTTCCTGTCCCAGTTGAGGTAAATGCTCCTGTAGAACAAACTCAACAACCTCAAGAACTAGTGCCTTTAAGGAGGTCCATTAGAGAAAGGAGAAGTGCGATTCCGGATGACTATGTCGTATATCTCCAAGAACATGAGTTTGACATTGGGATAGTGGAAGATGATCCAATCAACTTCACACAGGTCAAACAAAGTTCCAATTCTCAAAAGTGGATCGATGCCATGAATGAAGAGATGAAGTTTATGAGAGACAATGGCGTTTGGGATCTCGTCAAATTACCTGAAGGTGCGAAGCCCATTGGTTGCAAATGGATATTTAAGACCAAACGGGATTCGAAAGGCAATGTTGAGAGATATAAGGCACGTCTTGTCGCTAAAGGCTTCACTCAGAAGGAAGGCATTGACTTTAAAGAGACCTTCTCTCTAGTTGCTTCGAAGGACTCTTTTAGAATTATTATGGCACTTGTGGCTCATTATGATCTTGAGCTTCATCAGATGGACGTTAAGACAGCGTTTCTCAATGGAGACATTGATGAAACAATATATGGTGCAACCAGAAAACTTTGTATCGGCAGATCCAAAGTCTATGGTTTGCAAACTCAAGAAGTCCATCTATGGTCTCAAGCAGGCTTCTCGTCAATGGTACCACAAATTTCATGAGGTAATTATCTCGTTCGATTTTGAGGTGAATCCTGTTGATGATTGTGCATACCATAAGTTCAGTGGGAGTAAGTTTATCTTTCTGGTGCTTTATGTTGATGACATACTACTGGCAAGTAGTGATATAGGCTTACTGCACGACACCAAGAGATTTCTTGCGAAAAATTTCGAAATAAAAGATCTTGGAGTCGCCTCTTTTGTATTAGATAGACAGATACACCGAGATCGCTCTCGGGGTATCCTTGGATTATCACAAAAGAGCTATATCAAAAGAATGCTCAGTAAGTATGGAATGGATAAGTGCACACCAACAGACACTCCAGTGTCTAAGGGAAATAAATTTAGCCTCAGCCAAAGTCCCAAAAATGATTTTGATAAAGAAGCTATGCAACAGTTTCCTTATGCTTCGGCTATAGGGAGTCTGATGTATGCTTAAGTATGTACGCGTCCGGATCTTGCGTTCATAGTTGGTATGTTGGGCAGATACATGAGTAACCCTGGAGTGGATCATTGGAAGGCAGCAAAGAGGGTTATGAGGTACTTACAGAGAACAAAGGAATACATGCTCACTTATCAGAGATCGGACATTTTGGAGATCATTAGGTACTCCGACTCTGATTTTGCAGGATGTCTAGACAGTAAGAGATCCACATCGGGCTATGTCTTTCTTTTAGCTGGAGGAGCTATTTCCTGGAAGAGTATTAAGCAGACACTCGTAGCTACTTCCACTATGGAGGCAGAATTCATAGCTTGTTATGAGGCATTCAATCAGGGAATATGGCTGTGAAAGTTTGTCACCGGGCTGCATGTAGTAAATGGCATTGAAAGGCCATTGAAACTTTATTGTGACAATAACTCGGCAATCTTATATTCTAACAGCAATAGGAGCTCATCAAAGTCAAAGCACATTGACATTAAGTTTCTAGCTGTTAAAGAAAGAGTTCAGAGTCGTTTAGTGTCAATTGAGCATATCGGTACAAACTCTATGTTAGCGGATCCGCTCACCAAAGGTTTACCACCTAAGGTCTTTCACGAGCACACTGCTCGTATGGGTGTTGTATTTTTGGATGGTGTGCAGTTTTAGTGGGAGTTTGTAATTTGGTTTAGATGCTTATTGTATGACACTTGTTTGTTTACTGCAGTATTTGGTTGTTGATGATGGTTTTCATTGTAGACTCTGTTTATTATATATTATATGATGCATTTCATATTTTCTAGCTTTCCCATTGTGGTTAACAATAAAGATTGCGGTAATGCACTAAAGGGGAAATACTACGGTCGATCTCAATAAAGTTCGGGTGGACCAGTTGGAAATAGACACGGTAAATCACATTGCGTGTAATTTCTATGCCACATTCCATACTCGATCTATGTCATTCGGGTGTATTAGTACGGTGATCATTGAGGGTTCTAGTTGCCATCCAAATAAGTGCAACGACGAGCGCTTTGGTTTCGTGCTGATATGTCTGATGGACGGGATTGCAACTTTGAGGATATTCAGGAATAATATGGTGTATTAATGGCCATACTTCAGTTCTGCGATACAATTGTATTTGGTTCATATGTGTCCCAAGTGGGAGATTGTTAGGAAATTGTATTTCCTATAGTGGGCCACATATATTTTAGACAATTGTATTGGGCCATATTGTTCTTAAGCAGACCCAATAAGTGATTTAATTAGGGCTGGGTCAGGATATCTAACTGGGTATGGATACCAATGTGGATACCCTGTTAGTCACCCAGTTAGGGTTTGATGAATACCCAACAGGGGACTATATAAAGAACCTATTAGGGTTATGGTCCCTGTAGCCAAAAGAACACGTACGCTTAATTTTCTGTAACCCACCATCAGTTACAGAGAATTCCATTTGAGTGACATTAGGCTTTCAGACTACAGAAGATCAAACCCTCTAGCAATTACAGTCAATTTCTTACGCTTCCGCCTCAGGTTCATCGTCCAGACTACTGTATTGATATTGGACTCAGGTATACTCAATGAATCCCTACCTATCAGTTTTACATGAATGTTCTAGGGTTTGTGTTTGGTTTTGCAATCCCATATATTCAAGTATAACAAACTATACTAAATATCTCACATTTTTTAACAATATAACAAATATGTTGGAGTCCAAATGTGCGAGCAAGAGAAAAATTAGAATTACTATATATATATATACGCATTAATAGAATATTATACCTTGAGGGTAGCCTGGTATAAGTAGGAACCAGAAAACCAAGTTTTGATTGATAGGAATTCTTCCACACACAACGTTGTTCCCGTGAGTTCGGACAAATTCAGGAGCAAAACCATGAGAATTTGGATAATAGGTTAGACTTCTCACCCCACACGCAGGGAAAAGTTTCTTGGGTTTTAGCTTAAGAAATTCTCCTACGACTGAGCTGGCTCCATCGCATCCAATCAAAATCTGTTCAATACAAGTTCGTACGTGTGACAAAATCAAAACATAATGGCATCATCACAAATGAGAAAAACTTAGGACTAACGTGCATGTACATGCATCTCAAATCATATTAAAGATATGCAAACTAATGGTTCATAACGTTCATTATTTATAACTGATCAAATCTTTTTTATTTTTTTTTTAAATTTTTTTAAGGATTAATGATCCGTTAAGTTTTAAACCAATATGAATTAAATTTTCTAATTTCTCGTTTTGCCTTTTCGATTTTCAGGCTAGTCCATACATTTATTTCATTAGATTTAACTGCATAGTTACTCTGACGATTCAAAAATAAGTTTCGTATTTGGACCCAAAATTATGAAAGGAAAAAAAAAAATTATTTTAGTCCATTCCGTTAACGGAAAATATTAAAGGCAACTAATTATATTAAAATATCTGAGTATATCTATTATCATGAGTCATCAAAATTAAGAGAAAATTACTTTGGCCTTTATTCTTCGTCCGTCATGAAATTGAAGAGTGGGAAAATTTGTCAAAGGGTCTAATTCCACGGAGAGAATGTGACATCCATAGCGTATGGTACCCTGGGGCAGACCTTCAGCAAGCATATTGATCAGATCACTTCTTTTCACACACCGAGCTTCTCCTTTTCTAAGTATACAAGTATACATACCATAATATCAAAGCCCAATTACGCCTTTTAAAAGTATCAAACATCTCAACATGTTTATTTTTCTTTTTTTTTGATAAAATAGCATGGTTGCCCCCTGAATTTTTCGTAAATTGGCAATGTAGCCATTGAATTAATTTTTTTTGTAATTAACCCCTTAAATTCTCAAAACAGTGGGAATTAACTCCAAACCGTTAAGAGCTGTTAAATTATAGACGGAAATGACATGTGCTAGTCATGTGCTGCATTCTTTAAGTTGTAAATAGTATTTCCTTAAATAGACATTTATTTGGAGTGAAAATAAAAAGAAATTTAAAAAAAAATTGGTAAAAATAAAAAAGTTTAAAATTCAAAATAAATTTAAACAATTTCAATTAAATTTTTAAATAATTTCAATTAAATAATTTCAGTTTAAAAAAGTTTAAAATAAAGAATAAATTTAAATATTCAATTTAAAAAATAATTTTTAAATTGAATATTATTTATTTTTTAATATTTCTAAATTTAAATAATTTCAATTAAATTTTAATTGATTTTAGTTAATTATGGGGAATTTAAATTAGATTAGAGACAATTTTAGTAAAGTTCGAATTTTAAACTTTTTTATTTTTACCAAATTTTTTTAAATTTCTTTTTTATTTTCACCCCAAATAAATGACTATTTAAGGAAATACCATTCATACCCTAAAGAATGCAATATATGACTGGCACATGTCATTTCCGTCCATAATTTAACAACTCTTAACGGTTTGGAGTTAGTTGCCACTGCTTTGAGAATTTAAGGGATTAATTGCAAAAAATTGTAATTCAAGGGTTACATTGCCAATCCACGAAAAATTCAGAGGGCAACCATGCCAAAAACTCAATATAATATACACATGGATGTGTACATATGTATACATTGATGACTGATCTCAAGAAGCCGAGATAGTATGTCATACATATATATTAAAAACCTATATATGGAAATTCATTAAGAATAAATATTTGAAGGGAGTCCATTGGAAGAGAAAGGCCGGTAATCCATTTAGAAATTAAGTATTAATTCAGTGCAGTTTGATCCTGATTCTGATTATGAAATAGTTTCAGCTATAATTGGTGTTTAGTAAATTTGTTTTATGTCAGATTATCAGTTACCTAGAAAGCAATTTTTAAAAGTAGACTGTTTGGTAGAAAATTTTAGCAGTAGTTTTGAAAATCAAAATAAAAATTTCTTTAAGTAGCTGAACAATATCAAACTGATACTGATACATTATATATACATGTATATATATACTAATTGCAGCAAAAGCATACATATATATGTTTATACTGATATACATACAAGCATATATGATCACTTAAAATAAATTTTTATGATGTGGTCGCAGACATAATCTAGTGATAATCATACATCTTCCCTTCAGTTTAAATTCCTATTCCTCCAAATTAAAAATATAAATAAATAAATAAATTTTTATTCTATAATAACATAAATGAGATAATCAAATGAATGTCTACACATAATGTACATATACACATATATGAGTTTCAACTTACGAGACTGGTCCTTCTCTTTGCTTGTTACTATCTAGCCATATGTCACGTACTCTGTTTCAATACAAAGAACTTGTTAAGATATTTTAACTTAAAGTATAAGCTTTAGTGGAAAGAATATATATTACCCTTGAATAGGAAGGGCTGTTGGTCTGAGCTTGGAGCCAACGCCGAGTTGATCAAGCGCACGCCAACCGTTTGTTAAAATGCCAATTGCTACTCCCCACGCTCGCAGCGTCTCTGATCTTTCCAAAACCACACTCCTTATACCTTTCCTATAATTTAAAGGAAAAGAAAAAAAAAACAAACAAAAACCAAACCATAAATTAATCGTCAAATTGAAAATGAATTACTAACTATATGATAATTAGCGAATAATATTACATATCACTATTGGTGATGATGATATAAGTATTACATATCATCGTGTCTCAGTTTGAAATTAGAAGAAAAGTTACCTGTGGAGTGCAAGAGCTGTGGCGAGACCGCATATGCCGGCGCCAACTATCGCGATATCTATGATCTCTTCCGCGGCATCCATTGGTTGTACTTACTGGAAATTACATGTTCTTATGGAGTTGATCAAAACTCTATTCTAGTTCTACGTTTCTTTGGCATATATAGGGAAAATGATATTTGTGGATGATATATGAGTGGTTGGGATACATTGATTTATATATTAGTTGTGGAAATCTAGAGGAAGGAATTTATAATTTTATGTATAATGCGTTCAATTAAATTAATGCAATAAATGAGGTGGTCTGAATTATTACTAGCTTCCTAGTTTAAATTAATTGTAGGGTCACCTGCCAACTGATCAGTGACCACTTGTTAAATTTGACTTTGACTTTGGTCAAGTGCGCCAATGGAAATTAATTCGAATATTGCAGAGGGAAGTATATTTTACAATCCTTTGGATGGAAACGAAAACCTACGACGTATGCAATGACATCAACTTTCAACTTCAACTTCTTGTAAGGGGCAGAGTGGGTGCCCATTCATTTAAAGAACTATGCATGAAAGAAACAAAATTTACTATTGAGTAAATTACATTGACGAAAGCCTAGCCAATCTTTCTATGAAAACCTCTTCCTTTTCTTTTTCTTTTTTTTTTTTTTTTTTTATAATTGAAAACCTCTTCTTTTTTATTTTAATATTGATTTTTCTTATTGATTTCCATCCAGTCAATGAGGGAGATCCTCACTGGTGGAATTTTCTCTCCGTTACTCTTCTTTTGTTTTGATAGTCTTTTTATATGTATAATGATACATGTTCTAATATGTCTATAGCTTTTCTCCCACTCAAATTTAGACTCATTTGTTTGTTATTATTTTTATATGATTTGTTGTAGTTTTCTTTTAAATATGAACTATATATGATTTAGATTTGAAAGAATTAATAGCACCGATGATTTACCTCTGCATGAGATCTATCATATACAATTAAAAGGCTAACTTCTAAAAAGCTGAATAAATTCGATTAAAGGCCTACTAAAATTGAACCAAATTGGTCAATTTGCTTAACTTCAGTGGCTGAGGGCAACGTGGCGTGTCACCCAAACACACACTTTTCTTATTTATAATTATCTTTCTAACACCCCTATCTTAACTATGTGACCATATAGGTCAAACTAGGAAGTATTATTCATCTATAAACCATAACTTTAGTTTTGTTAAAAAACGTGGGCTAGTTTAAATTTTTCAAACTGTAAAACAAAAGAAGCTGTGTGGCATTACTTTCTGAAAGTGTCTTTACAAAATGTACAACCAAAAAGTATTAGTTTATCTTGCCATCAGTAGTAATATTTACAGTACATCAAAATATTAAAAGACAAAGACATCGCCCACAAGTCAAGCTCCTCTACATCCGTATGATCATAGCGACAAGAAAGCGTGCTAACCAACTAGTAACTCTATACATCATATATCTCCTCACCTGCATTACAGGAACTACATGAGCTAATGCTCAGTAAGTAAAGATCATGCATGCTCGTGAACGTATTTCATACATAAACTTTATTGAAATTCCCATTATACTCTTTCTTTCATAACTTTTCATTTTAAACCCGCAATAACATTTTACAGGCCAATTCCCACATATACACTTCAAAGAGGATCGTTTAGAACAACCTAGGTGCACTTGAATTTCTTTCAGTTTAGACAAAGTTTAAAACTACTTTTACACTTTTCTGTTGGTACAACCAGCAACCAAATAAATATATTTATATAATGGGATAAACAAAATATATATTTCAATTTTATAAAATCAGATTACAAGTATATAGAACTTATTCTAATAATGAAAACATATAAATCCGTAACAAACTTTGGGGCTTTAAGTCTAACTTTAATCCTTCACTTAAATTTCATATTTCTAGCAATATATTGTTGGCATATTTGCCCTAAAAAAGTAGATTTTCAATTATATCCTTTAAGTATAAACAACTTTCTCTTATATGCAATTATGATATTTGCTAGATTAAACTATCTTAGTTAAATAGTTTATTAATCTGAAAAAGATTCCATGAATATATTTGTGTATAAAGAAACAAACATGATTAAGTATTAATTATGGGGAGACTTGTTTCTTTTTCTAAGTCTAAATAAACTAGTTCACAATCTGTAAATAAAGATGGAATACTTTATTTACTATAGGTTATAGTGTTTGTCTATCTCAACGGGAATGATGTGTCTCAAATCATTGAAGTATGTGACTTCTGATAGAAACACTAATACAACATAAATAAGTTATGTGTATTGAACTGGACTAGGCGATATAAAGAATTGGAGTGCCGTAACTCAATTTTTATATTACCACATACTAGCTCTTAGCATGTAGATCTTAATCCTTGATGTTTAACTGGACTTACTTTCATGGGTTGTAGCCTTTTGATTTGTTAAAAGACTAACCTCTATAAAATTAGAGGTGAACTCTGGCATATTGGAGGTTATGGCTTATGAATTGATGGGATCACTAAATAGTTAAGGACACTATATATTAATGCCACTTTAGGTTCTTTCAAGATTTATGGAATAATTAAATCTAAAATCTTAGTATTCACTTTGTGAATTGGTTGATAATTTTGTCTAAATGGCCAATGAGAACAAAATTATCGACAACATTATTCCTTGATAGAAAGATGGTAACTTAAAGGTAAATAGGTGTTGGAGGGGTATTACGGTAATTTCACCTATCTAACTAAGGCATTGTATAAGGATTCTATATGTGGTATAGAATATGCTAGATGGATCGGTTAATCAAAGTTAGTTGATTGAATCTCTATAAAAGGCATGACATCTAATCTAAGATTACAGTATTGGGCCTTTAATGGAGTGTTCCTTTTACTAAAAATAATTATATAAATACCATAATAAGAGTTATTATGTATTTATCATATTATTAGAGCTTAGATTATTTAGATCCATTAGGTCCCTTGTCTAACTCAATAAAGCTCATTAATTGGTTGGTGGTATTTGTGAAATTAGTTTCATGAAACTGTGTAAAATAATAATTCTACACAGAAGTTGGTATTTTTATAAATAAGTTATATGAGTTGGATATATTTATAAAAATACACCCAAAGCCTAAATTGGAGAACAAGCCCAATCCTAGTTGGACTAGGGTTAGCAGTTTTTGGTCCCATATATATAAGATATATGAGAGGAAAAACTGCACAGTAACTCTAAGAGAGCTACACGCATAAGGCATAGAGAGAGATAGAGAATTCGGCCAACCCAAGGCTAAGTGAGAGAAAAAAAAGTTTTCTGCAACCTCACACTCTCATCTCACGTCCCGGTGTTCCATAGGATCAAGAAGGTGTTCTTGATCATTCTCCAACGAAGGATTCAACTTGGTGCCCACTCACTTAATCAACCAAGAGCAAGAGCATAGATAAGAAGATCTAGAGTTGGAGGTTTGATCACCATCAACAAAGAGATCAAGAAGGAGCACGCTATAAGAGGTAAACTCCAATCCCATCTCTAGGGTTTGTGCATCTAGATTTGGTTTATGTTATACATGATCTTTTATATGATATATGCATGTAATATGGTTATAAAAACTATTTTTATGTAAAAATTTTAAAACCTAAATCCGCTATTTTTTCTGCTGCGTTCATGATGTGATCATGTGTTTTCCATAGTTTGCATGCATGTAAGTTTTTGTCCTAAGTGTTAGGCAATTCCAGCATATATAAGGTTTTCTAAGACCTTTATTCATCAAGTAAAATCTTTAATTTAAGGGCTAAAGCAAAAGAAATAAAATACTAATTCAAAATTTCACAAAAAGCTCACCTTGATTAGTTTGAAATTTGGTTGAAGCTCTTGCCTTCTACTTCTATAAAATTGATTTCTAAGACTTAGAAATAAACATTAGGACTCAAGAGGACCTGGAGAAACTCTTACTTAAGTTGTAACAAGTGGAGAATTTCAATTAGAAAATAACACTAAAGAAGAAGAATTAGTAGACTCACCTTGGCTAGTTTGCACTTATCTTGTTTTCTAGAGCTCCAACTTGAGTTCTACCACTTGAAAACTCTTGGATATGGCTAAGGGGAGTTGAGAAAAGTCTAGATAGTGGCTGGAGTGGTTCAAGTTGTGGCTGAAGAGAAAGGGAAAAGAAATGACCAGATTTGGTCTAAAATCAATACTTAATGACTAAGAAAAGACATAACTTAAATTCTAATAGGTGTTTTCGGTATTTCACACCCTAACTTTCCATGTGACCAGCTTTAAATCATTTTTGGCTTGCTCACCACGTTGCTGGCCATTCCTATACATTCAAGTGTAAACTAAAATGGTGAAACCTAGATTAAAAGATGAAATCTAGTCATACTTTGACTTATGATCTTATATGCCCAATCTTATTGTAATCTGGTGGAACCTAGCCCCATAACTAGTCATTAAACATAAAAATAAGTCAGTTATAATAATTCAAACATAGTATCAATACCTAATTACTAAAATGCACAAAAATGATATTACACTATTAAGTTGAATCTAAGCTAGCTTAGTGCAATCAAAATGCGATTCAATACAATGAATACCACCTTGTGCTTACCTGGAACTAATATTTTAGAAAATGCTAGAAATGAGTTCTACACATTAAATTAAAGCTATTTGATATGTTAAATGCACTGTGAATTTGGCTTCAAAAAGCGTGAAAAATGCATTTTACTGAAAAACTACCATTTGACCAAGTTATCAACAAACATGACTTTAATACATCTGCATATAGTATTGCTATTCATGGACATATTCTTTGTTCCTTTTACACACCAAGCTCTCTCTCTGAGGGTACTGAGCCTTTACACTGCATGGGAGCACTTCAACAAATATTAGTATAATAATATATATCGAAAGCATTTAACAATAAAGAATGAGTAATTTATTATAAAGTTGATACTAGTTACTTGATATGTCTATTATGCAATATGAACATGTTTATTATCAGCTTATTATGCATGTGAGAATCTTAGGCATCGCAATCTTTATACTTGAGTTCCACATTGTCTATAAACCAAAGAGTTCGCTCAAACTTTTCTATAAAAGGAGGTCGTGAGTCCCCATACTATACCCATTATCCGTAGTAAATAATTAAATCGGGAATAATACCCATCATCATTCACTTTAAATAAATATACAAATTTTTAGGAAACATGGTTCTAGTTATCCAAAAGATGTAGTCATTCCATTAAAAAAAAAAAAAAAAATCCGAAATCGGAATTCCACTCGATGGATTTGGAAAGAAAACATCCATTTCCATTTTAGTAACCCACCTATTTTGCTCAAACTAATACATATAAATCAACTAAAAGAAAGTGAACTAAATTATTTGTTCACCGTTCTTTCCATCAATGTTTATATTAAATAAATGATCTTTGAAACTATTTTTAATACTGCTCAGTTGGTACCTTTGTTGTCGAAGTAGACATTCTCTTTTAACATAAACTAAAGTCAATACAGATAGATTTAGGGATAGATCAATCTCCCACGATGAAATAATAGTTTATACAGTGTTCTATTTCGTAATTAAACTAATTGAACATTTGTCTTTCTTTTTTCCTTAAAGTAATTCACTTATATATTAACGTGGGGAATTTTTTAAAACTTAATGCAAACTTAAGTTGGTTAGAGAGATTGTAATATATGTGAGAGATAAAAATCTCATATTGGAAACTTAAGGCATGGTAGAGTGATTCATAAGGGCACTTTCCTACATAGAGTTACTTGTGTATGTTGGACATATGCTATTATTGTGCACTACAGGAAAAAAAAAAAACATAAACTAATAAAGTAATAAAAATAAGCTAAAAAACATGCACCAATAAATATACAACATAATAAACATAAACTCAAAACTATAGACCATAAATAAACAGAAACAGAGAGATACAATTAATCCTAATCATATAAGTAACAGAGATATACAACTAATCCCAATCCTGTATATAGAGAAATACACAGAAACAGAAGCTAAGCAATAAACATGAATATCTAATAATCCAATAATCAGGAACATCAAACAGACACTAATATGCCCAGAATTCCCAGAAAATGCAAGTGAGAATGAATACAGAAATAGAGTCCAGAAAATACCTAGAAAAGCTAAAAATACCACAAATATGTCAAGAAAAATCCGAAAATCTACAAATTGCCAATAAAGACCATAAAATGCCCAAAAAATTAGAGAGATACTAAAGACCAAGCACAACAAACCATAAAATCCAAATGTCCCAAATAAATCAAGACCAAAACCAAAAACTAAAGATTTGTTGAAAACAAATTAACAATATATATACACACACACATATATATACACACATACACCCACAGACACAGAGAGAGAGAGAGAGAGAGAGAGAGAGAGAAATGAGACAATGTATGAGGATAGAGAGAAATGAAAAAAAGAGGAGGAAGAAGAGGCAATTAATTTATAGAACTATGCCTACTCATTAAAAGCATTAGCATAGAGTGCTTAACTAATGCGTCAGCATAGATTGGGAAATTTCTGGAATTCCCTTAAAATGACATTGTATTGACGGAATTAAATAATTAAAACAAAAACTAAAATAAAAATTTGAATCATATACTGATACACTTAAACGCGTCGTGGAATGTTTACGAATACTCATCGTGATGGATCGTTGATTAAGTGTCGGCAAAGGGTTTCAAATACATGGTAAAATGACCCACTTTTTCCTAGGAATCCTATTGCGATGCATTACTATTATTGCATCAGGAAAGGTTCTCATTACTGAAGAGTCTATCTTCGAGATAACACGCCAAGAAAGGGGTTTACCCCTCAACTATTTGACGATGCCTTTTACTTTGGCATGTCAGCATTGATCACATTTACCTACGATCTCTATGGAATTTGTCGGCAAAGGCCTTCTTTTTTGTAGTGATTTCATATGGAATCGTGATAAATATAAAAAATTTTGTTGGATTGCAATCAATTCTAATTGATAAGTTTGATGATTTTTTATGTACTTTTTATAATTTTGGTATATCTACATTTAGACATATGGCAACAAGCATTCTGTAAAGGAAATAATAAAAGTAGAACATATTATGGAAGATATATTACTCTTGGCTCATTATGGACGGGAGTGTAACGAGTCATTTTCGGTGAGTAGGCAGGCAAAGTACATCCATGATCATGGTATTTTAATTAGTCGCTCTTTAGACAAGTTAAAAGGCTTTCTATTAAGGAAGAGCAATGTTACATTGGTACATAATCTCTAGTATTAGAGCTGGCAAAACAGGAAATAAAAATAGTTCACAATATTAATTTAATAATGTTAAAGAAAACAGGCAAATAAAGAAGATATTGTAGGTTTGAGGTGTTAAAAATCACTTTCCTTAAGGTGTTACTTGCCCCCATTCTAATAAGTCTAGATGGTTCCTAATGGGTTTTCATGCCAAATTGCCCCAAGATACAACAAACCTATGGCAAATTACTTCCAACATTCAATAAACCAAGGAATTTAACAACTAGAAATTTTGGAGAAATCTGATTGAATATATAATGCTCAAATGATATATCTGTTCGTAAACAATCAAGCTTGTAGATGTACTAGTTGTTAAATTCTTATAAACACTCTTCGAAATGGTGTAACAATTTTGGAAAAATTTGATTGAATATACACAGAGCAAATTAGAATATCTTTTCGTAAACAGTCACACTTGTAGATATGTTTATCCAAAGATACTCTTATTGACTTCTTTTAGAAGTAGAATATATCTATCTATTAAGAGACATGAGTGCCTAATAAGCACCTACTATATAGGTTAGTGTGATGTGAATGTGCATACACTTGGTACTTGGTACCGTGTGTGTACCTACTATATATATATGCATATACTTGGTACCAAGTATTGTGTGTGTACATAACACTATGTGTGCATATCTTTTGATAGTTGGTGTTGTGTATGCATACTTTGTGTGTATTTTTTCATTTAGGAAAAAAAATCACAAAATTTGATAAAATGAATTTTTTTCTAGAAAAAAATGTTCATCATTTTAGTGCACTTATAAATGTAATAAATTATTAAACACCAGAAAATGGGGAACTTTACGTCTATTAGAGGATCCTAACTAGTTAGGATCCTCTAAAAGGGCTGCAAGTTCTTCCCTTTTTCCTGACACTTAAAATTTTATGTCAATAACTTATATCAATTAGTAATTAAATAATGAAAGATTATATATTTATTTATGAAAATTTTCATAAAACTTAATAAAAATAATTTTATTAAAAAAGTGTTCATCATTTTAGTGCATTAAAATATGAAATTTAGTGTAATGAAATATTTAATACAAAAGAAAAAAAGAACTTATATCGACTTTTGGAGGATGCTTAGTGGTTAGGATCCTCTAAAACTGGTATAAGTTCCTTTTTTTTTTTTGCACTTAAAATTTTAGTAAATCACATATAATTAATATTTATTAAATACATAATGATTACTAATCAAATAATTAATTAATATTAATAACTAATAATCAAATATATTAATTTTCAATTAAATAATTAATCAATGTTAATATCTAATAATTATATATAATAATTTTTAATTTAATAATTAATTAACATTAATAATTACATATAATAATTAATTACAATTAAAAATTAAAAATAATAGTGTAATAATGACCACACAAATTTTAAGTAGTGAAAGGAATTAAAAAAAAAATTTAACTTAAGTCATTCGTCATAAATCACATTCCTAATAGATTGTAATATTGGTTTTCTATTTGGAAGGTGATTGATGAGGCACGACTTATGTTTTTAGTATTTTTGTGTTTCTTTCTGGTTGTAAAGAAAAGTTATTAATTAAGTACTTAGTATTATATTAACAATTAGTATTAATAGTTAATTACAATTAGTGAAAAAAAAATTACATTCTTTTAACTTTAGTTTCCACTTGGAACCAAATGGAAGCCTAAGCTTAACAACTTCTATGTATTTCATAGTGAAAACCAGAGTTAACTAAATGTAATGACAATAGTTTTGTGTGTAGTCACAAAAAAGTAATATTATATATATTGTGATTTTAATACATCCATCCACTATGTTCTTCACGCAAGAATTATCTTAGACCTATTAGGCGTTAGTGAGAGATTATGCATCTCGATACTGATTTTTGAATTGTCCTGTTTGGACAATTTGGGATTATACATATATGTTGTTATTTACTTATATAAATTTTCTTTGGTCGATGCTCTGGTTGTATCTCATTAATCTCCAGGTGTGTTCTATATATTCATAGCATACTTGGGAGAACTATAGGAATGTTGTCAAAAGATCGGTATGAATGGAATAATGTTCAAGTGAATAACGGACCACTTAATAAATAATCATGAATAAGATTATGACTTATCCTTTAAAGATGGGGTAATAAGTTGGATTTAGGACACATGCATATAAAAGTATTTGCATAAATCATACATGTTGAGAGGACAATTGCTTATGTCAACACAGAAGGTGATGTAAGATGTCTATGCCTACATTGTTTGAATCAGAAATTCTAAGATCCGAAAATAATTGAGCAATATTTCGTGTAGAAAGGCATCCAATAATCTTATACTGTATGGTCTTCTCACAAGAAGTCGTTTCCAGTTGCACATATTAATAGTGAGGATAACAATGATGATCATGGCAAGAAAATACATGTTGTATTAGGTAATCTTGCTAGAATAGGAGAAACAAGTCGTCCTGATGTAGACGAAGAAGTGAGTGATGTTTCTATGGATGGCTTTAGATAAATTTGATGAGCTATTTACTGAGATGAAAAAAGATTTATATGTTAGGTGCACAAAGTTTTCAGAACTTAACTTCCTTGTGAAATTGATGTATTTATAAGTGCTTAATAAGTGGAGTAATACGTCCCTCAATATGTTGTTGAAGTGACTGCTTGAAGCATTTCTTGCAACGACAATTTTGCCTAAATTGTTTTATGAGATAAAGACCAAGTTGCATAATATCATTCTAAGTTATGAGTCTATTCACGTGTGTAAACATGACTATGCACTATTCTGGAAAGAGAATGTCGAGTTAGATAGGTGTTCAGTATGTGTAGAAACTAGGTGGAGCAAGGGAAGAAAGCTCCTAATATGAGCATATGTTATTTTCCTCTTACTCCACAATTGAAAAGGCTGTATAGTTTCAGACATACCATGAAAAATATGATGTGGCATGAGTCCGAGAGATCGAAAGAAGATCACTATGAGACATCCTGCAAATTAACTAGCTTGGAAAGAATTTGATCAAAAATATTCGTCTTTTGTTGCAGATATTAGAAATGTACCATGGAATTGGCGACCAAAAGTTTTAACCCATTTAGGAATATGAGCAACGCATGTAGTATATGGCTAGTTATTATTGTTTCTTATAACTTGCCTTCTTGGAAGTGTATGAAATCAGAGTCCTTGAAATTGAACTCATCTTCTAGTGATTAGAGGTTAGTAATATAAATATTGACTACTGAAGTTTTTGACATATTATAGTATTTTATTAGATAATATAATAAATTTTTTATTGCAGCTGAAGTTTGATTTTTCTCGTGATAATGTTCTCTTCACGAATGGCGTTACACAGACGATGATGTGTACATTAAGAGATTGGTGGAGTAACATGAAGAAGTATTTGACTTATTTGATATGAAGGATGTAGAGGCAGCAATATGGGTCAAACATGATAACACGACTCGAAACCAGCACGATATAAACGGATTTGGGTTTTGCCTAAATGGATTCAGGTCATTTTCGAGTTAACTCGTCTAATTCATTTATTAAACGTGTCATTTTCAGGTTAACCCGTTTAACCAGAAAAATAACACAGTTTAACCCGATTAAAAATAAATTGGCATTTTTATAATTTATACTTGTTTCATACTTAGGCTTGCCTTTACATATTAGATATTTCTTCTAGCCCAGATTCTCAATAAAGCCCAATCCATTATCTCTAACTCTAAAAATACAATAAATTACTAATTCCATCTCTTATTCTCTTTGAGTCTACGATCTTTACTTTTCTAGTTTACTCTACCTGCCGCCACCTTTACTTCCCTTTTTTTATCTCATTCTCTCTAGTTAGATCCAAAGATTCATCTACTCTAAGAGCTCATAGCCAGCTGAGGATGTTGAAGACAAACCCGATAAAGCCAATCTAGGCTTCGAGTCTTCCAAGCTTTTCGTCGACGGCCTAAACCTCTAAGAATAGAGGATTGGCTCTCATTCTTCAATTTTGGTCACTGACATTGGCAACAAGACACACTATCTAGGTCCTTCTGCATCCACGTATGTACCATAATTTTTTTATTTTCTTTCATTTTTTTGGAGATTTTTTATATGGTTCAGGTGAATCTTAAGTGTGGTTGACAGTTGAGTGATTTGTTTTGTACTAGTCCTAATTTGTGTTTTTAGTTTAGTTTATGATGTTTAGTTTGTCAGAAAATAGAGAAATAAAAGAGAACTAATATCTTTATGATAAAATAATATGATGATTCTTGTGTCTTGAGATGTAGATGAGCTTTTATGATTATACTTTTTCGAGTTATTTGATTCAAAGTACTGATTGTAGTTCTCTGGTTATGGAAAATTATTTGCTCAACAAAAGATTGTAAATATATACTTTGAATAATAAAACTCAATTGTTTGTCTACATGTGATTATATATACAATGATTCAATCAAATTTTTTTTTCGAAATAAATCCAATGATGGTGATAAGATAACATTGATTAATAAAGAAACTAGATACTCCACGTTAAAAGAAAGAAAAGGTAGAAAAATCACTTGATATTCCTACTGAACAATGAAACTTGAAATTCTGAAGCTGAAAAGCCATGAATAAATTATGGGATGTCTTCTCTACCAATGTCATATTAGAATACTGTCATTTTGTAGACTAAGAACTTGGAATCAATACTAACTAATAAGGATCTAAGCATAAAGGTATAAGAATTAAGATTGTGTTTGATAATATATGATACGATCTACCTAAGATTTTTTGTTAGTTACCACAAAGTCAAAGCCAGCAAATAAAAAGTAGAAACCGAAATCAAGTAAACATAGCATACCAGACTATTAGTTAACCATAATCTTCTCTTCTGTTAGTTTTTTTTTCACAAAGAAAAGAAGTTCAAAGAAAGCAAAATAGAGAAATCAAATAGCTACAAAGGTTAATTAAATCTATATGAGATTGGTCACAATGATAAAACCAAGAGCACTACGTACTGTTTGATCATATGTCTTCTTTTTTCGTTCCTTCCTTGCTGTTTCATATCACTACTTATTTTGATAGATGCAAGACAGCTATCCTGCGACACTCTTCATTAGTTTTATGAAAAAAAAAGGGAAGATTTAGATAAAGCTTAGCACTTAATATAATAATATTCTTTAGCGGAATAGGTGGCCAGGCCGCAAATTTTAGTTACGTTAATTTGCATCATTGTATTACACGGTTGATAAGCAATTAATGGAGTCCTTTCAAATTTTTGATATATTAGGATATTAATGGAGAATGATGTCATGAATCCACTAGGGTATATAAGAAGTCTTATCATTATTCAGAAAGTTTAGTCACGTTAATTTGCATCATTGTGTTACATGGTTGATATTTGATAAGCAATTAATGGAGTCCTTCTAAATTTTTGATAGGTTAGGATGTTAATGGAGAATGATGTCATGAATCTACTAGGGTATAGAGGAAGTCTTGTTGTTATTCAGAAAGATAATGCTAACCAGCTGGTCAAGAACGGGAGTCAATCGTTCTTCTAAGGGCCTTTGATTTTTTATTTTTTTTTGCTAAACATTCAATCAACTTTTTTTGTCATTTTAATATTTAATAATTTCCATATGTTATTTCCTATGTAAACTAAATTAACTTCCATCTTTATGTGTAGAATGAAGAATAGTGAACCGATTAATGTTGACTTGGGTGACGATGAAAGTCATGATGAGTTTGAGTTAAAAAATGACACTAAGTTTAATCGTCAGCTAACACGTAAGAGGAAGCTAAGAGGAAGCTAACCTCAGAAATTTGGAATCATTTTGACGTGCTACCTGTTGGTGAAGACAAAAAGCAAAGGGCTAAGTATAAAAATTAGGGTTCAGTATATCTTTCTGACAGTAAATATGGGATATGTAACTTAAAACACCACCTTGACTCTTGTGTTAGGAGAGATAATACTGATATAAGTCAATTGATAATATCTTGTGAAATGACTCTTCATAGTCGTGAAGTAGATCCTGAAAAGTTTTATAATTTAATGACTGAAGCTCTTATAAAGCATCACTTGCCTTTTCAATTTGTTAAGTATGAAGGAATCATAGCTTTGTTTGACTATGTGTGTCCTGATATAACACTAGTATCTAGGAACACTGCGAAAGCTGATACACTTAAAGTTTACAGTAAAGAAAAGATAAGAATCAAAAGTTTGTTAGAGACTGTTCTAGGTAGAATTTGTTTCATATCTAGTGGATGATCTTCTTTAACCAGTGACAGATATATTTTTTTGACTACACACTATGTAGATATCGATTGAAGGTTGCCAAAAAAAAGTTTCGAATATTAGGTTTATGCCACCTCCACATAATGGAATAACACTATCTGAAAAGTTTTATAACATGTTTTATGAATGGAGGGCTAAAAATAAGGTTTTTAGTGCGACTTTAGACAACACTACTGCAAAAGATGCTTCAATTGATATGTTGAAAGAATAACTATATTTGAAAGGATTTCTACTTTGCAAAGGTGATTTCTCTCACATGAGGTGTTGTGCACATATATTAAATTTAATTGTACAAGATGGATTGAAAAAAATTGATGTTTCAATTGTTAAGATACGTGATATTAGCAAATATCTTAAATATTGACAAGTTATGAAGTAAAATTTTGAAGAGTGTGTCAATTTAATGTCAGTAGGTAGCAAGAAAGGATTGTATTAAGATGTGAGTACGAGGTGGAATTCTACCTTTCTAATGCTTGAGAGTGCTTTATGTTACCGTCGTACTTTTGAACATTTAGAGTTAAGTAATTCAAACTATAAGCATTGTCTTTCGGTACAAGAATGGGAGAAAATTGAAAAGATTACAAAATTTTTGAAGATATTTTATGATGCAACTCTTGAGTTCTCAGGCTCAAAGTATCCTATAACAAATTTATATTTTCCTGCCATTTATAAGCGTTGTCTAATGTTAAAGCATTACAAAGAAGATAGTGATGATGAATACATGAGGTTTATGACATCTCGCATGTGGACAATATTTCAAAAATATCAGTCTGAATTTAACGTGACATTGGCCATAGCATGTATTTTGGATCCTCGTTACAAGCTGTTGACGGAGGTTTTGTCAATAATGAATTTAATAAATTGCGAGATGTGACTTGTGCGTGAAACGAATTGAATAATAAAGTAAAATAAAGAGACAAGGAATTTATATTAGTTCAGTCCCAAAAAAGATGAGCCTACCTCCACTATTTTCTGGAGAATTACAAGAGTTTCTCTAAGTCTCAAGGTGAGAGCAAAGAGATAATTACAGAGAATGTGTAGTGAAGTGATTGTGAGATAATTGTGTGTTTGAGCCCCCTTTATATGGGTAAAGATGGCTTTAGGTTTCTCCACATTTGTTAATAGGAAATTATATAATAAATTATAATATAATATTGAGATTGGGTGACTACATAATAATAGGTAATTATCTCTTCTTTAATTAGCCTTTTTTGGGATTAGGCAGGTCAACTATTTGTTGTGGTCAAAAAATCACACAACATAAGCTAAAAACGGTTGAATTTGTGTATAAAAAGATTTATGGAAAGGGTTTCGTAGAGCCATTTGAGAAAGTAAAAGAGAAGTTGGAGCTTTTGTTCAATGAATATAAATCTCAATCAGTTGCAAGTTCGGCAAGTTCTTCACCACAAACTACCTTTATTAAACCTAGGCGACATATGGAAAGCATCGATGATGAAGCTTTCAAGGTATATGTTAGTATTTGATAATTTGCATATGTTATTTTCTTAGTGCTATAAGTATAAAAATATTTAATTATGTGTTTTTTGATTTGGGAATTTGATGAGATAGATTTGGAGCTTTTTCTTCTAGTCAGAAAACACAATTAGAGTTTTACTTTGATGAGCCAAGATTTGAAAGTAATTCAAATTTAGACATCTTTGCCTTTTGAAAATCTAATCAATTTTGTTATTCTGAGCTTTCTAAAATGGCTTGTGATGTCTTGAGTATCCCCATTTCAACAGTCTCTTTTGAATCTACCTTTAGTGTTGGTGGGCATGTGCTAGATCAATATCATAGTACACTTAAACCTACAATATCTGTGCAAACGATTAGTTATATGGTGCAAAATGTAACATTGTACATTTTACTTTATTATGTGATTCTTTCTTTCTATGTTAACTAAATTAAATTCTATGTTTTTCATGTAGTTTCTAGTCCTTTAAGTCCGATTGAAGTGATGGATGAGCTCACAAAGGATGTGTGCCAACTTAGCTTGTATGAAGATGAAAATGCTACTCAAAGTTCAAGTTCTGTTGCATTTGAAAAATAACTTTCAGAAAAAGGTAATAGTTTATGCTTATTTGGACTACTCTATATTTGGATTATGTTTTTATATTCTTATTTGGACATTTCATGCTTTGGATTATATTTGGATGTTGTGTGTCGATCAGGCAAAAATCTGGTAAACGTATCAAACAGGTCTTAAATGTGTCAAATATGTGCTAAATGTATCAAACGGGTTAACATAACACAACATGACCGATTCATAAATAGGTTAGACGGGTCATGTCGTACTAACCCGTATACAAATAAACTGTGTTTGGGTTTTAAATTTTGACACATTAATTAAATGGGTCGTGTTTGTATCAAGAGTTTACCTATAATGCATGGACCTCGACACGACACGAATTACTGCCCCTAGAAGGATGATATTGAGGTCGCAAAGAAGAAGGTTTAGAGAAACGTGTCTACAAAATATTGAGCTATTCTTTGCTAGTATTTTGCAATACCAGAGTTTCATGTAATAGTTTGCTTTTAAACTTGTTCTATGATCATAATATATATTAATTCATTCTAATTAACGTTTTTTTGGCCGAACATTTTGGTGAAGTATATAGAGAACTGATTGAAGCAACTGCATGCTCCTGCTCAAGACTTATTGAGTATCACGGGTCATATGCATGAGGGAGTAAGTATATAACCAATAATTATTCATGTAAATCTTAATTCTTAATACTATTTCCATTCCTAGTGATCATTATTTTGATTGAAGGCTAACCAAAGACCAGTGCCTTTGCTAGCCCTATTGATATTTGGTAGCAGCGTCACTGCAAGAACACTCAATAGAGCAATGACTACACATGACAAAAATATGCAAGTTCAGTTTCACTATTTTTCAATATTAGGATTATATTTCAAAATCAATTATTTTAACTTATGTATTGTAGGAGAAGATGGTTAGGTTGAGAAGGGGTTGTGATTCAGGCTCAGTTTCAGTCATAGTCTCAATTATCTAACCAACCAGGATCAGCTGAGTCTGTTGTGGGTACACCTATTGTCGATGATTGCACGATCATGACACATGCACTTGGTTAGCGTTTGTGCTGGTAAAATGGTCTTGGGTCAATTCCTAGACTGAAAGGCATTCGAGGACCGAGAGCAGAGCTGGCAATTCGTGACACGACACGACAATATTACTCGAAATCCGCATAAAATTAATGGGTTTGGGTTTAGTTTAATTATGTTCGTATCGTGTTCGGGTTGTAGATATTGACCCGTTTAATTAACGGATCGTATTCGGGTTGAACCCGCCAACACAAAAATGACCTGTTTAGTAAACAGGTTACACGGGTCGTGTCGTGTCAACTCGTTTACAAACGGGTCGTGTCCTGTTCGTATCGTAATTTCTGACCCATTTATTTAAGAGAAATTTAGGTAGATGACCAATATTTTAAATCTGATTAAGTAGACTTTCACTTTTAAAATTTTATAGCTAAATGTCCAGGCACATATATTTTTATACTTGGTAAATATGTTTATCTACCAATTTCAGTTACCGTACTGAAATATACTGGGTATATAATTTTTTATACTTGGTATATAAACATATATACCGTACATTTTGCTATAACATTTCATAAAGAGATATTTATTTAAATTGGGCCCAAAATTTGGTCATATTTCTATAAGGTCCTTTGTTAAACGGGTCGTATTCGGGTCATAGGTCACGGGTCACGGGTCAATATGACCTGTTTAGTAAATGGGTTACATGGATCGTGTCATGTCAAATCGTTTATAAATGGGTCATGTTTTGTCATAATTTCTGACCCGTTTATTAAACGGGTCGTGCTCTGGTTGAGCATTTACATGTTATACATGTACACCGACACGGCCCGTTGACACGAATTGCCAGCCCTAACCGAAAGTAGCGAGTGGTAGTGGTCTATCTACTATTTAATGGGAGTAGGCTGAGACTATCACCAGCTTGAAATGACAGTTGGCTGAGCAAGATAAGAAGAATTAAAGCTGGCCAGATAAGACTCAACGAGAGTTGGAAGCTCAAAAACAATTGATGAATGTATAGATTGCACAGCTCAACGCTTCTGGCTTCAACTTCCAACCGCCGACTCTATCACATCTACCTAGCTAGGACTTATTATGTATTATTAATACATATATTAAATATACTTTGTATGTATTTTTAATGTACTTTAAAATATTATAATGAATAAATTGTATGTTTATGATAATATTATTAATTAATTTATTTTGTTATTGTTATTATTTTTAAGTTTATTTTTGTATTTTGTTTTATCTTTCTGCACAAGTATTTCTAAATGGAAAATAAAAAGAAATTGTTTCTCGATGCTAACATGTTATATCGTTGGCATATATTTTTAATGAAATATTGAAAAGTCTTTCACCAACGGTTTTATGCGTCGGGCAATGTATTAACATTTGAAAATATTAAAATATAAAAACTATAAAATGTGAAAACTATTTTCCGAAGCACAAGTGTATTGGGAAACAACTACCCTATAGAACATTCCCCGATCCATAAAGTCATGCCGTCAGGAAATGGTTGACCAGTACATTATGTCTTAATTTCCCAATAATACACCATTTCCCGATGTCCCTAATGCATCGACAAAGGTTACTTTTCCAGATGCATTTGCTATTGTATTACAAAGGTACCTTTTCCCACAATCTTTTATCGATGACTGCTTTCGACAGAAAAATGAGCAATTTGCATATTTTCTCCAATGCATCAAGGAAGACCCCAAATCTCGTAGTGAATATGCATAAATCAAATTGAAAAAATATCAAGACTTAATTTACATCTTAACAACTCGCACTAAAACTTAGCAAGCAATTATTTTGAACTGTACCTATTACATTTTATCATAGTAACTAAGCATAGATCATAGAAATCTAATTATAAAAGTCATTAGAAGCATTTTGGTCCACGAAATGTCGAGTAATGTTGACACCATTAGAAGAATGTTCTTCTTTTACCCCTAACTCTAACACTATTAGAAAATGTTAGTGAACAATGACCACATAGTCATTTCAGTTTTTAAAGAGCTAAACACATGCCCTTACTAATTTTTATCTTTTTGTTGGTTATTTTCAAATAATTGGTTTTTATTGTTAAATAATAAAATAAATGGAAAGTGATAACATAACATTTTTTTACATAATTATATATATATAAATATATAAACAGAAACAAAACAAAAAACAAAACAAAAATGTGTAATATAATATTTTTTTACTCAAGCTTGATAAATCTGCATTAGATGTATTTTTTTTTTGTTATAGTCATAGTTTTATTTTAAATATGAATTATAGTTTTATTTTAAATATGAATTTACATCTAAGGAAAACAAGATACACTTTTTTTTTCTTTTCAGTTATATTTAACCATATTAAAAATATAATTTTACATCGTTTTGAATTTTTTTTTATATTTAATTATAAAAGCATAATAATTAGCCATTTTGTCCCTTATCTTTTATCCTTAGTATGAATTTGCCCCCCTCCTTTTTTACTTTGTATACAAGTGCCTAAAAATAGGAAAAATATTTCTCTTTTGTCCTCTAATATCTACACCATTAGAAGACTGTTAATGGCAAGGATTAAATAATCATTTCACCTTCAAGAGAGTTTTTTTTGGTATGAAATTATGTAAATTTTTTAACATGACTTCTAAAAATATTTTGTAAGTGTTGAAACTATTCTGCTATGCCTATTTAGATAATTGAAAGTGTTGAAACTATCTTATTAATATCTTATGCTAAAAGGGTATTTTTGTTGACAAGCTGTTTCATTGTCATAAGAAATGTTTCTTTCCTTTTATACTTCTCTATTTATATATAAAAATCTATACCATTGTCATCATAATCATTCGTTCTTGTCCTAATATTTGTGTTAAGATATTTTTCTATAAATTAATTTTAAACTATTGATATCTTAAAATATTTTTTTATCCTTTTGTCGCTGAGCATTTTTGTTGAAGGACCAAAGCACACTACAATTGCTTCTTATTGGAGCTCCAAAACCCAGAGTAGATATAAGTGCATGTTAGTTTGTACAATCTTAATAAAAACAATAAATGAATTTTTCACTAAGATCTCATGCAGGGCATTGGTGTTAGCAGTAGTTGTTAAGAAATTGTATTTCCTATTGTGGGCCACATATTTTATCAATTGTATTGGGCCATATTATTCTTAAGCAGACCCAATAAGTGATTTAATTAGGGCTGGGTCAGGATATCCAACTGGGTATGGATACCAATGTGGATACCTGTTAGTCACCCAGTTAGGGTTTGATGGATACCCAACAGGGGACTATTTAAAGAACCTATTAGGGTTATGGTCCCTGTAGCTAAAAGAATACGTACGCTCAATTCTCTATAACCCACCATCAGTTACTGAGAATTCCATCTGAGTGACATTAGGCTTTTAGGCTACAGAAGATTAAACCCTCTAGCAATTACAGTCAATTACCATCGCTTCCGCCTTCGGTTCATCGTCTAGATTACGGTATTGAATCATGGACTCAGGTATACTCAATGAATCCCTTCCTACCAGTTTTACATGAATGTTCTAGGGTTTGTGTTTGGTTTTGCAATCCCATATATTCATGCTAACAAGTGGTATCATAGCGGGATTTCATGTTAAAATTGATTAAGTTTTCATGCACGTCTGTAGTTTTCAAAATCTATGCCTATTTGGTTTTCTAGGGTTTAGATTATACATGCATGATTTGAAATTTTACATGAATTATTGAGTATTTGATGCTATGAGGGTTAAAGTAATTGAGTTTTGGGTCATAAGGTACGTGATTAGAGGCTAATAATCACGGATTTGAGAATTTGGTTTTAGATTTTTCGGGTTTAAAAAAAAAAAAAAATGCTTCGGTGCAGGCCGTGGCGCCGCAGCGCAATATTTGTGGCACCGCAGTGCCACATCGGTGCAGGCCATGGCGCCGCAGTGCCACAACCCGAGAGGTGGCACCGCAGCGCCACTTCACAGCACTGCAGCGCCACTTCAGGGCGCCGCAGCGCCGCTCCTTCAGTCACTTTAGATCGTTTTTTCTTGATCTAATTTGAGATTTTGGGTCTCGTTTTGGATAGAATTAAGTCGGTTTTGACCTAATTCGAGGGGTTCCAATCCAAAACTAGACAAATTAAGTTCATTACCTCAAATCCACTAAAATTAGACCTAAATTTAACCGTTGAAAACTCTTGTTTAGTTTTAAGAGTTGATAAATTTCATAAACTCAATTAATTTTGGTTCGTGCTTGTGAAAAACTTTATTTACTTGGGCATTTCGGATATTTTTCATTGTACCATTTGTCTTGTATATTAGATTAAACACGATAAAGCAACATGTTGCCAAAGTAACCTCTGTTGTGTAGTTTTGTTTAGTCTAACGTATAAAGATGTTGTGGGTTTGTTGTTAATGCGAATAACTATCGGCCCAAAGGAAGATGGTTATTTGGCACGACAACAAACACACCTGTGATAATGAGTATATGACAGTTGTTTGGTTTCCATGTGAGCAATAAATCGGCCCAAAAGAAGGTTTGTTGTTTGACAGGATTTACCGTCAGTATTTGATTATTACACCTAAGAGTACTACTTGCAAGTTAATACGTCGGCCCAAAGGAAGGCTTATTAATGTTGTGCTAGGTATCTTGTGATAGTAGCCCAACTTATGTGATATATGTCATATTTGCATATTTTGTGATTATATTGTATGCCTATATATGACATTTAAGTTGTGAGTATGTTTAATTTATGGTATTATTTTGTTCTCTATACAGTTTCTACTGCTAATTTTTCTGCCAACTTGAGTACTATTCCTGTGCTTACGGGCACAAACTTTAAGTCCTGGAAAGAGAATGTCATGATCGTACTGGGTTGTATGGATCTTGACCTGGCACTTAGAAAGGACCAAACCCCTGCTCTTACGGAGGAAAGTTCCACTGAGGATAAAAAGAACTTTGAGCTTTGGGAAAAGTCCAATCGTATGAGTGTCATGATCATGAAACGCTCTATTCCAAAAGTCATGCGGGGCTCTTTACCAAACGAGAAAAATACTAAGGATTTCCTTGCAGCTCTTGAGAAATTATATCTCAAGAATGAAAAGGGTGAGATAATTAGTACCTTGGAAAAACTCATCTCAATAAGGTACAGTGGCAAAGGAAATATAAGGGAGCACATCATGCAGATGTCTCATTTGGCTGGCAAGCTTAAGGAATTTAAGTTAGAAATTAATGAGGATTTGCTTGGAGCCTTGGTTTTGCTTTCTCTTCCTAATCAGTACGGGAACCTACAGACCATATACAACGCCCAAAGGACAAATAGAATATTTTAATGAATTAATAGCCATTTGTGTTCAGGAGGAAGAGAAAATCAAAGTCGAAAGGCCTGAAAGTGCTAACTTGATCACTACCTCTAAGGCAAAGAAGAGAAAAATAGATAAAGTTAAAGAAGCTGCAGGGGTTCCACCTGTTAAGGTACAAAAAAAGCAAGATGAGGAAGGTTACTTCTTTTGTGGAAAAAGTGGACACCTAAAGAAGGAATGCGTTAAGAATAAAGCTTGGCGTGTTAAGAAAGATAAGCTTCTCATTTATGTTTGTTCTGAAGTTAATTTAACTTCTGTACCTAAGGACACTTGGTGGGTAGATTCGGGTGCTACTACTCACGTTAGTGTTTCCATGCAGGGTTGCCTGTGGAGCCGAAAGCCAAGTGATGATGAAAGACTCATCTATGTGGGCGACGGCCAAACAGCTTCAGTGGAGGCCATTGGGCACTTTAGATTGTCTTTAAATTCTAGAAAATATTTGGATTTGTATGAGACTTTTATGGTACCGTCTTTAAGACGGAATTTGGTTTCAGTTTCTGTATTGGACAAATTCGGTTATTCTTGTTCTTTTGGAAATAATTCATTTAGTCTTATGCTTAATTCAAATGTTATTGGTTCCGGTATTCTTATTGACAATCTTTATATGGTAAATACCTAAACCTCTGTTAATGAAACTTTGCATGTAAATTCAAGAGGTACAAAACGAAAATTAACTAATGAGGACTCATCGATGTTGTGACACAGACGCTTATGACACATTTCTAAACAAAGAATTGAACGTCTTGTGTCTGATGGGATCCTTGGTCCCCTTGATTTGGCAGATTTTACC
>JXTC01000215.1:119783-310938 GCA_002914845.1 Trema orientale
TCTATGATAGCAGATCCGCTCACCAAAGATTTACTACCTAAGGTCTTTCACGAGCACACTGCTCGTATGGGTGTTGTATTTTTGGATGGTGTGCTGTTTTAGTGGGAGTTTGTAATTTGGTTTAGATGCTTATTATGTGATACTTGTTTATATTTGTTTACTGCAGTACTTTGGTTATTGATGATGGTTTTCATTATAGACTCTGTTCATTATATATTATATGATGCATTTCATATTTTCTAGCTTTCTCATTGTAGTTAACAATAAAGTTTGCGGTAATGCACTAAAGGAGAAAGACTACGGTCGATCTCAATAAAATTTCGGGTGGACCAGTTGGAAATAGACACGGTAAATCAAATTGCGTGTAATTTCCATGCCACATTCCATACTCGATCTGTGTCGTTCAGGTGTATTAGTATGGTGATCATTGAGGGTTCTAGTTGCCATCCAAATAAGTACAACGACGAGCGCTTTGGTTTCGTGCTGATATGCCTGATGGATGGGATTGTAACTTCGGGGATATTCAGGAATAATATGGTGTATTAATGGC
Organism: Trema orientale; assembly: GCA_002914845.1. Taxonomy (NCBI): domain Eukaryota; kingdom Viridiplantae; phylum Streptophyta; class Magnoliopsida; order Rosales; family Cannabaceae; genus Trema; species Trema orientale. Next base: position 120,334 of record JXTC01000215.1, read on the forward strand.
CATACTTCAGTTTTGCAATACAATTGTATTTGGTTCATATGTGATCTAAGTGGGAGATTGTTGGGAAATTGTATTTCCTATTGTGGGCCACATATTTTATCAGTTGTATTGGGCCATATTATTCTTTAGCAGACCCAATAAGTGATTTAATTAGGGCTGGGTCAGGATATCCAACTTGGTATGGATACCAATGTGGATACCCTGTTAGTCACCCAGTTAGGGTTTGATGGATATCCAACAGGGGACTATTTAAAGAACCTATTAGGGTTATGGTCCATATAGCCAAAAGAATACGTACGCTCAATTCTCTGTAACCCACCATCAGTTACTGAGAATTCCATCTGAGTGACATTAGACTTTTAGGCTACAGAAGATTAAACCCTCTAGCAATTACAGTCAATTACCATCGCTTCCGCCTTCAGTTCATCGTCCAGATTACGGTATTGAATCATGGACTCAGGTATACTCAATGAATCCCTTTCTATCAGTTTTACATGAATATTCTAGGGTTTGTGTTTAGTTTGCAATCCCATATATTCATGCTAACAGTAGTTGCTGAGTATTGTGTACCTAAAAGAGAATGTAAAGAAGACAGGGTGAGAAGGAGAGGTACCAGTACTAATAGCGAGAGGACCTAGAACTCCAAAACTAAAGTCAATGATTGTTCCATAACAGAGTGCTAGAGGGCTAGAGATATATTGACTAATGATATTCACAAGAATGGCTATTTCATGTACAACTCCCACCCTTGAACTTGAAGTGGATGTCCTATCTATATTCAACAGCTTAAAGAGGGCTGATGGCTGATTTCTAAATGGAAATTGTCACTGAAAGCGATTCCTTTGCTCAAGAACTAGACTCAAGAGATTGTGCATACCAGTCAAGACAGGAAGGTGGGATGCCCTAGCCTCTTGACCGAAGCACCAACCCTTTCTCTAATACGCATATTGAGACTAAGCTTGCTTTTGCATATGATCTAAGCCTATCACTTGTCTCCAACTATCTTTATATTGCACCTATCGTTAACTTTTGCTTACCTTCGTTTCGGATATTTCATTACTTATAAGTAATATACTGATTAAACTAAAGGGAGAAGATATCTTTCATAAAAGCAAATTGCAATTTTTTATTTAATTTAAAGAAGATTATGCAGATGAAAGTGATAGAAGAGCGATACGACAGAGCTCAACAAAAAAGGAGCTTGCCAAACTAAGCAAAAGGTACCATTAAGTAAGAAAGAAAAGGGCAAGGCGAGCAAGGATCCTTCCAAGACCTTCAAGATTAAGAGTGCTAGAGCTAGAAGCGATAACCATTAAGTGGAGTACTTCCATCTATTTGTTGTCTCGTTTGCTACCTCAAGTCATAAAAGATTATCCAATTAGCTCAGTTTGAGTTTTGACTATAGCTGCAGCCATCTCACATTAGGGAGAAGTGTACCTGTAACTGTTAAGATTATGCTATTTTAAAGCAATTATGTATGGCGTTTTCAGTTTGATTAATTAAATTAAATTGATGTTTTACATTCAATGCGTATTTATAATTTGAATATATATCAATTTCTATTGATTATATTATATTTATTACTAGATCTTTATAATCATAAAGTCAATTGCAACTATAAATAAAATTAGACATTTTATTTATAGTAATAAAAATCACAGCTAAATGGTTTGGTAGATCAATTGTGAATTACTGATACTTTTTGTGGTATCGAATAGATCATAAATAAGATTTAATTTTAGTGACTGTTTTAATTGATTCTCATAGGCATTATACATAATTATATTTTTAATCCTGAGTTTACTGTAAAGATTATATGCTGGGATTAGATATTTCTTCAATTACTAAGGAGTGAGAATTTATTCATTCAATAACCTCTGTAATTTGGAGATATGAATGTTAGTGTAGTGATTAATTAGTACAACTATATTGGAATTTTGTAACTCCTTTAGGAGTTAATAATTTCTACTTAAGTTGTCTAAGTAATTGATCACTTGAATCTTTGGCGAAAATATTCTCCCATGAGAATCAATATATTTTTCTTATGTTGTGGTGTTCAATAAAGTGATTAGCAGGCTTAAGGTCAAATATATAATTTAATTGGGCAAATGGTCATACCAATTAAATTATGAAAATTATACAAAGGAATATGGTATATGATTAGTATGTCATGGGTTACATTATTTGTATGAAAAATAATTTTATGTGTCTCATAAATTATTTATATTATTTAGAGTTCGATTCCAAATCTATAGTGGATTAATTTTAGAATTAATATTTAATTTATTAAATCTAAGTGGTGATTTTGAATTGGATTAAATATTGTAAGCTAAATAATATAAGCATATAAGATTCCTACAATAACTTTAATTTAGTAGTAGCAATTTGACCCAAGAAATAGAATTAAGTTGTGTTTTATGTAGCTCAATGCAAATGGGTGGACTAGGTCCATGTAAAATCCCAGAAATTATAAGGGCAAAAAGGTCATTTGCCAATTTATGGAATTAAATAAGAGAGATACTTATTCGTGAAGTTTTTTAAAACAGGTACTAAAATGTAAATATTCGGAGGACTAAATTGACATGATTTGAAAAAATAAGGACAATTGCATTGCACAGTCCCATACATAGGGCTACGTGGCCTTCATTTTTTCTTTCCCTCTTTCTCTCTCTTCCTCCCTCGTTCTCTCTCGGTTCTCTCTTCTCCCTCACCCATCGTAAGCTGCTGAAGCAGCTCACCCCTGCCCGCCGCCCTGTAGCCATCGTCTGCCTGCCTTAGTTGCCAGTGCTACACTATTGTGTCGGCCCAAGCTCGCCGCTGAAGTGCTGAGGCCACCAGAGCTGGAGAAGATAAAGAAGCCGTGGGATTTTTGATTGTTCGGCGATGATTCTGGCCATTTAAATGCACGTTCTTGGGCTCATTAGATTTGTCTCATCACGAGGAATCTCTAGGTATCTATTTCATGACCCCATTTTGCATGGTTTGAAAGTTGCCATTTTTGAGTAGTTTGAGCTCGGAGTTGATATTTTGATCAAACAGTTAGATTGTGATTTTAATGTCATTTTGGAATGTACTCGTAAAGTGGTGAAGATTGATATATATTGACCGAGCTTCATGACGAGCATGAAAAACGAGATTTTGATCAGATTTTGCCTCGTTTTGCATGCCCTGAGTCTAGTTTCGGCCCGGATCCAAATTAGACAAATTATATATCTAACCTAGCTAATTTTAGTCCTAGGAATTCTGTGGTGAAGTTCGTTTCGTGAATTGAAGCTCTGTTGAGAAGTTAGTTTTTCCAAAGAGAACGGTCGAGGGCTTGGTTTCAATTTCTGACTCTTCGGCCGATCATTCAATAACACCACAAGCTTCTAATAGTGAGATATCACTGCTCTAGTGAGGTATGGAATTCAATTACCTAATTTTAATATCTTTTTTATGAAAACTCAAATATGTGGCATATTATGAAAATGTGTTTATTATGGATTTTGGTGAATATATGATCTGCATGGTGGAATTGAGATCATTGTAGACTGTGCTGTGTGGTTTGTAAATACTTTTCATGCAGGTTTGAATTTTGGGATTGTCTAAGTTACAACTGTTATGCTGCCAGATTTTCAAGAATGAAAATGGGATATTTGAGGATTTAGACCACTTTCTAGGTTTTGATCTAGCATGATTACGTCATTTGAGTAGGTTTTTGTGGTAAGTAATCCACAGTATTACGCCTGGGTTGTTTAGGCATCACGAGACACTTGGTTGGTAGTTGGACCTACCATTAGTATAGAGTCCATAGATCTATGTGAGACTATCTAGTTGGTAGGGTGTATACCCTAGACCATTGGTACAAAGTCCGTAGACCCCCATAGAGGTCCAGGGTACATGGCTATGTAAAGGTTTGAACTCGAGATTTGAGTTCAGGGTGTCGGTCCCCACTGGTGTGGGTTATTCTTGGATGTGACAAGGAAAGGTAGGTTCATGATACTTGAACCAGTACATGTTATGTGCATGATGCCTTAATTATTTATTATTTTACCCTTGTATATGCTTTGATAATTATTCTCAATACAATGAACCATGCAGGCTTTTCATGAACACATTAGTTTTTGATAAGGTAATTGAGTTTCATACTGAGCTTTGTATGCTCACCCCTACTTTCTTCCTTCAAATGGTATTCAGTGCGATTTTAGTACCAAGAGAATTAAAGGCTATCCTTGAGAGTAGTTCATTGGCTTGGTAATGTTGGAACTTTGGATCCGAGCTTGGTGTTTTGTTGTTATTTTGGACTGAGTAGACTAAATAGTATTAACCAAGAATACTACTTTGAATTATGTCTGTAGACTATATATGCTATTTTGATACTCGATGTTTGTAGTGGATAATGATGTATGAACAACAGCTTAAATTTGATTTTCTAATTATTTTTCAGTCTATGTTTTACGGTGACTACGAATTGTGGGATAAGTTTGCTTGATGGAATTCTGATTTTTTTAATATATATAAATGGACTGTTTTCTAAAACTAAAACTTTTAAAACATTTTTCAAATAAATCAAAGAATTTCCAAACTTAGTGAAATTCTCTTTCTGCCACTGTTCTGTAATTTGGGTCCTTACAGTCCAGGCCCAATACAATATCTCCTAGCCCAGATTGATGAGATATTTATTTAAATATATTGACGCACTCTGGTTAACAAACATGAAATTATAATTAGTTTAGGATTGAAATTAATATGTAATTAATGCCTAGTCTATTTGTCAAGTCTGGGAAGTTGTTCCAAAATTAATTAAATCTCATACTTGGGCGGTTCAACACATTCAAACTTTATTGTAAATTCATATGTAACTAAACTAAATTATTCAATGAAATTACCATAGTAATAAAGAGCCCAACTTTAATTTTTAACAGTGAGCAATTTTACCTAATCAGAAAATATCTTGTATGGATCATCTTATGATCACATAAATGCGTATAATGTGGCGAAATTAACTTTATTAGTTACAACTTTACAACAACATATAATGATATACTTTATGAATTCTATTAATCTTAAAAAAAAATATTGTTTATTATACAAACTAAATTTTGGTTTCAACTTTCAAGAGCATACATTTCCAAGCTTAAATATATATATAGGTAAATATATACCTATATGGGCACCAATCTAGTAGTTTTTTTTTTTTTTTTTTCNATATATATATATATATATATATATATATATATATATATATATATATATACACACGTATATACACATATATTAATCCTTAATTGTAAATACGTGATGATAGCGAAGGCATGATGCAATACCAAATCTGAATCATTAATCCTTAATTGTAAATACGTGATGATAGCGAAGGCATGATGCAATACCAAATCTGAATCATTTCTACTATTTCCTTTGCGAAAGTAGTAGTGCTGATTTTTCTGATTTTTGTGACGTGTGTAGAATCATTTGCTTGATCAGCTCTCGATCTAAGGGAAGGTCTGAATTTGTTCATATAATTGTTAATTCTAGCGAAAATAATAATTAATAATCATGGAAGACGTGAGAAGTAAAACTTCACTTACCTTATTATATATTAATTACAGAAATATATTTGGGAAAATTTCCAACCTAGTTTTTAACTAACTACATCATTCAATTCACATCCCAAATATTTTTAGTTTGTTAAGGCTAAAGAAAAAAAATTTCCCATTTTTTTTTTTCTTTTTGAATGTTGGAACAAGATCGTGCGAGTAAGGAAAATGATCATTTCGACTTAACGCTCTAGTTGGTAGAGAAAAAAAGTGGAGAGTAGGGAAAAGGATGATTTGAGTGAAAATTGATAAAAGTTTATTGTTTGGTGCGAGTGGTTTTTGAGTGAAATCAAAGGAATATTTGAAGAATAATAATGCTTGTGGGACTCTCCGTTTCTTAATTATTGGAGGAATTCTAAGGACAACCTGTTCATCATAGTCTTTCACAGATGCTTGCCTGAATGAATCAAACTCTTAAAATGTAAAAGAGTGGCAATTTTGTAATTAAGCTATTTAAATAAATAAATTTATGATGGATGGCTCTCTTATCATACCTCTATCTACCCTCTTCATACTATTTCTAAAAACACCTTTTTTATTTAAATCTTAAATTTAATTACTACTTATTATATCTCTAATCTTTCCTAAATTGTCTTTTAATTTAATTTTGTATTTTTCTTTCTACCCATTCTTCTACTAATTCCCACCCCTTCTCTCTTCCTCTCTGATCTTTTGTGTTTTTCACCCCTCTTGAATCCAACTCGCCTAGAAATTGTTCTTCTTCTTTAGTTTTTTTACCAAATTTTTCTTTTTTTTTTCTTTAGTATGTCTCCATCCTTCAATTTCTTATTTTTATTTTATTGCATAATCTGATAAAAGTGGATTAACGGAGCTAATCTTTAATTGATTTCATTCGGTGTATATTTTTTTTCCTCTCCCTAAAATCGAGATCGTATTTGACTAGAAACTAAAGATTTAACAAACAAGAAATTTTGAATGTGAATAAAATAAAAAGTCTACAAAAGAGAGGTAGAAGATAACTAGAAATTAAAAAGAAGATAATTACTTCTAGCAAAGAAATTAAAAAAAAATAAACAAAAAGAAGGCAATGATTATTGAAAGTGAAAAAGAAAGATAATTACACCTAGCAATGAATTGAACGAGAATTAAGGGAAAAAATAAAATCAAGGGGAACAGAGAAGGGCTATGTATATATTTTTGTTGAGATGAGATTAATTCTTTAGTTAGATAGACACGGTCCAAGGGAGAAAAAAAAAACGATAATGTTCTTTGATTAACTCTTTTCTGTGTTAGATGTTTAATTTCTTAATATCTTAGTTTTAGAAATTAAGTTTTAAAAGTAATATGAAATTTTAAAAGAATTGTTTCGAGAGATATGTATGAAAAGATTTTCTTTTCCAAAAAAAATAATAAAAGGTAATTTCATTAAAGGTTCTTTTAGTAATAAAAGAATTTATTAAAATTAGATGTAGGTAGAGCAGAGGATGTTAATAGATCCACCTTTCTATGATTCAATAAAAAAGGATGACAATTTTGTAAAAGGTGGCCTCCCCACCCCTTTTTAATAATTTTTAATAGAGTAATGCCATGGGGTATTAGTGGTGCCCAATATCACAATAACATATTTGTCTATCACTGGATAATTTAATTAATAAATTGGGTCCCATATGGGCCTCACCTAAATTATAATTATGATTAACTAGTGACAGACTAACACATCATTGTGGTGTTTGGCACCACTAGTGCCCCATATCATTATTCTTTTTAATATGAAAAAATTTATTTTTTAAATGAGACAACATTAAAGGACAAAGGAATAAATAAAAAAAATAAATGAATTCTATGATCCCTAATAAGGTGGGGTAAGGATTGGGTAGTAGTAGGTATTTTTCTTTAATTTTTAATAAGTGGAGGTCATTATTTAAGCCTCCCACTTTTTTTTAAAAAAAAAAGTAAATAAATTTCTTAAGACACATCTCTTCTTCCTTGTACAAAACCTTAAAATTAATCGATAAATTTTATTAAAATCTAACTTTAACTCTTTTTTTTCGATTGAAGTCTAACCTGTTAGACTTGATTGTTCTATTATACTCGTTATTATATAAATGAAAGTCATATAATTAATTTTTTTTTTTGGTTCTATCATATAATTAATTTGATTGAAGCATATATGGCCTAGATTATATTGTCTTATTCTCATAATAAACACCAGTTTTGAAAGGCTAACGACTTAAAAGAACTAAACTAAAACCATATAAAAAAGTAAAAATATAATTCTGCACACCCTGTTGACATCTTTGCAAACTTGGTTCTCTCTTTTAATATGAAGAAAATTAAGGGGAAGGTATTGATACAATAAGAACGGGAAAGGATGAAGAAGTTTTTATTTAATAGGTGAGAGAAAAGTGAATTTTTATTTGTAAGATACTTATCAATGATTCCGAAAATGTAAGGGCTGTTTGGCATCATAACTAAAAAATTATTTTTTATTTTTAAAAACAAAAATTGTTTTCTGAGAATAAGTGAGGGTGTTTGGCATGGTTCTCCAAGAACAATTTTTAAAAACAGAGTTAAAGAAAACAGAAAATTCAGAGAATAATAAAGTGTTGTTTTCAAAGTGTTTTTTTAGTTTTTTTTCTTTTTCTAAAAGAATAAAATAATTCTTTCACATGACTTTTATATACATATTTTTCTCATAACTTTCTCTCTCATCACTTTCTCTCTTCTCACTTTCTCTCATCACATTCTCTATCGTTACTTTCTCTTTTCTCACTTTCTCTCCTCATTATCTCTCATCACTTTTTGTCTCCTTATTTTCTCTCTCCTCATTTTATTCTATCATTTCCTCTCTCTTCATTTTCTATCCCTTCATTTTTTTAATCACGTTATCTCTCTTTATTCTCTATTACAACTTTATATTTATAACTTTTTTTATCTTTATTTTCTCTCCACATGCATTCTTATCACTTTTTCTCTCTTGTGTGTATTCATTTATTTCTCTTTCTTCTATCTTTCTCAATACTTTTTATTTCTTCATTTTTTCTTCTCACTTTCTCTCTCATTATTATCTTTCATTACTTTTTCTCTTATGACTTTCTCTCTCCTTGTTCCTTTACTTTAATTTACATCTCGTCACTCTCTCTTGAGTTTTTCCCTCTAAATATTTTTTTATAATACAAATATAATTTTTTATATTCATACAATTTTTTTCCACTAAAAATGTTTTTGCTAAGCACCCATTGTTTTTTGAAAATATTATAAAACAGTTTTGATTCTCATTTCTGAAAACATAACTCTGAAAATAGAAAGCAAAAAATAATGCCAAACAGCCCCTAGGTGTTTGAAGAAATTTTTTTGAAAATTTTAAATAGAAAGATAAGTATAAGAATAGAGCCTCCTTTAATAAAATTCTAGTTGATTGAAAAATAGTATTTTCTCCATGTACATATTTATTTTCTTTAAGCATTGCAATAAATAGACCAATATTTTAGATATCAATTGATTCAGTAAACTTCTATTCAATAAGTAATTTTGATATCTGAAAAAAAAAAAAGATATTACGTAAAAAAAAAAGTTACTAGGTCTTTTTCCTTTTCTTCTTCTTTTTTTTTTTTGGGAAGGAAACAAGTGCTTAAATTAATGGATAATAGAAATAGTGTCTAGTATTACAAAAGTAGAAACAAAGTCAGGAAATTCTCAAACCAGTTAGCTTAGACTGGATAGAAGAAGACACTTTAGCTAATGTATGGGCTCCCTACTATAACACCTTCTCTAGAAATATGGCAACAGGAGCCATCATTATCAGTAGAACCAAGTAAATACTTAATATCATAAACTAAGTTGTCAGATACACAAAATTCATCATTATTCATATGGTTGTATAAAATAACTACCAAACTACAAAAACCAACCAATCTAAATTAATCTATACCAATCTGCATGGTTGTAGCACGTTTACGATCGGTGACAGATTAGTGAAATAGCAAACCGAATGATTCAGTTCGGATTGATTATTAAAAAAAAGCTCAATTTCAAACCAAAACTGGCCAAATAAATTAGTTTTATCAATAGTTATATATAATATTGTAATGTATACTTATTAATTTTTATCATAATATGTACTTATGATGTGTATATTTATATATATATATATATATATATATGTCTAATATAAGTTTGTTTTTGCACCTTGAAGCCAAGGTTGAAGTTTAAAGTCTTTATTATTATTGTGGAATATATTATTATTTATTAAGCTATCTTACTTAAGATTTATTGTTGTGTTATAATTTGTTTAAGATATTCTATACTTTAAGATTGCTTTTGTATTTCAATTTGATTGTAACTTAAGTTTAAAATAATTAGGACTTTCGATTTAATTATAAGCTTTAAATATGTTATTTTCATTTAATATTTAGACTATGTTAAGATTGCTCTTTGTGTGTCATTATTTGGATTGTGTTTGGTTTGTTATTTAATTATGTTAAGATTATTCGAACCACAGAAACTGTCCAAATTATACCGTAAGATGTAGGTATAGTCTAACCAGTTTGAGCTGACTAAGTAATGAGCTTTGTTGAACTAGATAAGAGACATAATATATCCAAATAACCTAAGCTCGAATAGTTAATAAATATCATAATAACTCTTATTATTATATTTATCTAATTACAATTAATAACGGAGTCACTCCATTAAAGGCCCACTACTACGCTCTTAGATTAAATGTCATATTTTTTATAAAGATAATGATATAATCAACTAGCCTTCACTAAGTGATCTATCTACCATATTCTATTCTACATGTGTAAGATCCTTATACAATGTCGTAGTTAGATAGGTGAAATTATCGTAATATCATTCTAATACATATTTACCTTTAAGTTACCATTTTTCTATCAAGGAATATATTGTCGATAATTTTGCTCATAATGACCATTAGACAAAATTATCAACTATTCACAAAGTGAATACTAAGATCTTGGATTTTATTATTTCAATAATCTTGAAAAACCCAATAATGATATTAATGTATAGTATTCTTAAAAATCTGGTGTTCCCGTCAATTCATAAATCATAATCTCTAAGATACTAGAGTTCACCTCGTTCAGAATAGAAGCTAGTCTTTTAAGAAGTCAAAAAATTATAACTTATGAAAGCAAATCCAATCAAATACTAAGGATTAAAATCTACATACTAAGAGCTAGTAAGTAGTAATATTAACAATTAAATTACGGTACTTAAACTCAAATTGTTATATTACTTAGTCCAATTCAATATACATAACTTATTTATGTTATATTAGTATTTCTATCAGAATTCAGGCACTTCAATGAATTGAGACACATCATTCTTGTTAAGATAGACAAACACTACAATCTATGATTAAAAAAGAATTCCATCTTTATTTACAGATTTTGAGCAAATTGATTTAGACTCAGATAAATAAACAAGTCTCCTCATAATTAACATACTTAATCATGTTTATTTCTTTATACTCTAATAAAGTCATAGAATTTTTTTTAGATAAATACACTATTCTACTAGGATAGTTTAACCTAGTAGATAACATAAAATGCATATAAGAGAAAGATATTACACAAAAAGATAATTTAGGAAATCTGCTTTATAGGAAAAATATCCCAACATTCTTCTCTCCAAATCTTTTTATTCAATGTATTTTCCTTTAAGTATACTTTCAAATGCTATAATATGCTCATTACTTGTATTTTTGGTTAGAAATTTAACAAGAAGTTGTAATGTAGATAGTTCAGGGACTAAATTACTACAAATCAGAAAGCTTAGAGGCTTAATCACCACAATTAAAACTTGTAGGACCAAATTACCACAAACGTGATAGTTTAAGGACCATTTGTGCCATAAACTCTAAAATTTAAAACAAAAATTTAAATATATAGGAGTTTCATTATTTTTTTTAATACCTAACTTCAGACCATTAGATTCATTCTAATGGATTAAAATAAACAAGATTAAAAGGATTATTAAGGATCAAACTTTTGTCATATAGCAACTAAGTCTACCTGTCTTGAAAAGTAGCAGTTTTATACCAAAATTATGGATTTTTTTGAAATGAAAATAGTGATTAGATCTTTATAATGACATAAAAATATCTTAAAGTATAAGGCTTGCTTGGATAAACTTTTGTTTTATATATTTTTTTCAATTGAAAATAATGGTTGGATCTTTATAATGACATAAAAATATCTTAATGTATAGGGCTTACTTAGATATACTTTTATTTTGTTTTGCTATTCTTTTTTTTTTTTTTTGAAATGAAAATAGTGGTTGGGTCTTCTTGAGAAGATCTTCACTTTCAATTTTATTTTAAAAAAAAATAAAAAATACAAAACAAAAGTATATTTAAGTAAGCCCTTAGGTTTTCTACAAAAACTAACCCCACCTTTCACTTTTACAAATTAATACCTGAGATTTTAAATCTCTACAAATTTTTACCATACCCTAACAAATTAAGTAATTTGGATAGTAAAAAGACCATATTACCCCTTATTAATAATTAATAATATTATTTTTAATTAATTAGTTTTTTAGTCTTCATTTAAAATGAAAACCAAAACAGAAATATTTTTTTTAAAAAAAATAGAAATTAAAGAAATGCCCAGATGCTCTTTTCCTTTGTGCTTCCTCCATTCCTCTCCTCAGGCGACGGTTATCCTCCACCGACCTTCTTATACTCTGGTAATTTACTATTCTTATATTATAATTAAAATACATAGATTAAGTCCAATTTGAAATATTACAATTTACAAGTGTATATGATGCATGACAATTGCCCCCAGTTCTTAGTGTTACTTTGTGTGGTAGGAACTTTTATTATTTTCTTCTAGCCGTTCAAGCTGCTTCTTTCTGATATGGTGTAATCTCCAAGGAATTGCTTCATTCTGCAGTAATTGTTGTGCCAGCGGAAGCACAAATACCAAAATTGTTAGACAAACGTCAAATTAAATGGATTTACGATAAAATATAAATAACAGAAAAATCACAAGCAATACAAGGATTTATCGTGGTTCAGCTATAAACTATAGCCTACGTCTACGTCGGAGACGGCGAAGAATTCCACTATAATCAAAGGAGATTACAAAAGTCTAACAAAATTTCCCTCTCACCCAAATCCCAAATACACTCAAATCTCTCTCTCACAAAAGCAACCAAGACCGCAAAGAAGATGCTTTGCTAACAATCTTGATGCCAATATCAAAAGGAAATAACAAAATAAACAAGCTACAAAGAAACCTAAACCCAAAAGCTTGTTTATACCAAAATTCCTATTCTTAAAGAGAAGAATTTGTGTATTAAGATATCATATAACACAGCTACCCAAAAAGCATCTAGCGACTGCTCCAAGCAACTAGCCAAAAGAACAAACAGCAGCAAGCATGAATAAAAAAAGGTTATATGTATATATACCCATATTGACATTCACGGCCATCAGCTAGGAAAAGGAAATTTCCCTTATTGCATTGGGCTTGGGCCCAAACTAAGAAAGGCTTAATTAAAACCATATTTCCAACAATCTCCACCTTGGCGTAAAATTAAGCTAAGTCTAAAAATAGTGAAACTCCTTCGTCCTCTCCTCCAAAACCCCGAAGGGCTAATCACAATCTGCAACATCAGATAAATCCAAGCAGTGCTTGAACTTCCAAACGGCACCTAAGTTGGTCACCATATTTGTTACAGCTAATACAAAAGAAACTAACTCTGTAAAACTAAATCAATGAGGCAAACCCCTCTCTCTACTAACAATACACAAAGTAGTAGAATCAAAAGTTTTGATACAAGTTTCAACTGGAAGCTCCACCTGCTTACAAACGCCGCGATCTTTAGCTGCATATACTAACTCCCCTATATCAAATAGAATGGCCAACTTATCAAATTCAAGAACTCTGCTAACTAACAAAGTTGGTGACAATAGCTCAACAAACCACAACTAAAAGCCATTCAACCTAAACTCAAATTCATGGAAGATTATTGTCAATCGCTCGAGTTTACCATCATTCACAAGAGTATGAATAAGACAACTAAATAATTTCAAATCAAATATAGCAGAATTACCAAGCCATACCTCAAACGGAGTTTTCAAACAAAATGCAGTTGATGGAGATCTTCTATCCAAAAAGCAGACATATCCAAAAACTTCAATCCAAATACCTTTCGGTATGCAAACAATAGAAAGCAAGCAGCAAGTTTTTTCCAAAAGAGTCCAAATCAAACATTCTGCAACCAAAAAATATTGTGGTGTTCTCCAAATAATGCGGCGTCTCACTATCTTTTCCTCCTTACAGAAATAACTCTCACAAAATTTTACACCATAGTCATCATCAAATGCCAGAAAATAAAAAGAACCACCCAGAGATAAATTAGGAGAAAGACCCAAAAATTCTGAATGGATATAATCCATTATGCCCTTCTTCCTACAAATGGTGGAACCAAACTTGACTATATATCGTGTCCCATAAACACAATAGTTACAAAAGTCAAACTCTCTAATTTTCTAACCATCCAACAAACTCATAGTATCAAAATCTGGAACAAAACAAGATGAGGCCATAGTAGCACCAACAACCATACTATCCTAAATAAAATAGAGGCTATTATGCAATTTTTCCTTAATCACCACATGAGCATCTTTACTAATACTCAAAACTCCACCTTTAGTTGAATGCTTATAACCTTGTGAGTCCAGTGTCCCCAAAGATATAAGACTTTTTCTCAAATCTAGCACATGTCTAACATCGGTCAAAGTTTTAACAACACCGTCATATATCTTAATTCGAAGAGTGCCTGCGCCAATAACTTTGCAGGGCATGTTATTTCCCAAAAAGACAAAATCCCTATCAACAGATTAATAGTCAACAAACCAATCTCTTGCGGGGCACATATGATAGGAATAACCCGAATCAAGAATCCAAGAATTGTCTAAGCAATCACCAAAAATAGATAGAACATAATCACTATCATTAGAACCATCCTCAGCAAAACTAGCATGATTATCTATAGTAGAGGATTTTTCACCAGTCTCTTTATTTCCTTTAATCTTTGGACATTCAAATTTCCAGTGCCCTGGTTGATGACAATAATTGCAATTGCCCTTCCTATTCTTGGACTTTCCTCTACTTCTGTTTTCGCCTTTTCCCTTTTCTCTACCTCTAGCAACTAATGCACTTGATTGATTATCATCCCAACTTTCAGACATTTTTTTCTTAAATTCCTTAGAATTCAAAGATGCTTTAACATCTTCTATACTAATAGTATCTCTCCCATATAACATAGTATCAACAAAGTACTCATACGAACGAGGTAAAGAACATAACAAAATTAAGGCCTGATCCTCATCATCAATTTTCATATCAATATTTTTCAGATCCAGAATAATTCTATTTAATTCATCAAGATGACTCTTAATAGGTGTACCTTCAGACATACGAAGAGTGTACAAACACTGCTTCAAATATAGCCGATTGGTGAGGGACTTAGTCATATACAGACTCCCAAGCTTAAGCCACAACCCAGAAGTAGTAGTCTCGTCAGCAACCTCACGCAGTACCTCATCTGACAAAGACAATTGAATAGCACTATGTGCCCGTTCTAAGAGATCCTCCTTCTCTTCATCTGATAAATTTGCTGGCAAAGCTTTACTGCCTTTTAGTGCCTTAAGTAAACCTTGCTGAACTAGAAGAGCTCGCATCTTAACACGCCAAAGACTAAAGTCATTCTTCCCGTCGAATTTTGCAACTTCATATCTTGTCGTTGTCACCATCGCAAAAATCAAAAATCTAAAATAATTTGATAAATTAACAAGCCCAAAATCAAATCAAAGAACCTAAAGCTCTGATACCACTTGTTGTGCTAGCGGAAGCACAAATACCAAAATTGTTAGACAAACGTCAAATTAAGTGGATTTACGACAAAATATAAATAACAGAAAAATCACAAGCAACATAAGGATTTATCATGGTTCAGCTATAAAATATAGCTTACGTCCACCTCAGAGATGGCGAAGAATTCCACTATAACCAAAGGAGATTACAAATGTCTGACAAAATTTTCCTCTCATCCAAATCTCAAATACACTCAAATCTCTCTCTCCCAAAAGTAACCAAGACTACAAAGAAGATGCTTTGCTAACAATCTTGATGCCAATATCAAAAGGAAATAACAAAATAAACAAGCTACAAAGAAACCTAAACCCAAAAGCTTATTTATACTAAAATTCCTATTCTTAAAGAGAAGAATTTGTGTATTAAGATACCATATAACACGGCTACCCAAAAAGCATCTAGCGGCTGTTCAAAACAATGCGGCTCCAAGCAGCTAGCCAAAAGGACAAACGGCAGCAAGCATGAATAAAAAAAGGTTATATGTATATATACCCATATTGACATTCACGGCCATCAGCTAGGAAAGGGAAACTTCCCTTATTGCATTAGGCTTAGGCCCAAACTAAGAAAGGCTTAATTAAAGCCATATTCCCAATAGTAATCACAATTTTTATACTCGTGCTAGGTGAAGGAAGGTGTTGAACTACCATTCCCTTGACCCTTGTATTATGAGTAGATGATGAGAACGAGGTAAGAGGCCGATGAAGTCTTGAGCAATATAAGGGAGGCTAAAGTCGAATGGAAGTTGCCGAGCTGATTGTAGTTTATCAATGGGAATTCTTGTCATTTGTCAACAAAACTCCGATAACCAATAGTTCGAGAAATCATTGGATAATGAATACATAGGTCGGCGGAGATGTTTTTGAATACTCAGATCTGCTCTTTTTAGTAGTATTCTTTGACCACTCTGTTTTCGTCGAAGCTCTGGTAATCTACGACAAATGGAAGAGAAGGGGAAGAGCACTAAGCCAAAGCCTTTAAAAGGAAATAATGTTAAGACAAAAGAGACCTTGAAAAAAAATGAGAAAAAATTAAGTGGGAAAGTTGTCTACGTGGCAGCTCCACAAATACAAATACTAACTTTAGCTTTTAGTTGTGGCTTTGACAAAAATGATTGAATAATATGATTTTTGAGCTTTCATCAAAAGGGCGTTATCAAATTTGACTCTATTTATATGGTGAAAAAATGGACAATTTATAAACTATTTACAAAACTGGGACTTATAATGTCATATCATTTAATGAAAATTTCGAAGTTTCAAAATTACCTTTGACTTGACACCAGCCGAAAATGTCAAAAGTAAAGGAGGCAGCACTAGGAAGATGGCTGACCATGTTCCACTAGGGTCGAAAATATTCAACAACGGTCAAATGCCAGTTCTCAGTCGAAATTTTCTAGTCGCTGGTCAAAAATCAATCTAGACAACCGAGAGAGGCGGCAGAAGAAGTTTGATCGCGGTCTAAATTTTTAGACCCTAGTCGAGCGGAAGTGCAGCTGAGGTCGGGATCAAGACGGGCGGTAGTGGTAGAAGTAGTTTGGAGTTTGTTAGAGAAAAATGTATTTTAGGTTTTATTAAGGAATATAATATCCAAATAATTTTATATGTGTGACATGACAATAAGATTAGTTTTGAAAATATTTATGAATGAGTCCATTTTTTCATCATAAGAGGTTAGTAGATCCCTTTGGTGTAAATTCTCCTTGACCCACAAATTGTTCAAAAGAAACTTTTAGCTTGTTAAAAGGCTAAACCAAAAAAAAAAAAGAGGCTAAACCAAACAATTAAACTGGCCCCAATTAAAAATTCTATCGGTCTGGTGAGGATTGAAATCTATTGTTCCAAAAGGCATTCTTATCTGCTATCTCATTACCTTATGCTGACAAATCAACAAAAATATAAGGTCATGTTTGGTGCACCGTATTGAATTGTATTGTGATATATTGTATTGGTTTGTATTGTTCTATTACAGTACTATGTTTGGTTTTGCATTTGTATTAAGATGTTAAATTAAAAAAGTTAATTTTGAAAATATTATTTTTAAAAATTTATTTAGAAAAATACCATTTTCAAAAAATATTTAGGAAAATACCACTTGTAAAATTTCCACTTTTTAAAAATTTATTTATGAAAAAACCACTTTTTATATATAAATTTAGAAAAATACCACTTTTAAAAATTTATTTAGAAAAATACCACTTTTGAAATGGATAAAGTGATAAGAGAGAAATTAAGAACATAAAAAATAAAGGGAGCGGGTAATGTATAATACTACGTTAAAGTTAAAATTATGTAATACAGTGTAATACAGACATTTTATTCTATATTAAATAATACTCTCTGTATTGTATTAAATTTTGATATTGTATTAAATAATACAATATAAAAGTACAACTAAATACAATATTATGTTTAATTAATACAGTAACATATTCTTATAAAGTTTACCAAGTATGACATAAAAAGCTTATTCAACAGTTATTTTTTAATTTTTTTTATTTAAAAATAGTTGTTACTGATTTGCCATGAGTGAGAGAGTAAAATTCACTCATGTAAATTATGACATGTGATTTGTAGCAGTCTTTTTTTTTTCCCTGTTTGTAATTGTACTCGATCTTTTTCTCTCGCTCTCGCCACCACCCTCTCCTCCCTTTCTCCCTCGACATACAAAGAGTGATCCATCCAATGTGTATATAAATATTTTCCTCCTCAGGCTTCTATCAAATAATTTTTGTTTTTCAAGGTAACCCTATCTCCCTGCCCTGCTCCATCACTCCCATGGCATGGCAGCTGCTCAGTCCGATGCCACCCTCGCATCTCTCTCTCTCTCTCTCTCTCCGATTTTGTTTCTTTGGACTTTAGAGTATTGTGAATTATATAAACCCAATGGAAAATAAAATAAAAAATTGCCCACAAAGAAGCATGTTATGTAATTTTCTTCGAGAGAAAAAGTAGGGGAAAATAAGAATCCAGGGATGAAATAATCTCAATTAAAAATAATAATTATAATACTCTCTGTTTTGGCGGATGAAATCGAGTGTTTATTTATTTATTTTTTTTATTTTGGTTTAAATTTGAGGAGTTTTGTAAGAAATTTAATGGGATTTTTAAGTGTTTAGATTTAGGATATTTTTAATAGAATTATTTTTTTTATGCGGGCGATATTGAATTTGAATTGAATTAAATAAATTCAGTGTGAGAAAGTGCATTATTACCAATTAATCGGATGTAATGTAATTATTGTTATTGTAATTGTTGTCGTCGTTGATCCAATTTTACTTAGATAACTGAGCTTGCGGTCTTCTTGGTTGCTGCCACCCGAGTTCGTCCTACCCGGTGGCGTCAAGCAATGGAGGAGGAAGAAGAAGCAGCGGCGGCAGCAGCAGCAGCACTAGTAGTTGAAAGCCGTGTCGAACCGCCGCCACCGGTTGCCAGACAATCGGGTGGTCGCAAGCGCGGGGGGAAGACAAGTAGAATGGCCGTTGGTAGTATGGCAAGGGGGAGAGCAGCTCAAAAAGCGACATCAAAGAGAAAGGCGGAGGCGGAGGCGGCTGGGGAAGAGGAGGTGGGGGATTGCGATGGCGGTGGTGCTAGGGTGGTGAGGGTTTCCAAGTTTGATTACTCAGTGGAGAATCACTTAAATGCCATGGACAGAATCTCCGAGCTCTGCGGAGAGGCGGTGGAGGAAGGCGGACTCGACGAGAGCGAAATTCGGCGATTCTCTTCCTCACTCACTTTCCTAAGGCAAGTATGTCACTGCACTGCACTATTGGGTTTTTTCTTTTCTTTTCGGTTGATTTTGAATTTGAAACCATTAAAGCATAAATAAGAATTCAAACGTTTTGTAGAGACTGGAGGGTTTTCAATTACCAACCAAGAGACGTAAAATTCGCTACTGAGGCGAAGAAAGAGGCGGCGGGTGCAACCAACTTGCCTCAGTTTTCTTCAGCAGCGGTCCCTCAGGTTCTTATTATACAATAAAATGCATATGTTCTTGCTAAGCAAAATGTCGTTACCAATCAGAAGATTTTTGTAGTATTAATTACTGTGTTCTTCATTATTGCAGCAGGAGAGACTAAATGGGGATGCTACGTCTATGGAACCGAGGTAGTTCAATTCAAAATTCAGTTTCTGGGTTAAGATTTTTGCGCCTTTTAGTTAGTTTTCTGAAACCAAATTGAGCTTTCATTTCTGGGTTCAAATGTTTCTCATCTGAGCTTCTTGGTGCAGAGACTTTGTAATGTATGTTGGAGGGCCTGTTTGGGGATTGGATTGGTGTCCAAGAGTCCACGAAAGTCCTGACTCTACTATTAAACGTGAGGTACTTATGTTTTTCTGTTCCTTTTAAGGAATTATATCAAAGATCTATTTGCTGTACTTATTAAAATAAACGTTATATCTGTTGTGCTTGTGTATATATAATTGGAGGAAGCAGTTTCGGGACAATTGTTGGGATTTTCATCACTGTATGTCAATAATTTGTGATTATGTATGTGTACGCCTGGTTACTTATGTATGTACATCAAACTGGAGTGGTAGTTTCATGACAATTAATTGAGGGTTTTTAGGTGAAGTCTTGATCTCTTACTGCCTTCTTCTCGTATCGACTTTTCAGTTTATTGCTATTGCTGCTCATCCTCCTGGATCTTCTTATCACAAGATAGGTGCCCCACTTTCTGGCAAAGGACTTGTTCAGATATGGTCTCTTTTAAATGTTAGTGGGAATGAGGGAGAGATTCCTCCTCTAGAAAAGCCCCAACGTGGGCGTAAAAAAGGTACAGTCACCGAGGAAAAACCAAGTCAAATAAAGAGGCCTAGAGGAAGACCTAGGAAGAAGCCATTAATAGAACATAAAGCTAGGTTGGATGGCAAAGACCAATATGTTGAACCCCTTGGTATCCAAGTTCCAGAGAATTCATCCGACTTGCTTGCTATTGAAGGTGTTCCCGGGTACACACAAGAAATTTCGATACCAGAAAACCATGGTGAGAAACAAAACCGTAACAAGGTAGCATCTACATGTGATTTGACACTTGAAAATATTGTTCAGAGAACTGTGAAAAATAAAGCAGGTGAAGGGAATGACAGCAATGAGCATAATAAATCCTCTATTTCAAGTCAGCAAATACTAGGGAATTCTGGAGAGGATACTGGAAGAAGTAATAATGTTTCAAATGATGGTTTGTTGGAAATTAGCTCGACTAGTTGTTTGATTCCAAATGATGTCACTTTGCCGAGAGTTGTGTTATGCCTGGCCCATAATGGAAGGGTTGCATGGGATTTGAAATGGCGACCTTGTAATCCATATGATTCCAAATGCAAACATCGAATGGGTTTTCTTGCTGTCTTGTTAGGAAATGGATCTTTAGAAGTGTAAGGCCTCTACTCCAAGTGTCTTAATTTTATGCATCTTCATTGTCTTTCTTCGTCATCTTGCCTATAAGTTTTGAATCTCTTTACTATGACTTTACAGTTGCTGTGTTAATGGAAAATGTTGCAAGTGTTGGAAATTGTGCACTGTCTTTATTTCTTGCCCATGGCCAACAAATATGATAAATAAGGGTGCTTCTACGTGCAACCAACATTGGTTTGCATTTTATTGGTTTCTCATTTAATACTTGTTCATGTTTATTTACCTTCTTCACCTGAAAATTGCGTTTAGGCAATTCTAGTTGAAATCTGGTTTGTAATAGTATCTTGTGTTGGGCGGATAGTTATGCTTATGTGGGTAAAATGTTGCTATGTACATATGTGTTGAGAATAATTACTTGGATATAAAAGGGCTTCTTTTTTTTTTTTTTTTTCCATTCGTGAAGTTAGAGATCATATAATTGGTTGTCTTCTTCTCAAGGTAGTATGAAGATATAGGTGAGGAATTATTCTGGTCAATAGAAGATGGTCCTGATTCCTTAAGTTCTTTAAATTCTTTCTCCTTATTTATGCACCTATATATTTTTAGAATTGTCCTCCCAAGGTATTATTACAATTATGAGAATAAAAACACCAAAAGTATATTGTGTTTCCTGTTTCCTAGACACATTAGGAGCCAATGATGTTAAATGTTAACTTATGTTTGTGCCTTCAAAGAAAAGAAAACTAAAGGTATGATTTATGGGACTGGTATACTTTAGTCTGTTGTGATTTGGAGACTCTGGCTGTTAGCAATTTTCTTGTGGTGTAATTTTAGATCAATAATGGTTATTAAAAAAAAAAAAAAATAGAAAGAGACCAATAACAGTAGGATCGTGGATGTTATTTCAAGATGTACAAGACACAATTGAATTTGCACGATCTTTGATAGTTCTTATGTCCTGACTAAATATAGGTGGGAGGTTCCTCACCCTAATACCATTAAAGTACTCTATTCTTCTTTGAATGGGGAGGGCACTGATCCTCGCTTTGTCAAATTGGAGCCTGTATTCAGATGCTCGATCTTGAAGTCTGGTGGCACACAAAGGTACTCAGATTTTTTTTTCCTAGTAGTTTCTATGTGTAGTTATGAACCCTACTGTGTGATTCAAACAGGAAAAAGAAATAGTAATAAAATTCCCATCGTAAGATTAGGATTTAGCATGTGGACTTGCATCCTGAATAATGTAACATGGCCTTTTCTTTGGTTGGTGGCGATATGGTTTCTAAACCGAAACCGATAGACAAAGATAGCCTTGGAACCTTAAGTAGAAAAACAGGGCGTTGATGGGTGAATGGCTTTGGCAATTTCTTTTGGAGCAAAATTCCCTTTGATGTTAGGTTATAAAAAGTGAATATGGCCCCCAAACTAACGAGTGGGACACAAATGTGGTTGTTAGAGGTCCTTCAATAAGTCCTTGAAAGTCTATTTCCCAAATTCTCGCTAAGTTTCTCTGTGTTTCTAAGTTGGAGGTGTGGAATAGAGTTGGACTTAGGTTTTGGGAAGATCATTCTCCTTTTAATATCTCTTTCCCTAGGCTCTTATCATTTTTCTCTGTGTCACACAATGTTTCCATTTCTTCTTTGATTTACTCTCCTGAGTCTCCTTCCCCTATGAATTGGATCTCACTAAAAAGTGAAAATGTTGCTTGATTACTTTTTCACAATATGGTTAATACCTCAGATGGGTTGCAAAAGAAATTTCATTTTCTGGCTTTATCTCCTGGTTGTTGCGTGAGTCCTCGGTTTTGGCCCTTTTTTGGGTCCTTTGGTTAGAGGAAACACCCCCCCCCCCCCCCNCTGGAACTCTACCAACCTGCATAAAGAATTCTTTTAGGATTAAAGATGTGGTATGGCTTGAATTACACTATAAGTAACACAGAGAAAGCTAATAAATCTGTGGCCTAAACACAAAGACGGTTCCCATTTTAGTATCAGATGATGATGTTGCCAAATAATGAGAATGTACATCTTTTTTTTTTTTTTTTTTTAAAGACAAAGGCTCCGCATATAGTTCTTTGTTTCTTCTTTGATTCTTGATTCAAACAAATGAGTAGAATATAATCAATGTAAATGATTTTGTGGGCTGAATTCCTGTAGCTTTATTATCTTGTGGAATATCGTTACTGTTATTCAACACAGTTGCCTGTCTTTTGTTTATTTCTATGTGGTTCGCTTGATTTTACTTGATTTGAATCTAGAAGCCATTTTTATGTTGTACAGCATTCCTCTTACAGTGGAATGGTCAACTTTACCCCCTCATCAATTCTTACTTGCTGGTTGCCACGACGGGACGGTAATTATTCTATTGCCTTATTTGTCATTTTTTTTAACATCTTGGTTGCTGTAAGGAAGTAATTGTTATGCTTTTTATAGTTGGATCAAGGCATTATATTACTTCATCAGGCTTTCTGAAAGCTTTTCTTGTTGAACAAAAAAATTAAAAAAAGAAAAAAGCTTTTCTTTAAATAGTAAGATTTCATATATTTTAGGCTTAATGAGGTTTAGCACAAAATTCTGTCAATTGTATTCCCCTTTGTTTTTTTCACCCTTCTCATTCAGCATCCTGTTGGAGTGTCCTGCTACTTTATTTTTCACCCTTCTCATTCAGCATCCTGTTGGAGTGTCCTGCTACTTTGTTATTCTTTCTGTCAATTGGAGTGTCAATTGTATGCCGCTTAGTTTTTTTCACCCTTCTCAGTCAGCATCCTGTTGGAGTGTCCTGCTACTTTGTTATTGTTTCTGTTTATGGTTATAGAACTAAAGGAATTTACGACCCATACAGGTTGCTTTATGGAAATTCTCAGAGAATGTTTCCTCTAAAGGTTAAGGCTAATACGTCTGCTACTATTTTTTATGTGCTTTATTCAAGTCTTGGAATTGTGATTTTCCTTCTGTGGTTTTGCAGACACGAGGCCTTTGCTTTGTTTCAGTGCAGGTACAGTTCCAATTAGAGCAGTTGCCTGGGCCCCAGTTGAAAGGTTACTCATTTTAGAAACTTAAGTTAGTTTGATACCTCTCTAGTAATTTTATGAACAATATGATTTTGATAGTTCTCTTTTGTGCTCAGTGACAATCATTGTTTTGTTGTTGGACACAGTACTCTATTTTTCGAATTGAGAGAAATTTTTTGAAAAAATTTCTTTACTCTTTTTTTTTTTCAAAAAAAAAAAAAAAGCTTTAAGGCATATAAATATTTACAACCCTAGCCACCCCAAAATGAAAAGGCTTCAAGTTATGTTTCTGGGAAGATTCTATTAATCAAGACCTGTTATTAATTTATGCTAAACCTTTTCACCTGTTACTAATTTATGCTAAACCTTTTGCAATTTTCAGTGATTCAGAGAGTGCGAATGTTATAGCAACTGCTGGACATGGAAACTTGAAATTCTGGGACTTACGGTCAGACACATTTCTTTTCTCATCTGCATTTTTTTTTTTTTTCTCATTTTGAATTATAACTCTTGAAAGTGTTTTGTCACGTACAGTTTCTCATTAGAGTCTAGCAAGTGAATGACTAGAATTATTAAGAAATGCATTAAAAAGGTATAGAAGGCATAATAGATCTCTTGCTGCTGTGTGTAGCCTCTAGAATAAAAACTGTTGGTATAGATAGCTTCAAGAAATGAAACCCATTAATTTTGTTTTTCTTTACCAGAGCAATGGACCAACCCGTTCTTCTAATATAAAATCCCTTAAAAATTTTGATGCTTTCATGAGATGTTTTCAATACGTTAGAAGAGTAATTCTACCAGAAGTGTGGAAGGGTCATATATCAATTAGCAAATATGGTCTTTATTAATTTTCTCAACATTTATAAGCATGCTAAAGTTAGAACAGAGTTTGGTCATGCTTTCATTGAAAGACGTCCAAAATTCACTTCTGTTGTGCTACAATCACACTCTATGCTATAGAGCTGAGCTATGTTTGTTTACAGTGATCCATTTCGTCCTCTGTGGGACTTTCACCCTGCACCGAGGATCATAAATGGTCTGGATTGGCTTCCAGATCCAAGGTACTGTATGAAATTTCTTGCTCCACAGGATGAATACAGTTTGTCACTATTTCTTCCCCTGTATTGAAGCAAATATTATTTTCTAGATGTGTTATTTTATCCTTTGATGATGGAACAATGAGGACACTCAGCTTGACGAAGGCGGCGTATGATGTACATGTCACTGGAAAACAATTTGTTGGGACGAAACAACAAGGGTTGCACACTTATTCTTGTTTATCATTTGCTCTCTGGAGCATTCAGGTTTCTAGAGCAACAGGTATCTTCCTTATCCTAAAAATCACTCTGTTTTTTCCTTTTTCTTTTCCCCCATTCTTTTATTACTGCAGCAGTATATAAGCCGATTTAGTTTGAGTCAACCTTAGGAGTAAAACTACTTGGAGAATGGCTTTACTACTTCTTAAATGGTCTCAGATTGAGTAGTGTCACTTACGAAGTTTTAGTATATTCAAAAGTCGAACCATGGCGATAGCGCAACCAAAGGCGAGAAAATCTCTTTTCTGTTTTTTTTTTTTTTTGTTTTTTTGGTTACTATTTTTTTTTTCATATGCTCGAAACAAATCCACCTCAGGTTTCATTCCATCATGATCCTTGGGTCTTGTGATCCGTCTGACTAGTTGTATATTACATGAGCATATTTTTCATTATTAAGGTGGATTCTAAAGATTCGATTTGATATATCAAAGCTCTAGTTCTGCTTTATAGATGATTCCTTTGTTTGCATTGTATTTTTCACATGAATGTAAGTGTGAAAGAGATGCAGAGTGATATCTTTATGTAGAAGAGCTATTGCAAATATTCTGAGGTGGCTCGTATTTTTTGTACGTTTTGGCCAGGGATAAATTTGTTCAACAGCAAGACATACATAAATTCATGCAATTTATTCCAAGCATAAAGCCATATATCTTAGTTGTGCAACGGTATTATTAATTGGGAAAAAAAAAAAAGAGGACACTCCTACCTTGGGGAGTGCATGAAGCCATATATCTTAGTTGTGCAACGGGATTATTATTTGAAAAAAAAAAAAAAAAAAAGGAAAATCCTACCTTGGGGAGTGGGGTGAGACAAGAGTAATCTTCTGAATAAACATTATGCGATTCTATAATCTAATGCTCTTACAAATGCATTATATTCATCTGTAACTTTTCACTTATGAAACAGCTTTATCAAGTCATTCACCAGTTCTTGAATTTCATTTTGAAATCTTAGGTATGGTTGCATATTGCAGTGCAGACGGAAATGTTCTCCGTTTCCAGGTGGGAGTTTTAGACTCTTTTGAAGATTTTACATTTCTTATGTCCATACTAAATCTTTTTCTCCATTTCTGAAGAGAAATTTGATCCAGGTGTTTTAGTTTCTAATGATATGCCATATAAATGGACATTTTGGAGGATACAGCATAACAAATAATTTTCTGCTACCAAGTGTTCTTTTTTTCACATGAAGTTTTCAGTGATCCCCTTGTTAACAAGAATAGATGATTTAAATTTTGAATACATGGTCAAAAGAGTCAGAGTTTATAATGAAGTACTTGCTTTAGGTTAAGTTAAAAAGAAAAATGGAAAGGATTTATGTTTCTGTTACTCAGGGTGCCTGTTATTAAAATCTCCCTTTTTAAGACACAATAAACAAAGGTGTGCATGCTATTGTAATTTCTAAGTTGCCTTTGCATTCTTCTTGATTTGGGTTTTATCTCTTAAACAATCAGCTTACAACGAAAGCAGTGGACAAAGATGGTTCACGAAACCATACCCCTCATTTTCTGTGTGGTTCACTGACTGAGGATGAATCTACTGTTACAATCAACACTTCGGTAATAAATGCTCCTGTACCTTTGAAGAAGTCACTGAACAAATGCGGGGACACCCGAATGGCCTTGCGAGACATCCTATCAAGGTCAAATTGGGCAAAGAGAGAAGACGATAAAATGGAAGAACATCCTGCCTCCAATGATCAAGCTTTAGGTAAGGCTTGCCGATTATGCCACTATACATATTTCATTTGCCAAATCTTTCGTTTATTCTTATCTATGAATAATATTCATCCATTTCAGCTCTTTGTTATGGTGATGATTCGGGAGTTGAATCCGAACTTGAAGAAACATTAGCTTCTCTCAAGAGGAAGAAACCTTCAAAATCTAAATCTCACACTAAGAAACAGCCAGAAGATAACCTGGCACTGGCATTGGTATCTGTAGACGACAAACCAAGAAGCTCAAAAAGGAAAGAATCATTAGCTTCTCTCATGAGGAAGAAACCTCCAAAATCTGGATCTAATACTAAGAAACTGCCAGAAGATAACCTGGCATTGGTATCTGTAGATGATGAACCAAGAAGCTCAGAAAGAAAAGAAATTGAGAAAGATAGTGAATTCGAAGTTTTTCCATCTAAAGCCATAGCGATTCATAGAGTGAGATGGAACATGAACAAGGGTAGTGAGAGATGGTTGTGCTATGGAGGGGCGGCCGGAGTTGTTCGTTGTCAAGAGATTGTTTTGTCAGATATCGAGAAAAAGTTGGCCAAGAAAAGATAAAATTAGGTTGTAGATTGCAGTTACTTTTTTACATTTATTTATACATAGTTTTCTGTATTTCTGTAAATATCTAGTTAATGATACTTAGAATTGGCAAATTAAGGTTTGTTTTTGGGCTAGCTTGATAATTTGTTCGTGCTTTGAAGCACCAATAAGTTAAATGTCTTCATCATTTAACCCTTTTAGTTTCTGCGTTTTGCTTTATTTGCTGCTTTTTGTTAGGAAAAATTTAGTAATGGGAAACAACGTAGTGTTACGGATAGGATTCTATATGTGGTCTAGAGAGTGGAGCCATTTATCTTGATTTATTTATTTAAATTATATGTAGACTTGGTCATTATATTTCTTGTTAGTAGTTTCCTCTATTTTAGGACCAGTACGTGAGTCATGGTTGTTATCCTTAGTTTTAGGCATTTAATTGTTAGTGGGTTGTTTTGAGCATTGTATTTAAACTCTACTTTCAATAGGTAATGCAGCTGAGAATTATTTTGAAACAAACCTTGGTTTGTGATTGTAGGTTTAAGCTCTCTCGAATGAGCTTATTTTTATCTCATCCTTTATTTATCTAAAATTAAACAAAATAGGTAGAGGACAAAGAAAGACATGTTACACTCCTGTAACACGTAGACAGTGGTTCTCCAACGAGATATTAAACATGATAAAATATTGCCTTGAGCAAGTACCATATTCCGCAATTTCTACCTGTTTTATTATTTGTTTTCTAATTCTAGAGATGGACTTTACGCCACTTTATCCGCTGTTAGTAGATAAAATTATTTCTTTAGGACACAAGGATTTAAGTTCGTAGCCTTCGGAGTAGCTTCATCGATGTAAAATATCCCTTTTGATTAAGAAATTGATAAAATTTCTAATTTTCTATGCTCCACCTACTTCGTCAAAAAATTATGAAATTACTTTTATTTATTTATTTATTTTTTCTTCCTTCGCTGATCATTATTTTGTTTGAAAGGTTGAACTTGTTTGATATAAATTGAGAGAAAGGATATAACTTTATCATTTCGTCTGTTAATTTTGACTAGAATAGACAAATAACGAAAATTTTATTAATTACTAATTCAAAAGGATATATTCATTCCTTTCAAAAAAAAAAAAAAAAAAGGGATATATCCATTATTTCGAAAAAAAAACTAGAGGGATAAATTAGACATTTCAGCTAATCCCAGGATGTTTTTCTAATATCCTCCTATTAATACTACCGACAATATTGTGCACATTTGATTTGAGAACTAGCACGTCTTTCACCGTTCCATTATAAAATTATAATTGGGATAATATCAAAAAAAAAAAAAAAATCCACAAGTTCTAGTCTTTTATCGAAAAAGAATCTATATATTTTCAGAAATATCAAATAAAACATTCTATTTTTATTTTTTATCAAATTTCAACAGATTCACACATATAGTCAAAATTAGAATTAAAATTATTAAAAACGAATATTTTTAGCTTTTGAAATCAGATAGTAGAATTCAAAAAAAGAATTTTAATATATTTGAAGGCTCGGTAATTCCTAAGAAATTAGGGATCATTTTTGTGTCTAAATAGTTACATTCTATGGATGCCAATAAATAATCTAATAAACAATCTTAAAGAATGCAACAATTTTAAACTCCAATTTTGACTGTATATATGAATATAGTGAGAATTGATAGAAAAACACAAATAGAAAATTTTATTTGATATTAATGAAAAATCGTGAACCATTTGATAAAAGGCTAAAAATGGTGAATTTTTTACGATATTATCCCAATTTTAATTTATACCGCATAACGTTTGAAAAGCTAACATTCTTCTTTGTTTAGGCGTCCAACTTCGTTAAGAACAAACCAAACCAATTCTGATTTCAGTTCCCTTGCCAGCGACACTTCTCTGTTGTCAATTTTATTAGCAAGTTAATATTTTAAACAAAATACCAATCACCACAATTTTTTCTCTCCTAAATTTATAACTTGATTTATGACTTCTTAAACGGCAATTAATAAGCGATGGTTAAAAACACAAAATATCTACATTATGTATACCATATCAGTAAGTCAGATTTTTATTTTTTTAATAAAATATTTGTCAAGATGTGTAACATTACTTATCTCAATTGTTTGAATATTCTTCAAAGGGGAAAAAAAAAATTAAAGAAAATCTAACCAGACAGTTAGCATTATTCACTTTGCTGAGATAAATTTCTTTTAAAAATATATATATATACTAGAAAGAGAAGCCAACCAACTTCAGTGTCATGACCTCCTCAAAAAAAAAAAATTATTTCAGTGTCATGACTAAAGAGTCTAACTTTGGCACGTTAAAAATGGTTGGAGTTTGTTCTGAAATTCTACCATTCTGACCAAGATATTCACAGTATTGACTACATGGGAATTTCCGGAAAAAATCTTCCAGAACTGCCCGACTCCCTGGTGCTGAATCAATTTTCTCGTTCTTTTTCTCTTTCACTAAGACACTGAACCTATTTAAATAAGTTTCTGAGAACTTGCCAAATATAAGGCAAGCCATCTTAAAAAACTAATACTGTAGAGTACAAAAACATGGATTTCTTCTAATAATCAAAAAAAGAAAAAAAAAAAACATGGATTTCTACTAGATGCTACGCTTGTTATCTACAATTATGCTTCCTTGACTAGAAACGAGTAAAACCAACATGACAGATTCGCCTTTCCAATTACAAACGAATTAAAAAAAAATAAAAAAAATAAAAAGAAAAAATTACCCTTTTCAATCAGCATCACCAAGTCCATCACTCCCATCCCCTCTTTTGGATATAGGCATAAAGTGTGAGCTTGCTTTCTTTGTTTGTGAAGCAACTTCAGCGTTCTTCCGCAAAACAGCCCCTGGTGATGGGTACGGACGCTGTTGGAATAGGGGACCCTGAAATTTTGCAGAAACATAGAAAATTTTTACTTGAAGCTTGAAAACCTGCGGCCTCTATAAAGGCATGTCAAGCAGTGATCTCATAGTGCAGAGTCAAGAAAGTGCTACATACTAATGAGTATGCATGGGAACAACGTTTTAACAGGATGGAAGAAATCACTAAGAATCAAATAGGATTATACCGAGACTCCAACAGTTGTATCAATATTAAAACTAGTGAACATTAGATGAGACACCTCGAACCAATATAGATTTTATTAGCATCAATACGGTTCATAGACTAAGTAACAGCACGTTCATATTGTTGACCAAATTAACGGCACTCTTTTGTTATGTACCAAACATCATGAACCACAAAAGACAGTATGCAAATCCAAGTGTTCCTCTGCAAGAAGCCTTCAATGCGGCATGGATCAACCATGATAAGGAACTAAGTCGGTTCACAGCGTTCACGTGGATTGTGTAATGGTACAAGAAACTCGGTGAAACTAAATGTTTAGGAGTCCGCATTGAAAGCCTAAAAGCAAGATATATCACGAAGAAGCTATGCGATTTCTCACTCAATTATTAATGTGCCGGACCACATGATCTGGCAATTAGCATGAAGTTCCTATAAGGCTACAACATTTACACCAGTTTGCCAGAATAGTTACTTCGACTAACTGACATGAATCACCACAAATCTTAGGCTCCAATAGCAAAGAAAAGCTTTGTAACTTGGTTTACCAACCTCTTTATAGTAAACAAGAAGCCGACCAATAAACCTCAGAGAAAGCTACATAGAACCTACCTTTTTTTGACCATTAGAACCATTTTCTAGACACAAAATTTAGGAAAAGTGGACAACTTAGGGGTAATGGCATACCGTGGCAGTGGTGTCAGCAGCTCGTGGCTGCACGCCCTTCAGGCCTACAACCCTGAAAAGTAAAGGAAAAAAAAATTGTTTAAGGCACCTCTCCTGGAAATAGAGAGGGAGAAGAAGACAACAGAACTACAGAAGAAAACTGGAACAGAGACGTACCAGCCTCCTCTTGGGGCATCAGAATAAGAGCTTGGGTCCATTGGATCCAACTCATCATCCTCCGAGTAGGCACGTTTCTTGCTCTCTCTTTTACTTCCTTTCCCCACTGGAGGCTTCCAGTTGGACCTAAAAACTCAAGAGTTAGATCAACAAATTCTCTCTGAAACTGGTTTTACCTAAATCCAAAAAAGTTAATGATATATTTATATAAGGTCATCTATTCTTTGCAATATGCCACAAGAAGAAAGATGTTTCTCTTCAACACATGTAAAAAGAGTAAGATAAGTTAAAATCGTAACCACAATTCAGGAAAACCATAACTGCATTTCAGGTTCAACAGGAAGCTCTATACATTTCAACTGAAAGCTAATTTAGTCATCTCAGTCCAGAAACTAAAACACACACACAACAGTCCATGTAAGTTAGGGTACCTCTGCGTAGGGGTCTTTCTCTCAGGATCCACTTTCATTTCTGCTGGTTTGCAAACCTGATGGCGGTTATTTGCATTGGTTGTCAAAAACTGGTTTTGTTGAAGATTAAAAACTCTGCATTAGGTATTTTTCCAGAAGCATGTAAGTATCAATGTACTTTGATGGAAGGAATTCAGCAACAAAAGGTTACATAAATCATTAAAACAAGAAAACTTGATAATGACGGATAAGCAGAAATTTACATGCTGGCCCTGGCTATAAGCTTGCTCCCTTATTATTTGGTAATTTATGTTTTACTCCCTCACTCAATTGCACTTTCCCCAGTGCAAAAGAAATGCCACATTGGCCCACTTTGCCATCAACCAAGTATTGGCAATCCATAATTTTCATTTTTGTAAACGTTTTTTAATACAAGCCATTGGTAAGCAACTTCATTACATGTAAACTAAAACAGTTTACTTGTTTATGTTATTCAATTTTGACCTTTTTTTCCCCCTATTGTAGGACACATTTCACTCGAGTAACCCTGATAACAGTATATGCAAAACCAAAAGTAATTACAACAATGAAATGCAAGATATTTGAAAGTTAAAACCAGCATAAAGCTCTTATAGACTGAATAATAACTAGATAAATCCATATAAACAACCACAACAACAATAATAATCACCATAATAATAACAGGAGGAAAAGGAAAAAAAATTAAGAAGAAAACCAGTGAGTTTTATGTGTCAAATTAGCTTCACACGCTATTGAAGCATAACAATAGACATGGATAACCCCACAAAAAATAATTTCCAAAATCACATACCATGTCCAATAATCTACTCATATTTACGATAAATTGTTATGCATGCAGAATTAGAAGTTCAGATAGCACAATACACATGTTTTTTTATAAGAACAAGTATTTTATGTTTAGATCAAGTAATATGAACTTAAATTTAGATCAGGTAATATGAACAAATTTTTAAAACCAGCTTCCTTTTATATCAACTACGTAGCTAGTGAACAAGGAATTTACCTTGTGCAATGATTGCAGTAGCCCCACATCTGCACAAGTCCGACTCCCCACCCACCACATCCCATGCATCTCTTTAGTTCAGATGATTGACCCCTTTCTCCTATGAGCCCAGATGGTTGAGACACCCCATTCACATTAGATGTATTTTCAGATACAACGTTGACAGAGTGCTGAGTTGCAACTTGCTGGAATGAGCTGGGGCGTTCCCATTGTGATACATGCGTCTTTGTGTTGTAGTAATACTTATGCCCTGCATGTGCCAAAAAGGCGGAGGAAAAGTTAGGGGAAAAAAATGAAACATATTTCTAGAAACATGAACTATCATATCCTCTCGATGTTTCAAATGTATTTGCCTTAAATTTAGGCCAACATATTCTCTTGATGTTTCACATGTAAGTTTAAGCAAGTGTGCAGTCATAGAAACAAATGGAAACATCAAATGAATGATCAGACAAATTATCACAGAGAAATACGGATTCAGACCTCAAACCTTCCAAACAATTGGAATTTACTAGCAAAGTGAATCACAAACCGCAGAAAAAATATATCGGCTGATAGGGTCATGACAATGTATACTTCCAGCTTTACATGTAAAGATAGTATCATCCCACACAGGGTAATACATACCTTGCCTAGCAAGTTGCATAGATATCACGAAAAAGATTTTAAGAATACATATCTCAGATGATGCAGCAATCACTTTGACCGGTTAAATTAGTTAACACAAAAGGTTTCCAAAATTTATTCAAGCCTATGGTGATTCATATTTTCTACTAAAGTAACGCCGTTAAGAATAGTACACAAGACATATGAAAAGATCAAAGAAAGTCCTTTGTCTTTTCATCTCACCGCTTCCTACATCAGATTACCAAATTATCTATAGGGTCAATAAATTAGCTTCCAGCCGAGCTTTTGCCTTGAAATAACTCGTATTGGACTGTTTTATCAAACCCATTGACCTCAATTCATAAAATCA
Source organism: Trema orientale (assembly GCA_002914845.1). Classification (NCBI taxonomy): domain Eukaryota; kingdom Viridiplantae; phylum Streptophyta; class Magnoliopsida; order Rosales; family Cannabaceae; genus Trema; species Trema orientale. Next base: position 154,090 of record JXTC01000215.1, read on the forward strand.
ACAAAATATTGTTGGTCTCTACCTTAGTTTAAGAAGTTGCCTCCAAATCTACCAAGTTATCATGAAGCTAGAACAAGGACCAGAAACCAAAAAGAGGAGCAAACACCCAGAAAAATAAACAATTAGTACAGTATAATTCTTCCTAAAAATCATATAAATAAATTCTTTTTTATTAAAAAAAAAAAAGAGGGAAGTCCTTATAAAACCAATTTCGATAATTGCTACATTGTGTTACAGACGTAGGATCGAAGTAATTAAAAGGTCAAGAAACAAAATACTATAGCATAATAAAATATGCACTCCATGTGTGCACAATATACCTGTTGTTTCATCTAGTGCCTCCACCCAATCTTCTATCTGATGTGATGTTGGTGGTTGTATAAGAGTAGGTGTTTCCACAGGCCTTTCCCATTGACTCATCCCAGTTGTCTCATTGTAGTAATAGAAAGCGCCACTTGCAGGGTCTTTTGCTTCTACCTATGGTGTAGCCAAGAAGTTATAGCATTGTGAAAGAAAGCCATAAAAAGACATGCTCAGTAGATAACAACCACGATACTTGGGAAAACAACATAATTGGCCTTATTGAAGGAAACATGTTATCAACCACTAACCCCAACCTTCCTCCCCCAACCAACTGTCCAACCCCCAACACCAAGAAATATAAAGAAACAAAAATATTTCCCTCCTAATAGTTATTCCAGAACAAAAATGGAAACACGACATAATAAATCGCATTTGCAAAGACCAAAATATTATAATAACTATAATAACGAATATACTTAATTAATTAATTACGTAATTAATTAAATTATTACTTAGGTGTCCACAAAATTGCCAGTCAATGCACATACAGTCCTTTTACATACAAACTCTGAACTGATGATCACACATAATTTATACTCCAACGAATCTCAAAATGGACATTTTCTGATCAACCCATGTTAAAATAAAGAGCAGATTCCTCATTAAAACATTTCCTTTAAAATTACATGACTTCTCCAATCCATAAACATAAATAGTTAAACGAATCTACCTGCCTTATGTAAAAGGAAAACGTAAAAATTGAACCTCAAATTTCCTAGCAATCCAAACTCAACTCACATCTACCACCAACTCTCAGAACACAAGTCTCCTGCTTCATCCCTCCCACCAAGTTCTGTGCATGTTAGTGATTTAGAACCGACTGGGACCTAAGAGAAATAAAATCATGACTTTTTTTCTCCTTAGCATATCATGAAAAATTGACAGCCAAAAACAATGAGTCCAATTAGTCAATTCGAAATTTTATTACAATTTCATGAGAAGAAAAAGAAAGGAAAGCAGAGCTTTCTGTACGGTATCTGAATATATCCATGAAAAGACAGCATAATCCTTATTTCCTAACCACCTGCCCTCCCCCCAAAGCCGACACCAGCAAGAAAAAGAAGAGAAAAAAAAAACCAAAAAATACAAGCATTTTCTTTTTCAGCTAAAAAATCTAAAAACATAATAAAGACAGAAACACATCTAATATGTCTGAGCTATCCACGGAATTAAATAGATTAAAAATATATACATATTATGTGTGTGTGTGTGTGTGTGTGCAGCAATAGATACCCACCCATCCAGGAGGCAAGGTCGCCTTTTCCGTGACTTGAGTTGAACGGGTCTCAAACTTCTGAAATTTAAAGTTACAAGTTTGTGTTATTTACTAACTAGGGAGAAAATTTGAAAAGAAAATGTGAAGAAACCAAACTGAACTGCCAATCAGACGGCAGGAAATAAAAGGTAGGAGAGATGTAAACCAAAAGAAGATTTGGATTTTGTCATAAATTCCTTTTTCTTTCTCCAACAAGTACAGAAACATCAATAGCAGACAACCATAAAGACTCCCTCATGTTCAGGATGTATAAAAGAGAAGCACTGGAAACATTAGGAGAAGAAAGTAACATAGGGGCCTCAATTAGGCTCCATGAAATCCAACAGAAAAAAAGCAAGTGAGATTAAAACAACAACAAAAACAAAAAGAATTTTCTAAAACTCCGTAAAGATCATGCCACGAAAATTAAAAAAGATTAAAGACAAGACTTAGGTTTCTAAGGCATTAAAAAAAAAAAAGTTCAAAGTGAGGTTAAACGAAAAGAAGATGATTGATACGATCGAAATAAATCATCAAAACTTACTGGATTGCTTTTTTCTGGCTCATCCTTAAGAATGCCTCGCGCTCTTAACTTTTGCTTAAGATACTCGGGCAACTCTTTAGCTGCAGGATTCCGCTCTGACTCTCCATCAGGCGCAGAATTCTTCTCACCCATTTCATTAGTCCCAGCTCCCAAATTTCCTGGGCATCAGATGTCAAGACCCAGTAACTACCAGAATACAAGGGAGAGATAAAATTTTCAAAAAAAAGAAAAAAAGGCTCAAATGTAGTGAACAAATCATACTGGCAACAGAGAGATTGGACCTCGAACCACCATTATAGGCACCTCCACCTGGGACTCCATATCCATTACCAATTTCTGTGTTACCTGGGATGAAATAAAAACTATAGTTAGGGAAACTTCCATGGGAGCATGAAAAGACCAATGTTAATTTTTTTTTTTTAAATATACTAAAATTCGGTATTATACGAGGCAGAAAATCACTGGTTGTCAATTACATGAAAATAACAGACGTAAGTATTCTCCTCTCTTTTACAAGTAATACAATCACCAATGAGCTTATTTTGTGGGCAAATACCTCAACGGCAGATGGACCTTGTACTAGATGACATTAACAAAATAATTAACCTTGTGAATTTTGTAAAACAAACACTAGCTCAAATTATTCGAGGCGACTTTCATATATTAGGAAATTAGGTAACCTCAAGATCTTTTTTTTTTTTTTTCCTTTTTTTTTCCTTCCTTTTCCTTCTAAATAAACCTTTTAATAAGAAACAAAGACTAGCATTACACTTCAAACAGTGGCTATTATTCAGATTCAAAGTGGGCTTCAAATTAAAATGATCAATAGAGATATCAATTCTAAATTAATATCAAGAAAATAATTGGTCAGAGAACTTTTCAGCTTAAACAAAGCCGTGGTTATTAGAATTCAAATAATAATAGAAGGAAAATCTCCCAACAAGTTGCAGTAAAATGTAGTAGGAGTACTTCATAATAAGTCAAGGTAAAGCCAACTTCTCAAAATGTTATTTTTCGGCCTTTTTTTTTTTTTTGCAAGTTATCTCGGATGAATTCAACCTCCATCCTTGCCATACTTTTCACTGTAGGACTTTGACGATGATAACTTTGGTTGTGTAGCTATTTTTTTTTTCTTTCTATCTTTTTTCTCAATGCAGGTTATACGCGAGAGCACTACCCCTACCAACCTTCTCTTGGCCAACAAAAGTACAAAAAATATATATATATAAAAATTATGGATCAATAAGAAAGGAGACATACTACCAAATGTTCAGAAAAAAGAAAAAGGCTAAATACGATTCAACTTGGGAATGAAGGGCATAACAATACATGTCAATTAGAAACAAGGAACCGCACCAACCTTCTTCGGGTAGAGTAGACCTCCCACGTTTCAAAGCCATTTCAGCACGATGCTCTGTGGTCATCTTCAACAGATGCTCCTGTGGCAGAACCCATAAACAGAATAAATAAACTGATAATATCTTCAGAATAGAAGACAAGCTTACCTCCAAAGTTTCCGAAGCAGAAATGAAATAGTAAAAATATGCAATTTTCACACCTTGATAGCATTGGGGTCATGATGTTCAGAGAAAATGTCTGTGTTATCCCGAAGAGATCCATCCACACCTTTTGCCTCTCTGAAAGTGAAGATATTACTTACCAGATTGAAACTTAAAAAAAAAACTAACCACACCCCCCCCCCCCCCCCCCCAACTCCCCCCAAGGGGGGGGTGTGGGGGGATAAATTTGATGAAAGAGAATTTGGACAAACCTTTCTCTACGTATAATTGTTTGGGTAGTGATTTCCTATTATACAGAAAAAGAAAGAATAACTTATAATGAGTTGAAAGAAAATGAAACGATACATGATAAGGGAGGCTACATAAAAGGACAAGCATACTTGTTGACGTAACACAGCATCTTGAACAGCAGTTTCAATTTCACTATCATTTCCCATATGTACTCTGGAGTAGTCAGTTGGAGGAATATCAGGAGTATTGTTGTGCTCTATATTATAACCATTAACATCAGTTTCTGGATGACTTGGTGAAAAGGTGGAGTTATTGCTATTCTGACCATTTCTGTCAACATTGTTTATTTCTTGATTATGATCCTTCTCCTGAAACATTTCTTCATTCACTGTAATTTGTCTCTGTAATTATGGCTTGATCAGGACCGCACCATCCTGGATGAAACGCGAAGCATCATATTATAATTCATTCGTAATGACAAACTCCGATTGACTAATTTGCATCAAAAGGTCATCAGATGTTTTCTTGTTAATGATCTTTATCTGTTTGATTAGACTGCAAGGCAAAAATATTCTGCTCAGGCTCTGGAAAGCTCCAGCTTAAGAACTTTGTGGCTGCAACTGATAATCATTAAAAATTAAGTGCTTTATATACCTTCTACAGCTCCATAAGATTAATCAGACTAGGAACCTCTGTTGCAAAAGTTTGATATGAAGATTGAGGACAACAGCATCTTCAAATCTTTAAAATATTTCACCAAATACATGAGAAGCACTCCGAGCAAAACTAAAACACATCGATGAATAGCATTTAGTGAAACCAAAAACTTTAACTAGGAGGGAAAAAGGAAATGGGTAATCTTCAAAATAGTTAACTCTAAGCATTAGGGGGCTAAAGGGAAAGTTCAGTGACGTAACAAAGTGGTCTGAAAATGTTGAGAAGGGAATTTGAAGTATTCGTAAAAATAAAATAAAAACTAAAAAAAAAAAAAAAAAAAGAATTCCATAATGGATTGTCTGATCTCTATTACTATCCAATTGTTGCACTTAGACCAAAAGAAGCAAAAAACTAAGACAACAAAAACTTCAACACTAGCGGGCCTGAAGAATATGAATGCTCTTTCTCTTCATAAAAATTATTGGGAAAAAAAAATTCAAGGAGGAGAAAAGACTTTCTCATCTCCATTCTTATTTTTCTTCTCCCCCAAGTCAAAAAATATTAACTAAAAAAAAAAAACCCCAGATACCCAATCATCATCAGAAGCAAAACCCAATAAACATATATGGGGATTGGGGTAAAGCAAAGTTTTAATGACAAAGTTCATGCTTTACAGTGAAACATTAAGAAAAACTGCTCTATATACTTAATACACATGTATATATTAGCTTAATTAATAGGTGCAATATAATCATTGAATATAATTATATGTAATGAAGTTGTTGGGAATTTAAAGTAGAGAGCAGCATAAGAAAAATGGAGCATATATCTAAAATTCACAAACCTGGAAGGAAGGAAGGAAGAAGGTGGTCCGAGATTCTGAATAAACTTTCAGAGGAAGTATGGCCAAAAAATTTAGAGAACCCAAATCAGCCTATATATAATAATATACTAATTAATATCCCAATTACACCCGAACTCTCTCTTTTCGTTTTTCACTCTATTTAGAGACAATTTCGAAGCCGCCATTGAAGTCTGAAGAGGGCGTTCGTTTCTCTTTTATTAATGGTTTGTTATTTATCTATTTATCTTTTTGGAGGAAATATGGGTTGGTAATTTCTTGCTGTTTTTTTTTTTTTTTAATCCTTATTTTGGATCATAAAATGGACAATAGACATGTCCGGTGAATGGGAAATTGACCTGCACAGTATTAATTAGGCAAAAAATGACTTTTTTAGTAATTTTTTTAAATTGATATTTCTAATAATATCACAAATTGTATAACGATATCTCACATAATTTATTACTATAAAATTATGATTTTTTTAAAACTAATTAATAATCACGAATTGTATGACCCTCTATCGTACAAAATCACAAAATACTAAAACACTAACAAAAGAAAAAAGTCATGTTTTGAAAACAAGTCGTTTTAGTCATAGTTATTATTATTTATGTCAATTTCCCTTTGTCAATCCTAGTTAAAATTGAAATATGGGCAACTTCTGGGTAGACAAGGAGCGGACAAAATTAGAGTTATATGAAGTTTAATGTCAAAAATAATTAATATTAATAAATACAGTAGTGTAAAAACACGATGGCATAGTTTGTAATTTTTGCCAACTTTATAAAGTATTTATTATTTAAATTAAATTATAAAAGAAAATTTGAAAAAATCCTTGAAGAAAGTGGATATGGGCTTTTTTCCTTACTGGGATTTGAATCTCACTAGCCCCTCATTCTCATTTTTATTTTACTTTTCCAGTTTTTAATTTTTTTTTTCCTTTTTTCCTTTCCTTATTTTTTTCTCTCCATCATTCTGATTTTTTTTCTCCTTTGGGATGTCAACAAGGCAAGACAGGGCCAATTTTATATTTACTATCTACATCCCCGTTATTATTTTACTATACCATTTCCGCATCATTCGCCATTTAATTTGATGTAGGCAGCTTCAGAGAATGTCTATTGAGTATCGATTTCCCCATTTGTATATTGGAATCCCCATTTAGAACAATCATTTTAGGCCTTGTTTGGCATGCAGGATCGGACTGAATTGTATGTACAGGATTGGATTGGATTGAATTATACTGAATCCAATACTGTGTTTGGTAAACTGTCGGATTTAGCAACTGGAAAAATAATTCAGTGTTTGGTACAGGATCGGATTGGACAATTTTTTTTTTTTAATAAAAAAAGAGCTTAGATATTAGTTAAAAATATTTTAAAAAGTGTGAATATATAAACTTTTAAACATACAAAAAAAATAAAATTCGTAAAAAAAAGGATTGGAATTTAATAAAAATCCAGAAAAAACAAAAAATAAATAAATCCAAAATTAAAAGAAAAACTTGAAAAAGAAACAAAAAAAATAAAAACAAAAAACAAAGAAAAAGATGGCACCATGCAACACCATAGAAAATGGTTATGCAACTTTATGCCTTTTAAAGAAAGCAACACCAACAAAACTTAAAAAACTCACAAAAAGAAGCAGGACCGAAGAAAAAAAGAAAAAAAATGAAAAAAGAACTTTAGTCATGAAAGGATACTCATGAGCAAACAAGGAAAAGACACCCAAATAATTCAAACATTAATTTGCAGAACTATTTTGCTGAATATTATATGTTGCTAAAATTTCAAGCATCTCTATCAGGTCCCAAAGAAATTCATTAAAAAGAGAGATCAAAATTCATAAACAAGAAAAAGAGAATACCTAATTTCTATGGTAGGAAGAGTGGTGGTGTGAGCAACGGGTGACGATCGCGGCGGGAGCTTGACAACAGTGGGGGCTAGAAGAAAGGCTGAGAGAGAAGACGATGGTGCGGCTGCGTTGTGTACTGATTTAGATTTTGGGAAAATTAGTCCCAAATATGCCAAGGATAAGCTATCCCACCTATTTACTTGGGATTAGTTATCCTACAAGAGGTTGGACTATTTTGAGTCAAAGTATTATTTATCCGGTCAAATTTTATCACCAAACATGGGATTGGAATTATTTATCCCAATCCGAATCCGAGTCCAACGGGCAAACGAGGCCTTAAGTCAATTAAACAATCCTATGTTGGTCCAAATCTTTTAAAAGTCTAAATACATTGAAAAAGAAAAAAAAAACCCTAAATTTGAGTTAAATATAATTGAAAACTTCAATTTTAACTCAAATCTATTAGAATTATAATTTAATAAAAGATCTAAATAACCAAAAAAAAAAAAAACAACATTCAAATAAAGATTAAAAATGTTGAGTTGTCAAATGTAAAAATATTTAATGCCAAAATCATATAACATATCATTCATCAAAAAGATAACACAATCCTAAATACTTGAAACTCAAAACATATTAGTATATGACTATATATGATTAGGTTTTTTTTAAAATCCACTTGAATTATTATCATATAAAAGAAATAGAAATTAATTTATATATAATCAGGGTGGGGTAGGTGCGGAGTGCTTAATCCCAAGTTCGCGGAGTGCTTAATCCCAAGTCCGCCACGCTAAATATAAATGAGGAATCCTCGGTCTGCGTCCCGCACTATTTATAATAGTGAAAACCCCCACCTCATTCGGACTAATGTACCGCGGTACACCACCCCGTTCTGTAAAATTGATATTCTTGTTTTCCATTTCCCTTTTCTTTTTTTTCTATTTTTCCCTTGTTTCTCTTTTTTTCCTTTTTTCCCCCTTCTATTTTCCATTTGCCTTGAAGAGCTATAGAAGCTTAGATAATTTAAACCTTAGCTAAGTAATTAATAAAATTAGATATTTTATTAATTGAAGACTTTCTATAATTCTTGTGATCATCTATTAGATATAATCTTGTATCAAGAAATTGAAAGATATAATTAAAGGAAAAAAATGATAATTTTATTTAGCTTTAATTATCGGTATTATGTAGGGATACACATGCAAATGTTAATTATCTAATAGACATAATTTTATTATAAAGTATCTTGTAATATTTATTTAATTCAAGAGTGCAGTTTAGACCTTTAGTAGAATAAGCCCATAACTAATAGTACAAGCCCACTTGTATTAAGAGTTAATTGTAACTAGGTCCTTGTTTATTAGAGCTTAAATTAAATAGGTCCATTTAGGTCCCTGATTTGCAATAATATCTTGGGCTGCATAAGATCAATTAGGCTCAAGTAGTTTTCTATGCAATTACACAAAAAGGGAGAAAAGAGCCGAACTGATAGGTGGACCATTAGAGCCCACCACACTGTTAAAATAGCAGTGAAATTCGGCCAGCCCATGTGCCCCTAGCACTGGCCAAATTTCCTCCTTAGGGAAGAGCCTATAAAAGGCTCCACCCTACCTTGTTGTGTGTTGATTCAGTTTTTTGACTGAAACATTAGTTTGGCGGCTATACAAAAAACTGAGAAAAAAATGTGAGAGAGAGGAATTCTTGGAACCACTATTAGAGACTATTAGAGTTCTCAGATTCTCACTTAGAGATTGATCAAAATCGAGGTACCTATACACCTTTATAGTTACAAACTTGGTGCATAGGAAGGAAGCCTCTTTAGTTGAGCTATACAATCTCTTATATGTATTTAGACTATAATAAAAATCCTAAAAGGTTTTATGAAAAACTACAATCCGAAATTTTTTTTTGTTTTCCATGCTTCCGTTCGTCTTTGATTTTGTCATGTTTTTCGTAAATTATAACCAACAGGCACTGCTTCCTCTTATAGTGCAATGAGAAATTGCATCTCCATGTTGGAGATGATTGACTTAGGAGCTTCAGAGCCCCAATTCACCTTATGTCATAGAAGAGGTGGGACTATGTTCACTCAGGCTCATCTGGATCGAGCAGCGGCGTCTTTGGAGTGAAGAATGCTTTTTTCAAATGCGGTGGTGTATAATATTTCAGATTTTATTTCAGATCACAACCCAATCCTTCTTGATACTTTAGGCGTAGAGAAAAATAGTTACAGGCCGTTCAAGTTCGAAGTGGTATGGGCTCGAGATATTAGAAGCCATTGGATAGTTAAACAAGCTTGGAATTCGATTTTTCCTTGGTCCCATCGCAAGCGACTATCTAGAAGAATCAAAGAATCAAGAAAGGCACTATGGAGGTAGAATAGAGAACAATTTGGTCATGTGCAAATGCAAATTACTGAGGCCAAAAGGGAACTTGAAGCTATCCAATCTTGCCCTTATTCCTCGGTACTTGCTACAAGGGAGAAATTCGCAATTGAGCGGCTTTCATAGTTGCTAAATTGGGAAAAGCTTCTTTGGAAGCAAAATCGAGGATCTGTTGAAAAGCAAAAGGTGATCGCTCCACCAAATTCTTCTTTATGTCTACTCTGGTGAGAAGAAGAAGAAGAAATCAGATTACTTTTATCAAAGGTGATGATGGTAGGTAGCTGGACAACAAAAAAGAGATCAGTAGACTCTTGAGACAAAAGTTAAGTCTCTTTTCTGCTCAGGAATCAGTGTGCCCAGATGAGCATCCCTTCTTAAGAGGATATTGAGAGTAGAGCTGGCAATTCATGTTATCATGTCGTGTTCAGGTCAACACATTTACGAAATGATAACACCCCAACCTGAACACGACACGATTAATAAATATGTCAAAAATATAAACTCAAACATGACACGAATAATATACGTGTAACACGACACCTATTTAATAAATGTGTTATATATCATATTATAACCTATTCGACATAATTATTCAAAATTAACACGATTATTCAAATATAACATGATTATGTATTAATTAATTCAACTAAACACATGTAATTATGTTTAGAATTAATACAAATCATATTTAAAGTATTAAAATATTAATAAATGTGTTATATTTGTGTCTTATTGACACGACACGAAAATGACCCGTTTAATTAAATGTGTTACATGAGTCATTTTTGAGTTAAGCGGATTGATCTAAAACCCACTCGTTTATTATTCGTACTACACGTGTCAACCTGAAATTGACATGAAAATTAGATAGGTCACCCAAACCCATTTACTTCGTTTTGTTTTCGAATCGTATCGTCGTGTCATGTTGAAAATTGCCAGTCCTTATTGAGAGCGTGTTATTCTCCACAAATAAAGCACCAGGGCCTGATGTCTGGCCTATTCTTCCAGTCTTACTGGCAGACCACCAAACATGAAGTTTTAGCCACATTCATAGAATTCTTCACTAACGAGGTGCTTTTAACAAGCATGAATGAGGCCAATATCGTCCTTGTGCCCAAAGTGACTAGCTCGACTAAGTTGAATAACTATCGACTTTTAAGCTTATGCAACACTACCTATAAGCTTATTATGAAGCTGCTTGCTAACAAAATCAAGCCTATTCTATCGAACTTGATTTCACCCAATCAAAGTGCATTAATTGAAGGAAGACAAATTGGTGAAAATACTTTAGTGGCTCAGGAGCTTCTTCACACTATAAGAACTAAGAAAGATAGGCATCGGTTAATAATGTTAAAGCTAGACATAGAGAAAGCCTATGATCAGATGGAATGGCCATTCATTCAAACAGTTTTGCTTAATTTCAGATTTTCGAGCCGTTTTGTCAATAGAATAATGATATGCATATCTACTTCGTCCTCAATGATCCTTCTCAATGGGTCACCTTGTTGTACTGTCCTTTGAGAAGGGGTTTACAACAAGGGGACCCTCTATCACCATACATATTTATTCTTTATAGTAAGATTCTCTCCAGACTTCTAGCTACAGAGCTAAAGAGGAGGAAAATGGGCGCGTACGTGGTATTAAGCTATCGCAAAGAGGTCCATGTGTTACTCACTTGGTCTTCGCTGAGAGCTACTAGGAGGAAAGTGAGTGCTATTCTAGAGCGCGTTAATATATATTGCAGCTGGTCTGGTTAGCTAATAAACCAAAGTAAGTCTAGCACTATCTTCAACAGGAATTCGAGAGGTCAAAAAGGCCATGAAATCAATCAGCTTATAGGATTTCGTAGCCTAAAAGACATAGGAAAATATCTTGCCCTACCTTTTATCTTCTCAAGAAGGAAAACTAGTGATCTCAACTATATGGTAGAAAAGGTTCAATCTAGGCTTGCCTCTTAGAAAGCTAATGTTCTCTCCTAAGCTGGAAGAATAGTATTAGCTAAGCCTATTGCCATGGTCATCCTTGCTTATTCCCTCATATCCATTCCGGTCCCTAAAATTATATGCTCAAAATTAGACTCCACTGTTCTGACTTTTGGTGGGGTACTAAAGAGAGTAGAAGCTTGTATTTAAAAAGTTTGAAGGATTGTTGTATACCGAAGTTATTGGATGGCTTGAGCTTTAGAAAAATGAAAGACATCAATGAGGTGTTTCTGGCAAAGTGGGCGTGGAAGTTGCTGTGTAAACATGGTAGAATTTATTCTTTATGGCAATGTCTAGCTGAGGATAAATATTTGAAGGGACAGGATTTGTGGATGCTCAAGCCTAAACGGTTTGATTCTTAGATTTGGAAGGCTATTCTTAAAAGCCAGGGTGTTCTTAAATTGGAAGCTTGTTGAGTGGTGGTTGGAAACCATTGCTTAGTTCATGGGATGAACCTTGGATTCCTTCTCTTCTAGGTTTCAAACCGATTGCATAAGTTGGGATCATTCCTAATGAAGGCCTTACTGTTATTGATCCTACATCTCTGTCGGGCGGATGGAACGTGAATCTTTTAAAGGATTGCTTCAACGAAGCCACCGTAACAGCCATTCTAAAGATTTCAATTCCAAATACTCTATAATATAATAATGCCAGATGGTTTTGAGCATCATCCTCTTCGGGTTGTTTCTGTATTAAAAGTGCTTATAATAGGCTTATTCAAGCTAGAGTCTCTTTTGGCAACTTTTCTCAACTGACCTTTGGAAATATCTTTGGAAGACCAAGTTACACCCGCGGCATCATTTGTTATGGTAGAGGATTCTTAGCGATACTCTGTCAATGAGAAATTGATTAGCTATTATACTACAGTTGGAAGATGTGAATTGTCTATTATATGGTTCAATTGAGGAGACCATTATTCTCCTGTTTTGGGATTGTCTGTAAGTTATTATTATAGCATGTGAGATGATAGCCATAGATTTCAAAAAAAAAAAAAAAATAGAAACCTAATATCACTCAAACACATAATACAGCAGAAACAACAAGATTATACTCGTAAAATCAGAAAGAAAATATCTAACTACTTATAAACCATTACTGACGCTAACAGAAGAATGATATGAGTTATCCCACTCCAAAGTTTTCTGGACTATGACTCGTTTTCTATACTATACTCGGTGCCTGGTCACCTTGTAACATACAAGAGAAATGATTAGAACCCAAAAATAAGAAATTAAACACTAACACAATAACAAGAAGAATTTCTTGTCACTTAGCTTTTAATTGATCAGCATGATTTCCTTTCTGTCTAGAGAATTATGATTACTCAGCACTCTCAAGAAAAACTGTACACTCTTATTTTTCTTGGAAAGTTATTTTTTTCTGAGTGCAAAGAAAAATTCTCACTTTGAAATTTCACATAATTTTTTCTCTGTACAAAAAATTCCTGAACATCTTTCTTTTTAAAGTTATTTTTCTAATAGAAAAATATCTGTCCAGATTCGATTTACCAGAGCAATTCTTTATTAGTAGGATTGCTCTACACATTTTTTTGCCAGAGAGATTCTCTGCAAAAAAAAGTGTAACACCCTATAAAAGTGTATTTTCAAATTTCAAAATACTTTCCAATATTATTTAATTCCTAATATAATTAGAAATTAATTCAAATAAGCATATATCCTTTATTTATCCAGATTTCTTAATTCAAATTAAGAAACTAAATAAAAGATATTTATTTCTATTATCTTGACAGTTGTCAAATCAAATTAACTAACACAAAATAATACGTACAGATTTTTATTAATAGACTATCTATTTGAATTTTATTCCAAATTAATTATTACAATAATTTAGAATTTCTAAAATTCAAATAATCCATCTTGTAATTAAATTACAAATCCCATTTAATAGGATTGCACTACACGTCTGGCACAGTGCCATACACATATGCCCAATTACTGGGCTAGGCTTGTGCAGTCTTGGGCTTGTGAGGCCCAACTGCTATTTTCCTTCCATCAATTGGACTTTAGCGGTATACTCAAATTTACGGGCTAGTCCAGGGATCTTTGAGCTCATAGAATAGTGGCTCCCACAATTGTGCCTTAAATTAATCGGACTAATTGTAAATTATAAATCTACTCCACTAAAAGATTGGAATTACACTCCATCATTAAATGGTACTTTTACGGATATTTTCATAATAGTAATAATTAGCCCATGTCACATTGATATCTATACTTTAATCTTTTGTACCATATCATAATTAAATTGACATCTCAACTGTCCAATCAATTTTATTTTATTTTTATTTCTTGACTCTTACTGGTTTTCTCTAATGATCATTTTCAATATATTAATTAGATATGTTGACACACTCTGGCCAGAGAATTCTATGATCAAATACCGAAAATCTGTCAAGGGATATACATGTACAAATTCTATATTATCAATCTATAAGTATCACTGTCCATAAATACCTCTCACCAAGTTACTGAGAATATTAACCCCTCAATTAGAGTAGCACCATTTAGTAACATGAACTTATAATTAATTCAAGATTGAGAATAAAGTATTATTAATGCCAATGAGATTTAATAAGTCTAACAGTTATTTGAGGTCTATTAAATCTCATGATTGATCTGTTCAATGTAGTCTAACTATATTAACAAATCCATATGTAATTAAGACAAATTACTCAATTAATTTACAACAGTTAAAATAAAGAGTCAAACTTTATTTTGTTAACTGCGAACAATTTTATTTAATTAAAAAATAACTTGTATCGATATCTTCTGTGAATTTACCTCGTGATCACAAAGATACATATTATGTAATTAAATGGACTTTTAACATACATATGCAAAAGATGTAATGAAAATATCTAACAAATTTTATTAATTCCAGAAAATGTTTATTACATGATGGAATATGCTTTGGGGAACATACATTCCCAACAATCTCCCACTAGCTCTCAAAGTAATTCAGGCATCTCTCTCATGCCCATGGACTCTAAGTGCAAGTTAAAGGGTTTCCCAGCTAATACCTTAGTGAATAGATAAGCTAAGTTGTCTGTAGAAGCTATCTGGGTGACCTCAATATCTCCTCTCTGCACTATCTCTCTTATGATGTGATACTTTCATTCTATGTGTTTTTGCTTTTGTGGTCCCTTGGTTCCTTTGATTGTGCTACTACCCTACTATTATCACAATGTAATTTCATTGGTGCAGTTGCAGCAGGCACCACCTCAAGATCTTGTAGTAATTTTTTGAGCCATACAGCTTCCTTTGCAGCTTCATATGCAGTCACATATTCAGCTTCAGTAGTGGAGTCTGCGATATAACTTTGTTTCACACTCCTCCAACTGATGGCTCCACCTTCTAGTATAAACACATACCCAGAATTGGACTTTCTTGAATCCCTATCCGATATGAAGTCGGAATCAGTATAACCTATTAGGATGAGATCTTCACCAGAGTTGACAAGTATATAATTCTTAGTTCTTCTCAGATACTTGATTATATGTTTGACTACTATCCAGTGTTCAGGGCTTGGGTTTGATTGATATCTACTGACCATTCCAACTGCAAAACATATATCTAGTCTAGTACACCACATTGCATACATGAGACTTTCTATAGCTTCCGCATAAGGAATTCTACTCATGAGCTTTTTTTCTTCAAGTGTCTTAGGACATTGTTCTTTTGAAAAAGTTATTCCATGTCTAAAAGGCATATAACCTTTCTTGGAATTTTGCATACTAAATCTTGTTAAGATTTTATCAATGTAAGCTGCTTGGAATAAAGCAATATTTTTATTCTTTCGGTCTCAAAGTAATTTGATTCCAAGAATATAACTTGCCTCTCCTAGATCTTTCATATCAAACTATTTTGCTAACCAACTCTTTATTGTAGACAACACCCCATGATTATTTCCTATGAGTAATATATCGTCTACATAAAGAATTAGAAAAGCCACAGCTTTTTCCTGAATTTTCTTATAAACACAAGGTTCATCGATGTTCCTTATGAATCCAAATGACTTAATTGCTTAATCAAACCTGATGTTCCATAACCAGGATGCCTGTTTTATTCTATAAATTGATCTTTGCAATTTGCAAACCATGTGTTCTTGGTCTTTAGTTATGAACTTATCTTATTGCTGCATGTAGATGTTTTCTTTAAGATGCCTATTAAGGAAAGCAGTCTTGACATCTATTTGCCAAATTTCGTAATCTAATATTGCAGCAATAGAGAGAAGGATCCTGATGGATTTAAGCATTGCAACCAGTGAAAAGGTTTCCTCATAGTCGATTCCCTCTTTCTAAGTATACCCTTTGGCTACAAGTCTAGCTTTAAAGGTTTTCACCTTTTCATCTACTCCTATCTTTTTCTTGTAGATCCATTTGCAATCTATAGGTTTTACCCCATTTGGTACCTCTACAAGTTCTTAGACTTTATTAGAATACATAGATTCCATTTCTAGATTCATGACTTTTTGCCATTCTTAAGCGTCCACATCTTTCAGAGCTTTGTTGTAACTAATGGGATCCTGCATATATTCATTGGAGATTTCTGTATAAGTTTCTCTCACTAACATATATCCTGCTGGTAATCTAGTTACCCACCCACTACGACGAGGTTCTGTAAGTTATTGCTCTTCAGTGATTGTCCTTTGATCTTCTTGTTCATGTTCTTCTTCTTGTGTTTCTACAGGTATAGAAGGCTGAACATTAATCTAATCAACTGATAATTCTTCCAGAATTATTTTACTTTCGCCCTTAAAATTATTTATATAGTCTTCCTCTAAGAAAGTTGCGTGAGGACTCATAAAAATTTCTTCTCTTAGGGACTATAGAATAACTAACCTCTTGTTCCTTTTAAGTATCCAATAAGCATATAAACTTCTGAACGAGATTCTATCTTATCTGCCTTTGGTTTCAGTACATATGCTAGTGAACCCTAAATATGGACATGTCCCAAACTAGGTTTACGACCTGACCATAATTTTTTAGGAGTTTTAGACCATGACTTTGATGGTACTAAGTTCAGAAGGTACATTGCAGCTTCTAGTGCAAGTCCCCAGAAAGAAACTAGTAATGATGAATAGCTAAGTATTGACCATTACCATTTCTAGAAGAGTTCTATTTCTTCTCTCGGTAACACAATTCTGTTGAAGAGTGCCAGGTACTGTGAGTTAGAATATTATCCCATTTTCAACTAAGTAATCCCTGAATTCTCTGGAGAGATATTCACCACTTCGATCAGATCAAAGTTTCTTAATGTTTAAATCTAATTACTTTTCTGTCTCTGTCCGAAACTCTTTGGATTTCTCAAAGACTTCGGATTTATGACATATTAGATAAACACAGCCAAATCTTGAGTAATCATCAGCAAATGTGATGAAATACTCATAGGCTCTCCTTGCTTGTATATTCATTGGTCCACATACATCTATATGTACCAATTGTAGAGGTACAGTAGCATGTTCTCCTAACAGCCTCTTGGTCATATTTCCTTCTATACAAGATTCACAAAGTGGCAACCCAAGAGCCCATCTTTGATCATTCTTTGTATACTGTTTTGGTTTATATGACCCAAACGTAAATGCCAGAGGTAAGATTGGTTGAGAGATATTTTTCTCTTCTTTGATACGTGCTCATCATTATTAACTATTATATCATACATAGAATGGATCTTAGGACTGAAATGATATAAATTGTCTCTCAATGAGCTAGAACATAAATTTTTATTAGACTTGGAAATAGAAACCGAGGATCTAAAATTTATAGTATAACCTTGCTCAAATAAACAAGCAACTGAAATAAGATTCCTCTTAACGTCTGGAACATAAAGACAATTATTTAAAACCAAAGTCCTATTATTATCAAAAGATAAATAAACAGATCCTATTCTAGATGCTAATACGAACTAGCCCGTTCCCAACTTCAAACTCGCACTGTCTTTACTTAGTTTTCAGGTTTCTAGATTCCGAAAAAATGAATTACAAATATGGTTAGCTGCTCCAGAATCTACTATCCAAGTATTCGTAGAATTCTGAACTAAACATGCCTCAATCACAAAAAGATTACCTATACCTGATTTCACAATCTTTGGGCATTCTTTCTTCCAGTGACCTTTCTCCCAACACTTAAAGCATTTTCCCTTAAGCTTGCCATCTTTCTTAGTAGAGGGTTTCCTTTTTCCAGCCTTATTCTTCTTCTTATTTGTATTCTTACCCTTCTCTTTCAGTTTGGGCTTTGAAGAAGAGGCCTCAGTAAGGTTAAGGTTTCCTTGAGATTTTTCAGAAAGATAAATCTCTTCCGCCGAGTGCACTTCATTCATTAACTGAGTCATGGTCAACTTAATCTTGTTCATGTTGTACCCAACCTTGAAGTCCTTAAATGTATCTGGCAGAGATTCTAGTACCATATCGATTTTGGAGTCATCATCAATTTGGGCTCCCTGAATTTCTACCTCATCAAAATGATTCATTATTTTTAGGACATGATCACGAACTCTTACACCCTTGCCTATTTTAGTGTTGATGACACCTCTCAATGTTACTTGTCTACCAGACCTAGTGTTCTGCCCGAACATCTGTTCCAAGCTAGCCATAATCTCAGTAGCAGTGGCCGTTTCTTGATATTTGGTCTGGAGAACACCAGAAATCGAGGTTAGTATGTAGCATTTGGTCATTTCATTGACTTTTTGCCACTTCTCATATGGCCTCCTCTAATATCTATGAGCATCAGCAGGTGGTGCATCTGGGCATGGCTGGGTAAGGACATATTTGTAATCTTCTGTAACGAGAACAATATATCGATTGCGTTTCCAATCTATAAAGTTGTCTCCAGTAAGTTTATTTTAGTTCAAGATAATAGAAAGTGGGCTAAGGGAAGATATTTTCTGAAATAATAAAATATTCATGTGTAAGATATTGAAAACAATTCACAATAACATAACATAAACAGTTATTTATAGAAAAAACCATAAAAGCATATCAGTTATTGTAAAAGTAATATAATACTACTTGGGTAAGCTATCCGTAGGGAAGTCATACTTACGTTTACTATACTCAACTTATTATTGAATTATTTTATATCAAGTTTAGCCTTGAAAATAACTATTGTTATCCTTTTGGGCCTAAATTTATTAACAGAGCTTCGTAGGGAAGGTTAATAACAAATTTAGTTAAGTGTAAAACCATCAATTTAATCTAAATATCTTCCTTTTAAAAAGCCACCGTAGGGGTGATCATCCTTAGAGAAAAATACTTCAATATTATCCTTAAAAAAGGGGGTTTAATCAAATAAATAAACAAAGCATATACCCTCTGAATGGAACATCACTGTATCATGAAGACGAAGTTTATACTAAATCTATTTATAAACTACCAATGGAGTCCGCAGGAAAAATTATCCTGAATTTTTCCTCTCCCACTTAATATTTTGAAAAGTGTTTTTAAATTAATCTTAACAATTTTCGAGTTTTAATTGGTATATTGTAAATTACATACTTCCTAATAATTTCTAGGTGAAAACCTCATATTAGAACATGTAATTATCATACAATATACAAAACAAAATTGTTAAAATATGTACTATGATGTATAGGGTGACACTACTTATCTATATGGCATGTTATCAATTAATTAAAGTAAATAATTAAAAACTGTAAACAATTCCAATCCATAGTTTTCCTAAGAAAACAATAAAACAAGTCCTAAACTATTACAAATGTAATTAGGTTTGTCTTTCCTTTTCTTCCTTGTAGAGTTCCTCCAAAATTGCCTCCAAGACGATCCAAAATTAAAAATTATCTAAAAATAAAAATCTGTAATTTTTTTTTAAATTGCTTTTATTTTTAATTTTTAATTTTTTATTGGGATCAGGCCATTGGCTTTTTGCTAGATTGCAGCTTACTGGGCCTGGGCCCGGTGACCCCCAGCAAGCCACTGGCCTGCTGAAACATCAGCGCATCTAGCATTGCTAGGCGCTAGTCATAAGAGCATGCAATTGCTTGCTGCTACAAGCATTTGCATGCTTGCAATCCAGGTCCTAGGCTTATGCCTGGGCCTGACTTCAGCTGGCCTAATGGCTAGCATGATGGGCCAAAGGGCTAGCACCTTAGGTGCTGGCCCACTAGTCCACACGCTAGCCTGCATATTGCTGGAAATTTCAAGCAGCTGTCTACACCTTCTTTCGGTGTCATTTACGTCCCATTACACGCCGTCTCATGCCGTTGTCTTCTCCAACTCGTGGTGGATCTCTAAATTTACAGAAAGTCCTATATCCCTCAAAAAGAGATTTACAATTTTTCTAGAAATTTAAAAAACGTAAAATTTAAAATCAAAAGGGGAAACATGGGAAGAATTGACCACCCCTTTTTGTTACATTCACTAACAAAAAAATACAGAAAAACTCTATCGTGGATTGGGACAAACTATTAATATGCTTTAAATAATAAACATTCACCTATTCATATAAACATGAAAAAACACGTAAAACCTAGGTGCCACCCATCTAACATATATATAATACATACATGAAAAAACGTTACTAATCAAGATTTCATACTTTTCCTAATAACTGATACGAGTTGGCTCTAGTACCACTTGTTGGTTATTATTATAACATGTGAGCTGATAACCATAGATTTCAAAAAAAAAAAAAAAAAAAACCTCGAAATCTAATATCACTCAAACACATAATGCAGCAGAAACAACAAGATCATACTCATAAAATTAGAAGGAAAAATATCTAACCTCTCATAAATCATTACTGACGCTAACGGAAGAACGATACGAGTTATCCCACTCCAAAGTCTTCTGGACTATGACCTATTTTCTATACTGTACTCGATGCATGGTCACCTTGTATGCCACAAGAGAAATGATTAGAACCTGGAAATAAGAAATTAAAAACAAACACAATAATAAGAAGAATTTCTTGTCACTTAGCTTCTAATTGATCTGCATGATTTTTCATTCTGTCTAGAGAATTATGATCACTCAAAACTCTCAAGAAAAACTGTACGCTCTTATTTTTCTTGGAAAGTTATTTTTTTTTCTAGGTGTAGAGAAAAATTCTCACTTTGAAATTTTACGTAACTTTTTCTCTGTACAAAAAATTCATGGACATCTTTCTTTTTAAAGTTATTTTTCTAATAGAAAAATATCTGTCCATCTTGTAATCAAATTGCAAATCCTATTTAATGGGACTGAACTACACTTCTGGCACTGTGTCATACACCTATGCCCAAATACTATGCTAGGCTTATGCAATCTTGGGCTTGTGAGGCCCAACTGCTATTTCCCTTCCATCAATTGCACTTGTAGCGGTACAATCGAATTTATGGGCTAGTCCGGGGATCTTTGGGCTAATAGAATAGTGGCTCCCACAATTGTGCCTTAAATTAATTGGACCAATTGTAAATTTCAAATCTACTCTACTAAAAGATTGGAATTGCACTTCACCATTAAATAGTATTTTTAAAGATATTATCACAATAGTAATAATTAGCCTATGCCACATTGATATCTATACTTTAATCCATTGTACCGTGTCATAATTAAATTGACATCTCAACTGTCTAATCAATTTAATTATATTTTTTATTTTTTGACTCTTACTGGTTTTCTCTAATGATCATTTTCAACATATTAATTAGATACATTGATACACTCTGGCCAGAGAATTCTATGATCAAGTACCGAAAATCTGATAAGGGATATGTATGTACAAATTTCATATTATCAATCGATAAGTATCACTGTCCATAAATACCTCCTACCAAGTTACTGAGAATATTAACCCCTCAATTAGAGTTGCACCCTTTAGTAACACAAATGTTACAATATAAACAAGCATGAACTTATAATTAACTCAGGATTGAGAATAAAGTATTATCAATGCCAAATGAGATTTAATAAGTCTGACAGTTATTTGAGGTCTATTAAATCTTATAATTGATCCGTTCAATGTAGTCTAACTACATTAGCAAATCCATACATAATTAAGACAAATTACTCAATGAATTTACAACAGCTAAAATAAAGAGCCCAACTTTATTTTATTAACTGCGAATAATTTTATTTAATTACAAAATAATTTGTATCGATGTCTTCTGTGAATCCACCTCGTGATCACAAAGATATATATTATGTAATTAAATGGACTTTTATTCCATTATACATATGTAAAAGATATAATGAAAATATCTAACAAATTTTATTAATTCTAGAAAATATTTATTACATGATAGAATATACTTTGGAGAGCATACATTCCCAACACTTTTATATGTCCAAATCCATATGGTTCACATCTTGCTAGGGCATAAGATGTAATAACTTCAGGTTTCAAGGAGAAAAAGGTTGGTTTGCAAAAATTTTAAGAGAACGATTGTGCCTTTGGAGCAAGAGGACTTTCAACTCTATTTAATTTTTGCTTCAGTGTGTGTTGATGCAATCTAGCAGGAAAGGAATCACATTATCCATGGAGGTGTTCCTTAACCCCCTCCAGAATTAATCATATGTGTGAAATAGGCATTTAGTGCCCAAACTGTAGCTTTGGAAGAGCATACCGGGAGAGGGAGTTTGACTCCTCCCTCGTGGACTCCCTCTCCTCCTCCTAGGTGAATTCAAATGTGGCTGTTAGGGAAAATCACTTTGTATGTGCTTGTGTGGGAGAAGACAGCAATGGTGCCATTCTATTTGCCTCGGTGATTAAGGTAAACATGATAGAGCCTAGCATTGCAAAAGCTTTGGCCATGAAAGAGGGTCTATCCCAAGTGCAGTTGAGAAAGCTTCAACCTGTAATCTTGGAGTTTGATTGCCAGGACCTTATAAAAACTCTCCATGGTCTCTCTCATCCAGCTTGGAATATCTGCTCTATTGTCGAAGAGATTTTGCTGACGGGCAGAGATTTGGGCCTAGTTGAATACTCTTTTACCCCATGCTCATCTAACTTCTTGGCTCAAAACATTGCTAAGTGGGAGGCTTGTTTTAATATTTATGGTATTCTGGATAGAGCTGTAAATATGGACTATCCGACTCGGCCTGTCTGTGCCAAAATAGAAATTCGGGCTCGGCCAGACTAGCCCGTGAATAGTAGCAGGTCGGGCCGAGCTAGCCTATGAATAGTAACGGGCTGGTCTAGCCTGGTCCGAAAGTCTAAACATGAGGTCCGGTCCGGCCCTATAGCTCGATGGCTGAATATCGGGCTGGGCCAAAACCAGGCCAGCCCAACCCGGTGCCATTTCATAAAAATATCATTTTTTTAAAATACTAATTATAAGAATGACAATTTTTTTTAAAAAAAAAAAAAAAAAAAGCAAGCTCACTACCTCGGCCCGTGAATAGTGTCGGGCCGAACCTAGGCCAAATTTGTAGGTTGCGAGCCGGCCCGTTCGGCCCGGCTCATATATGCTACTCTAATTCTAGATATTAATTCTATTCCCCACCCTGTTTGTAATGATGTTATAAGTTATGACTCTGTTTTAGGGAACTGACTTTTTTGTCCCTCCATTGTTTTGATGGTATTGCCTTTTGCCTTCGGGCATTCAATGAATCTCTTATTACCAATATATATTGGTATTAAAAATTGGGCACACATCTTGGAATACTTAGCATCATCATTATATATATAAAATAATATTACACATCTTGATATTCTATCATAAAAAAATAACTTGAATGATGTGGTATTATATCATTTATTAATACTTAATGCAATTCTTTTTCTCAATCCACTCATTACCTGCTACTTAAACTGCCGCATCATTTAAGTTATTTTATCACGATAACTAGTCATGATGTTTACATTTTCCATATATATATATACAATGTCTAGTGATAATTTCTTGTAATGTTTTTGGAATACAATTTCATAATTTAATTGCATAATTTAGTTTGAATATTGGTATACATTCTATTTTTCAAAGAACTAACAGTGACATTACTTATTACTTAAATTCTATTTTTACTTGATCTGATTCAATACCTTTATAGTCATATACTAATGTTTCTATCTAAAGTTAAATACTCCAATAATTTAAAAGTCATTACTCTAGCTGAGATAGAACACAATATCTATGGCATAAATGAAATGCCCAGCTTTATTTATAGATTTTGAACCATTATTTTAGCTTTAGATAAGGAACTTTCTCCTACAATTGAACTATTTCAAATGTATATCACTTTAGGCACTAGTAAGTCATGAAACCTGGTAATATTCACAAAAACAGCAACAATCTATAATTTCATATATATATATTATGAAGTAAAACTTGCTAATCATATTAATAAATAAAATTAATTGTTCAATAATAGAAGATGACAATGACAAACAAAACGGCGTTCTTTTAATGCACATTCCTAACAAAGACAACAGTGACTAAAATAAAACGACATCCTTTTAATGCACATTCCTAATAAATGACCGAATGTGTCAATATTTACACCAAGTATATCAATTGATATATATCATCCAATTTATATGCTAAGTATACTAAGTAAATAAGATAATATTTTGAGTATTTCAGTTTGAGGAAATTAGAAAAAATATGGGGGTTTTAGAAAATAATAATACATATACGGTGCCTACCTTTCAATTACTTTGATACGGTGTTTTTCAGACAAATACCAATATTTTGCCCCTTTTCTTTTTCTTTTTCTCTCGATGTATTTGCATCCAAGTAAGCGTCACATGCAAAGCACCAAACTGATAAATCACTATTTTTTTTGTTTGCGAAAACCGTACAAGAGCAAAGAAGAAAAGGATTAATTTGGATTGAAAGAGGCCAATGAAGTTGAAAAGCCAATTATTTGAAAATAGAAAGTCATCGTGGATTGTTGTAACCTGTAGCTGAGCGCGAGAGCATGATTTGCGTGGTGATAATGGTTGAGCATGTGCTTGTTCACGAAACGGCAGCACAAGACCTCCTTGCAGCATAAACACAGCCAGTTCTCCTCTGGGTGCTGGCACCTTTATTTATTTGAATTTTGCGTAAAAATCTAAAATCAATGAAAAAGGGGGAATAAAAATGAATAGAGATCTGTGAAAGAAGTGCTTACGTGTGGCAAGGAGTATCCGGGGTAGGAATATAAGCATTGAACTCATCATCAATCAAAATGTTGCTCGACTTGATGTCTCTGTAAACAACTTTCGGTTCTATTGCTTCATGTAAATAAGCAAGCCTGCAATTCAATATTTGAAAGTTAATTTTAATTTACCTCAATACTCAATTTTTCAAAGAAGTTGATTAAAAAGGAAAAAATACAGACTGAACCAATTGAATTCTTGAATTGCAGGCTTAGTGTTTAGAGGGGACTTTTAGTATATAACTACTTGTAACTTGTAATCAGATTAGTTATTAGTTACTAGTAATAAATAACTAGTCGATGAATCTTTTGGAATTTGAAGGAGACTTTTAGTTCATGGTTGCTGGTAACTTGTATTCAAATTGGTTATTAATTACTAGCAACCAAAGTAACAATTTAAAAACAAAGAGTAACTTATTATCCCTAAAAAAAGAGGGGAGGGGGGAGGGGGGGCTAGTGCTTCATTTTAAAAAAGAAAAAGTTGAAAAGAAAAAATGATTAAAAAAAGAGGAAAAGAAAAAAAGAAGTAACTGGTAACTATATTAGTCTAGAAACCAAATTTGTAACTGATTACTAGTAACCAAAGTAATCATTTTTTTTTATTATTTGAAAAAAGTAGCTTATTATTCCTAAGAGGGGGAAAATCAAAAAAAAAAAATAGGATATTGAAAGGGAAAATGACTAAAAAGAGAGGGAAAAAAAAAGAGTAGCTGGTAACTATACTGCTAAAAACCAAGTTTGTAAACTGATTATTAGTAACTAAAATAACTATTTTTTATTTTGAAAAAAGTAGCTCGCTATTCCTAATATGGGGAAAGACAAGAAAGAAAATAAAAAGTAACCAGTAACTAGTAACTGATAACCAGTAACCAATAACCAGATTGTCTAGAAACCAGTAACTAAACAGGTAACTAGTAACCAGATTGGATACTGGTAACTTAATCGGTTACCAGTAACCAGTAATGAAATTGATAACTAGTAACTAGAAATTGGTAGTGGTAACTAGAAATCTGTAACCAATAATCAAATTGGCAGTTAAAACCAAAACTTGTAACCGAATTAGTAGTAATAGCCAGAAATGTCCAATAACAAACTTGGCAAGGGTTATAGATTATCTAAAAATCAGTAACTAAACGGGTAACTAGTAACAGATTGTCTAGCCAGTAACTGATAACCAATAACCAATAACTAGATTATTAAAAAATCAGTAAATAAACCGGTAACTAGTAACCAGATTAGATACTGGTAACTTAACCGGTTACTAGTAACCAGTAACAAAATTGATAACTAGCAACTAGAAATTGGTAGTGGTAACTAGAAGGCAGTGGAAACCAGAAACTTGTAACCGAATTAGTAGTAATAGCCAAAAACATCTAATAAACAACTTGGCAAGGGTTATAGATTGTCTAAAAATCAGTAACTAAACAGGTAACTTGTAATAGATTGTCTAGCTAGTAAATGATAACCAATAACCAGATTGTCTAGAAATCAGTAACTAAACCGGTAACTAGTAACCAGATTGGATACTGGTAACTTAATCGGTTACTAATAACCAGTAACAAAATTGGTAACTAGTAACTACAAATTAGTAATAGTAACTAGAAATCTGTAACCAATAATCAAATTGGCAGTGGAAACCAGAAATTTATAACTGAATTAGTAGTAATATCAGAAATGTCCAATAACCAACTTGGCAGTGGTAACTAGAAACTAGTAATCAATATGTAACTAGTATAGTTATCAATCTTGTTACCACTCTAGTAACCAGTAACCAAATTGGTAACTAGTAATTAGATTAGTTATTGGTAATTGATAACCAAAATAACGAGTAACTAAACTGTTCAATAATAACCAATTAGTCACGATAGTAGTAACCAGTAACCATTAATTAGTCTAACATTAACATTAAAAAATAGGTGAATAGGAAAAACAAATTTGAAAGAAAGAGAAAAAGAATTTATATCTTTTATTTTAAAGGTAAAATGGGAAAAGAAATTAAAAATAATGTGGGACAA
Organism: Trema orientale; assembly: GCA_002914845.1. Taxonomy (NCBI): domain Eukaryota; kingdom Viridiplantae; phylum Streptophyta; class Magnoliopsida; order Rosales; family Cannabaceae; genus Trema; species Trema orientale. The sequence goes on from JXTC01000215.1 coordinate 180,840, forward strand.
AAATTTCAAAAGTAAAAAAAAAAGAGAGAGAGGGAAGATTAGGGTTAATAAGGAAAAAATAGAAATTGGTAAAAAAAAAATTTAAATGAAAAAAGTTAAAATTTAAAAGAGGGACGATTAGTGTTAATAAGGAAAAAAAATAGAAATGGTTAAATTAGTCTAACATTATCATTAAAAAATAGGTGAATAGGAAAAAAAAAATTTGAAAGAAAGAGAAAAAGAATTTATATCTTTTATTTTAAAGGTAAAATGGGAAAAGAAATTTAAAAATAATGTGGGACAAAAATTTTAAAAGTGAAAAAAAAAGAGAGAGAGAAGATTAGAGTTAATAAGAAAAAAATAGAAATTGGTAAAAAAAAATTTTAAATGAAAAAAATTAAAATTTAAAAGAGGGACGATTAGTGTTAATAAGGAAAAAAAAATAGAAATGGTTAAAAAAATAATTTAAAAATAAAAAATAAAAAACAGGGTGAGTCCAATAGGTGAGTGTCGATCCTGTGAGTGGACGAAGGATCGTAAATGACGCACAACCAATTAGCCAGAAAAGTTCTCGCCAACTTCACTAATCTTTTTAATATAAAGACTATTATTAAAAAATTGGCTTTATTTACAATAGCACCACCGCGTGTTTTACTCTCACTTGTTTTCGAAAATACCCATCCTGTGCGGTACGGAAACTAGTTCTTTTCTCTTATACCGTATTTATGTAATACTTTTTATTTTTAAAGGTAAACATCAAGAAAACTCTTTCAGTTTCTATACATAGTCAACTCATATATTTAGCTATTTGGCTACAAAAATAAAAAACTGGACATCTATTGTAATGAGGAGTAATTATAAAAGATGTCCGTTTTTTTAACCTTATTTTAAGGAATGGCCTTTTTTTGACCTATTTAAAAAATGTTCATTTCTTTTTATTTTTATTTTTTTTGCAAAATGGTCGATTTTAATAGATCAATTTTTTTATATCAATTTTATTAGTAACTCAGTACGTATTAGTATTTCAATTTTATATCAGTATATCAATTTTTGCTTATTAGTGTATAAATTCTTATTAGTATATTAATTATTTTTTGTTGGTATATCATTTTTATATTGAGTTTATCAATATATAAGTTTTTTATAAACTAATATAATTATTCAAAAACTGATATATTTTAGCTTTTTTTAATTAGCTCGGCCATGTTGCAAAATTTATTTATAAATTGGATCTCAATAGTGTTTGAAAAAAAACAATTTCTTAGATTTAAACCTAAAATTCGGCCATTTAGCTATGAAGCCTCGTAATGAATTGTCAAATAAAGAAATTTGATTTTATATGGTAAAATATTAAAAAAAAGATTTAAAAAATCCCAGATGGTGAAAAATGTTTTGAAAAATCCCAGGATTTATTTAAAAAATTACCACTTTTGAATGGTATTTACCAATTGATGAGGTACTTGAGATAACTATTCCAAGTTATTTGGGTAACTACCTTAGGTGACTTGACTGGTTATTTCAGGTATCTTAGAAATAGACCAATTTCAAAGAGAAAAGTGGTATTTTCTAAATAAATCTAGAATTTTTCCAAAAAAACAAAGCAAATAAAAATAAAAATCAACTCAGAGATTTTTTTTTTTCTAATTTTTTGGACTTTGGGCCTGGTCTTTTGCGAGATGCCCCCTGTCAAATTGGGCCACTTTGCAGAAGCCGTCATCTTACTAGAGCTAGCCAAGTGTATGACTTTCCCTAGGTCCAATTACTTAAGCTGACTTAGTGCTGCCTTGCCCAGGCCCAATTACTGAAGCTAGCCAAGTGTATCATCCGACTCCATTCTTTGGGGAGTTAAAATCTCACAACACGTCTGAGCAAAAAGATTCTCACAACACGTAGAAGAAAACTTGTTAAAAGAAATTTAAATGAAAATTATCAATGATTTACAAACGCACCCAAAGAAACAGAAGGTGGGAGGAACTTGTCAGAGACTCAGATGAAATGTACAAATAATTTTACTTTGAAAAAAAAAAAATTGGCATTATATTCCTAGATATAGGCAGCTAATGATTAAAAGACAATCAAGCTAAGAAAATGAAAATTATCATTGATTTACAAACGCACCCAAAAAAAGAGGAGGTGGGGGGAACTTGTCAGAGACTCAGATGCAATGTACAAATAATTTTACTTTGAAAAAAAAAAAAAAATTGGCATTATATTCCTAGATATAGGCAGCTAATGATTAAAAGACAATCAAGCTAAGAAAAGTCCCCCCCCAAAAAAAAAAAAAAAATGCGGCCAAATTGTACCCCAAAAGATCATCCAAAGGAAGAAGAAATCCAAAATTAGCCCCACAGGTGTCTTTATAATGCAAGAAACCAAAATAAGCAAAAACAAAGTGATCGTTAATTCTTACATAAAACTATCAAACATGACTAAGCAAGCTCAGGTTTTTCTTTTTTGCTCATGCCAAGAGCCATAAATTAGGAGGAATGGATTTTGACTGACATATCCGGCCTTTAAAGGGTCAAATTATTAGATTAAATGTTTCATATCAATCGACAAATGATATTTATGCTTACAAATTTATTGTTAGGTCGTTAATCAGGTATTACCGAATATAATTAATTTTCAATTAATTATGTGAGGTCGTAATGCGGAAATTATAAAAATATAACACAAAATATTTTTACTTGGTTCAGTTATCTCCTGATAACCTACATCTAAGGGGCCACGCCTAAAGAATAAACACTATTAACAAAGTTTGAATGAATACAAATACTAATTTGACTTATACAATAAAAGACTCCCTCTTTTGATTGTCGCAATGTGGATGTATTCCTCCACTAACGTGTCTAGCGAGCACCACTCGTCTTAGGTTGACTTCGTTCTTCTGAAATTCCTTCAGGTACTTAAAGTTGATCTTCTCCCGAAGATTTTGTGTTCGTCCTCCCGATGAACACTCACAGTCAAGCTTCCATTGACCTTGTTTGATCCTTCACTCGTAAACTCCCTTCACAGCTATAGATCGATCTTCTTCCAAAGATATTCACCACCTCTCCAGAAGTATTTTATCACATGACTAGGACTACTCCTAAGTCTAAGAAAATAGGTATAAGAAAAATCTTTCTTTTACACTCAATAGCCGAAATACAATATGTGGTCTCTCAACCTAAAACTACTCTTGAGTGGCCTTTAAATAGAGAGAAAGAAAGCCTTCACGTATATAATCTGCCAAATAATAATTAAAAGCATTTAATGTTAATTAGAAGACTTACAAGATCAGCCAAATTTGTTACCAAACTTAGAAAAATGAATCTGGAAAATAACTGATGATTCTGTCCACGTGTTACAACATGATCTGTCAACCCAGTCATGTTGTAACAGAAAAGGAAACTATCAGAATACTTTCCTGAAATAAAATAATCAGTTACTCAAATATTTTTGACAACTAATTGCACGAATTAGAGTAACTTTAAACAATGAGAATCAGCACAAATGAGTTAAGGAAACTTCCATAAAAGATATTACACATAAAATATTCATTTAAAGGAATTTCCTTAATGAAAAATAGACATATACTCAAAACCAATTTTGGTAAGAATGACATATACTCAAAACTAATTTTGGTAAGAGTCACTTACCCATTCCTACGTATTTGAATCTGTCTATACATTAATATGATCAGATTTTTATGTTTGATAACTATACAAATTGTGACCTAAAGCATATAAAAGGAAAATACGGTTAATACTAAAAAACCTGATCAGATCATCACATGTTACAACATGACTGGTTTCGACCAGTCATGTTGCAACATGAAGGTTGCCAACAGAATGTTTGCTCTTTCAATCTCTCCCTTTGGCATCTTTTAGATGAATATTTGATATTCCTGCAAAACAAGATCAGTAAGTAGCAAAAAATCTATATATGCTTTCTCCCCCTTTTGGACAAAAGATCCAAAGGCAAAGTAAATAAACACAAAAACAAGTGATAAAAACTGTCAATCATAAAACATCTGATCACAGAGAAACATGTTTAAACACAGAGTAGTAAACATGTCCTAGAAAAACAAAAGAGTGTCAAACATAACAGAGTGTAATTATCATACGTCTCCCCCTTGATTATTGCTCACAACAACAAGACAACGACTTGCTTTTCTCAGGATCTCACAAACTTGATGATATCAGTATTATCATGATCCTTCTCTTTTCTCTTCATGACTCCCCCTCAGAAAAACTCCCCTCACTAAATGACATGATCATCAAAAAAAGAAGGAATAAAACACATCTTTCATTAATTTGGAGGATTCATCACAACCAAAAGTTTCTGCAAAACTAGAGAGAGCATCAAAAGAAGCAGAATAAAAGAAAATGAACAATTTTCAGCATAGAGAAAATGTGTGAAACCAAATTAGGAAACAAATTAGGGTTAGAACAATGATAAAATAAATATGTACACACAACTCCTTAGTTACCCGAAATTGAAAAAGAAAATAAATTAGAGCCAAAGAAATTTTGAGAAATCAAATAACCATCTTTTAGAATATGTTTCAATATATGACATCAACAGGCAGACTTTACATCAACCACCCTTTTTTTTAAAAGAAATATTTTATTCTCATGTTACAATATGTCTCATTTTGCCACAAAGTCAGAACTTTTCATATGGAAAACTAGAATGAAAAATAGAAATTGATGAATTTTTATTAATCATAAAATGATTTTAAAATAGACAGATCTTACCATCTTTATCCTCCAAAATTTTCAGAAAATTTTAGGTCAAATTAATCACCAAAAATTGAAAAATAACTCACATACCTTATTTTGCTGATCTCCACGAAAATTCACATTTATTACAAGCTTTTGTGTGTGCTGTGATTTCTTAAGCAGTACATCTTTGTTTATTGCTACTGCATTTTTTTTTATAACAGCACAAAAATGAAGCACCTACAGTCAGTAGCTTTCACTCTATCACTAAGGTAGTCCTTTTCACACAGTAGATCGTCCTCTATTGTATTTGTGATACATAGCACTGGATCACTCATGAATGGCTTTTACACATCAGTGTAGGTAGCTTTTTCTGACTATGGAGCCTGTTTAAACAAATATTCTTTTCTGAGATGAAACAATCAAAAGTTAGTCTGTCAAAATCTAATTTAAGATTTTCAATTTTTCCTGAAATATTCAAAGATTTTAAAAGATAAAAAAAACAAAAACTGTATATTAGAAAATCAATTCATAATTGACAAAAATTCATCTTTTCTCAAATTTCTTTTAAGCTTTCCAGACAAAAATATTCCCAACTTCAAAAGGCAAAATTTAGCGCAAAATTAAAAGTAACAAATTATATGGAACATATTCCTAAGGTTTTCATTAGGGAATAAAAAACAATCAAAGTCAAAAGATTTTGTGGAAATATCTGCAAGTTGTATCTCTGTTTCAACTTTTCCAAAATTAGTGATTTTATTTTAGGCTCAATCAAAGAAGAAAAGCACACATCCTTTTCCATGTAACTATTAAATCATCAATACTACATGTCATCAGTTCAGACGAATGATTTTTCTTCACCTTGGATGGGGGTTCAGCAGATACAATGTCTCTCTGTTTAGTTGATATTGTAATATCAGTGTTTGACATTGAATCATGACTATCTGGCTCTGCATCAGCATCAGGCTGTGTTGTAACATGCATTTTTGAACTATAATCCCTTACAGCTTGATCAGTAAAGCTATTTATCTCATTCTTCTTGTGATCTACCAGTATAGTTTTATCACCTATCATGTGCTTAGAACACCTAATATCGTTAGTAGCACATGTTCTAAAATAAGTTAAAGAAGCAGAGCAATTCAAATCCGATTTCTTTATCCAAACTTTTCTTATTTTATTTGAAAGATCTACCTTTTTTCTAGGTATTTTTCTTTGGAAAGTAATCACATGTGAAAAATATTTATTTTCAAAAAATTCACTATGGTAAAACACCGAGGTCTGATATGACCTTTAACTCCACAAAAGTGATAAGTAGGAACAAACTTACCATGCTTACCTGTCGAACCAGATGCTGCTAATTTGTAATGTGTTGCAACATGATATCTGTGTGTTGCAACATCAGCACGATTACCTATAATTTGTGATGGTGAAGCAATTTTATTCTGTGTTGCAATATACGATTTCTGTGTAGCAACATCAGCACTTGTTCCTGCAAAAGTGTTAGAAACAAAACTCTTAACAAAAACAGTTTTGGAGTTAGAGTGCTCATCTTTAAATCCGAGTCCTTTATGATCAGAACTGGATTTTCTAACGGACAAAATATGATCAAGCTTGTCAATTTCCGAATTTAACATCTTTAAGGACTTTTGAGTCCTTTCAAGATGAGCTGAGACTTCTTTTAGTTTTGCTTCCTTTTCAGCCAGCAAGGCCTCTAATTTCTGTACTTTGATTTCTAAATTCTCTTTGTACTGAATAAGGGCAGAAATTTTTCTTTCAAGCGATCTGTTCTGATCAACCATTCTAATCCATTGAGAATACATATTCTCATATGATGCTCGAATTGATTCTTCATTCAGTTCAGATTCATCATTGTCATAATCTGTATCGTGATCTTTTTCTGTCCCAGATGTTGCAACAGAACTGCTCTACATAGCCTGTATTGTAACATGACCTATAGATTTCTACAAAGAACAAACGTCATCTGAAACTGAAGAAACACCAAAGGCTACGTGATTACTTATATGATTGTCATTTTCTTTTTGACTATCTTCAGATTCCTCATCACTCCATGTAGAGGTATAGCCTTTGCCTTTTTCTTCAAGGTATTGACACACTCAGTTTGCATGTGGCCATATCCCTCGCATTCCCTACATTGAATCCTCTTTTTCTTAGAAGAATCAGATTTAAGAAAATTTTTACCTTTATTGGTATTGCCCGATTTTGACATCTTGCCCATATTTTTTAAATATTTACCAAAATTTTTTGTCAACAAGGCAAGATTTTCATCATATTCTTTAGCGGATTTAGACGTCGATTTTGAGGCTTTTTCTCTCTGCTTCATATTCATCTCATACGTCTGAAGTGATCCCATTAATTCCTCAACTTTCATTAGATCAAGATTCTTGCTCTCCTCTATGGCCGTGAACTTTGGTTGAAACCTGTCTGGTAAAGAACGGAAAATTTTTCTAACCATCTTAGTATCTGAAAATCACTTTCCAAGAGCAAAAGATTCATTAGAAATATCATAAAGCTTAGTAAAATATTCAGACAATGTTTCATCTTCTCTCATTCTCAATTACTCAAATTTAGAGGTTAACATGATTAATTTAGTTCTTTTCATATCACCAAAACCTTCAAAGTGTGTTTGCAAAATATCCCATGCCTCTTTTGCAGATTCATAATTTGTAATCATCTTAATCCTAGTAGCATCTACTCCATTTAATACAGCGTGCAAAGCCTTAGAATTGCAATTAGCAAGTTTCTCATAATCAGATGACCAAGTCAACTCAGGTTTAAGAATATCCTCCCCCTCTTCATCCTTAATAGTTAGAGGATTCCAACCATTAAGAATGGATCTCCAAGCTTTTTCATCAAGAGCCTTGATGAAGGCTTTCATGCGTGCCTTCCAATAGAAGTAGTTCGTGCCATCAAAGAGTGGAGGGCATGAGATGGACCCACCTTCAGCAAGTAATGATATACCTGAAAAATCAGATCAAATATACTGTAAGATCTCACTAAAAACGTTAGTGCCCCGCTCTGATACTAATTGTTAGGTCCGTTCAGGTGTATCGAATATAATTAATTTCCAATTAATTACGTAATGTGGTAATGCGGAAATTGTAAAAATATGATACAAGATATTTTTACTTGGTTCAGTTATCTCCCGATAACCTACGTCCAAGGGGCCACGCCCAGAGAATAAACACTATTAGCAAAGTTTGAATGAATACAAATACTAATTTGACTTATACAATAAAAGACTCTTTTGATTGTCGCAATGTGGATGTATTCCTTCACCAACGTGTCTAGCGAGCACCATTCGTCTTAGGTTGACTTCGTTCTTCTGAAATCTCTTCAGGTACTTGAAGTCGATCTTCTCCCGAAGATTTTGTGTTCGTCCTCCCGATGAACACTCACAGTCAAGCTCTCATTGACCTTGTTCGACCCTTCACTTGTGAACTCCCTTCACAGCTACAGATCGATCTTCTCCCAAAGATATTCAGCACCTCTCCCGAAGTACTTTATCACACGACTAGGACTACTCCTAAGTCTAAGAAAATGGGTATAAGAAAAATCTTTCTTTTACACTCAATAGCCGAAATACAATATGTGGTCTCTCTACCTAAAACTACTCTTGAGTGGCCTTTAAATAGAGAGAAAGCAAGCTTGTATGATCTACCAAATAATAATTAGAAGCATTTAATGTTAATTAGAAGACTTGCAAGATCAATCAAGTTTGTTACCAAACTTAGAAAAACGGATCTGGAAAATAACTGATGATTCTGTCCACGTGTTGCAACATGATCTGTCAACCCAGTCATATTGTAACAGAAAAGAAAACTATCAGAATACTTTCCTGAAACAAAATAATCAGTTACTCAAGCATTTTTGACAACTAATTGCACGAATTAGAGTAACTTTAAACAATAAAAATCAGCACAAATGAGTTAAGAAAACTTCCATAAAAGATATTACACATAAAATATTCATTTAAAGGAATTTCCTTAATGAAAAATAGACATATACTCAAAACCAATTTTGGTAAGAGTCACTTACCCATTCTTGTGTATTTGAATCTGTCTATACATTAATATGATCAGATTTTTATGTTTGACAACTATACAAATCGTGACCTAAAGCATATAAAAGGAAAATACGGTTAATACTGAAAAACCTAATCAGATCAAATATTTAGTCGCATGTTGTAATATGACTGTGAAGCTAGTCATGTTGCAACATAAAAGTTGCCAACGGATTATTTACTCTTTCACTTATATATGTGTTTTGATTATATTATTATGGTCTCAACTGGTCCTATTTTGATACCATAAAAGGAAAAAATTGTGCATGGAATGATTATCTGTATTTAAATTTTGCTATAAGTGAGAAGTTAAACATGTGCAAGTCTCAAAACGCTTTTTCAGATTAGAATAGTAAAAAAACATAGTGATGAGAATTTTTTTTTCTGGATAGTGATGAGATTATTAGTTATGACCTATGTGGTAAGATTTTTCTTTAGCATGTCAAATATGAGATATCTTACCATTTATATAAGTGAAGCACAACATTAGTATTTTATTTCTTTATATATAAACATAATTTAAGCCTTGTTTAAGATTAATTCTAATTCAACTTTTAATTTTTAAAAGCAGTTAGGAAAAAAATGGAGAGAGAAAAGCGTTAGGTAATTGCTGTTTTTGGTCAGCAGATTTTAAAAATTGCTGTGTAATCGCTATTTTAAACATAATTTGATAAACGTGATAAGAGTTATTTTTCAAAATTGATTCTGTTGTCATAATACAGATTATCTAAAATAATATTTTATAATACACATAGCTAGATTATTTGACTGATTAACCCTCACAGTTAAGTTAAATTTGCGACTACGATTATTACTCCACTTATGTTGATCTTCAGTGACTATTTGCTTAGAATGTGATGCATATATTCTTTAATAAAATAAATAAATAAATAAAAGTGATGACAACATCCGTATATAAGGTTAAACTTAGGGTGTTTCAAAAAAAAAAGGTTCAACATACGGATAAAATTTGTCGTATGTCCCAAAGTAATGGTTCCATTCACGTTATAGCAAATAAATATAATTCAATTTAAAAAAAAAAAAAAAACCACTAAAACTCTGGATTTCTTCAAATGGATGTTATTTGGTAAAATCGTGTAGAATTGACAATTATAAAACTCACTTAATTCCATTTATAGTGCCTTATTCCAAATTTTCTTTCAAAGTATAAAACTCAACACTGAAATAGTACTAATACATATATATGAGTCTAACAATACTACATATCATTACTAATTATGAACTGTTTACCGAAAAAAAAAAAAAATTATGAACTGTTACATGTAACTGAATAATAAAGAACCAGACAAATTCTATCACTATTAGCGATGCTTAATTAGATTGCTTTTCTTCATATTGGTGCCAAGTATACACAATTGGTAGGTCAAGCGTTGCATGTCAAAATTAAATGGGACGTGACAAAATCCCAACAAATTTCTTATCTCTAAAAGTCTTCTTATAACGAAACAAAATTGATATGAAACACAACATGTATACCTACGTCCAAACAACTCATTAAGACAGCTGCAACGCTCTCACGTCCACGTGGCACTCTTTCATGTTCGCACGTGATTCATGGAGTCCAGCCCTAGGGTCGTAGGTTAGGGCCAACCTATATGTATAGATAGATAGATATCTACTACATTACTATAGTACCTCAGATTGCTTCGCTAGTTGCCAGTTTGTAGCCCACAATTTGTTTATATTAATCCCGGGTTTGTAGGAGTTTAATTAGTCCTTTTAAATTTTCTTCTTTAGTTATACTCTATTTTATTATTTGGAATTTTTATGTCATTAATTTATTTGTGTCAAGTCAATGCATGCATGTTCCGCAAAAATTATGATTTTGAAGATTTTCTTACTTAATGATTGATTATTATGAATTGTTTGTACTAGAATTGGAATACTACTAGTTAAGAATAATTAAGAATAAGGATGAGCCCGGTGTGAGTTAGCCCGGTATGATAGAAAAAAATTCTTAACCATTGCGGTTAAATTAAAAAAAAATATTAACCATATCAAACTACACCACATTATGCGATTTAGTGGGGTTCGATTTCTGCAGTTTGGGTCCTAGATATGAGCCTCGACGAGTTTAGGCTAAATTGAAGAAATGATCTTCGAAAGTCATAACTACTAAAAATAATTGGGGATGGCTACGGTAGGGGCGTCCCTACGTAGGGTCATACTTTAATTATCGTTAGAGGGGAATCTGTGGGGAATAACGGGAATCTGTGGAGAATCTATTTATATACAGATTCCCATCCAACGGTGAATAGACAGGGCCCTACGTAGGGGCGCCCCTACTGTAGACGCGCCCAAAATAATAATAATAAATACATTTAAAGTATTTAAGAAAGTCATACACTCATACTTATCCAAACAAGATCTTAATAAGATACAATCTAATCGGAATAAATTAAAACACAAATTTTTAAAATTGAAATATTTTAATAGGGCGCATCTACAGTAGGGGCGCCCCTAAGTAGGGCCCTGTCTATTCACCGTTGGATGGGAATCTGTATATAAATAGATTCTCCACAGATTCCCGTTATTCCCCACAGATTCCCATCTAACGATAATTAAGGCATGACCCTACGTAGGGACGCCCCTACCGTAGTCATCCCCATTTTAATATCCTTCCAAACAACATTACAACAAATTAGACTTTAGTTTCTGACTTATATATATTATGCATAAGAATTTTTTTAAATTTAGTAAATACATTTAGTGTGGTGCGATGAAGTTAATTGCGGAAATTGAAATCTTATTCTACATTTCAAACCATATTGCAATTGTAGAGAAAAGTCAGACCTCAAACCACATCACAAAGCAAAATAACTACACTATACTATGCAGATTGGTTTAGTTTGGGCGGATAAGTAGAAATGTGCTCACCCTTAGTTAAGGCAAAAGTCTACTAATTATGCCGTACATGGGAAATAGATAATAAATTATTTGATTCAGTTTTATAAATAGGTGAACTACAAAAAAATACCCTCAAGTTTGAGTGTTTTGCAATTTAAACTCTGAAGTTTGGACTCTGTAAAAATAATATCCTGAGATTATGAATTTTTAAAAATTAATAGCCTGGACTGACTTTTTGACCAATTTTAGTAACGAAAAAATAATAATATCATCCATTAAAACTGGATTAATCCTTATTATTCTCCTTAATTTTGAGGATGTTATTGTCTTTTATCAAATAAAATTATTCAAAAATTCAACTCAAGTATTAATTTTCAGAAACTCTTAATCTCATGGTATTATTTTGCAGAGTCTAAACTTTAGGATTTAAATTATAGGATACCTAAAACTCAGTGTATTCTTTTGCAGTTTACCCTCTATAAATTAGCTAATAAAAGTTCACTTAGTCACAACTAACTAGTAAATACATCTCTCCCCCATTTTTTTCTGTCCAAGTGTTTATAGATAAATGATCTATATATTTTTCCCAAATTACTTTTTACCACCCAGAGGAATGATATGGTAATATAAGCAAAATATATCACTGAGACTCCATTTGGGGGCCGGACTATAGGAAGGGACTGGACTCTTTTGTCCAGTCCCTTGTTTGGGCCTTTCAAAGGACTGAACCAAAGAGTCCAACATCCAAAATAGTGCCGCTCCTATGGGACTAAATAGATCTAGAACTTAGGTTTATTTAGTCCCAACAAGAATCATAGTTTTTTTTTTTTTTTGCGAATTTTTTTTTTTGGATAAAATATTTTTTATCTTTTGTCTTTTCCTAAAAAAATGCATATCCCATTTAAAAAAAATTAAACATATAATAATTATAAAAAATAAAATAAAAAATATTTCTTATTTAATTATTGTTTAATTTTCTCTCTCCAATTTATGAAATATTTATCTTCTTATTTCATAAAAAAATATTATGAAAACTACATTAATAAAATTTTTATTATGTATTTATGCTCTAGTCCTTTGTTACACCAAACACAGTACAGTACTAAATAGTCCAATCTAGTTCAATCTATCCAATCTTAATCATTAGTCCAGTCAAATCCAATCCAGTCCTGCCTACCAAACAAACCGTAAAGGTATCAGTCTAGACTCTAAATCTTGATTTGCAAAAGTTCAGGATTAGGGTATGACAATTCATTTTTTTTATAGCAAAAAAGAAATATTATTTTGATATAATGATGTTCACAAGTAAAGTTTTTTTTTTTTTTTGCCTTTAAAAAAAGGTACAATTTTTTTGGTAGGTATGCCCAATTATGGAAAATTTTCCAAAGAAAGAAACACTTCTTTAAATATTCATGCCAAACAACTATTTATTGCTCAGGCATGCCAAACTTCTTACTGATCTACATATAAATTACTAGCTCAATTTGTTCTGTCTGACAAACATAATTAGTTTAATAAATTCACAAGTCACAAATTAGGGCTTGAGCTCAAAAATAGAGATAAATCAAGTCATATATAAATGACCTTATATTTCTTCTTTTTTTTTTTTAACGAAACCCTTGTGTTTTGAAAAATATGAGAAAACCCTCTCAAAATTGATTTTATTATAAAAACGTTATAATTTTGTTGCCTTTAAAATATGTCCCTTGTAATAAGTTTAAGAATTACCTTTGTATACTTGTCTCAGGTTAATATTTTGATGTTTTCTAATGACCTAATAACTGATAGAATAATTACGAAATAACTATCTATATATTCGAACATAAATTAAAATTGTAAAATAAACCTATATCTATTATCTAATAGGTGTAATTTTCTCATTTCTCATTAATATTCCAATTTTGCTTACATTAGAATGTCAGATCTAGAAATAGGTCAAATTACAACATTTTTATAATAAAAAATTAAATTCAATAGAGTTTTTCATATTTCTTACAATATAGAGGTTTAGCCCAAAAAAAAACGACATACAAGATTTACGACATTATCTCCTCAAAAATATCATTTGTTTTCTACGTATTTCATTTTTTAGTGCTTTTTATGCTTTGTAATTCTCAATTTATGTGACGTAACATTTGGGGGATTTTTTTCTTTTCAATACAAAAAGATATGCACCCCTTTTATGCATTTAGTATTTAATTCGAATTCCCACCAAGTTATATACGGTGAAGGTATTACCATATTCATAAGAATCAACAACATAGTCCCTTTTCTGGAGCAAAAAAAAGAATCAACAACATAGCACTTTATAAAGTATTGAGGGAAATTCTAGTATTGGGAGCACAAAATTCCCTAATGTTAGGAAACACAATACATGTTTTTTTCCCCTAAAAAAAACGACATTTTTATGCTGTCAAATGAAGTTTATTTTAGATATTATGCAACTTACTTTGCCTGATCTCATCCATGGAATTTTTCTTTTTCTTTTATCAAAATACTATTAAATGAAAACCCTAAACTTTGTTTTAAAAAAAAAAAAAAACAAAGAACAAAAATAAAAACACAATCTTGGCCACTATCTCCCTTTCATTCCATCTCTAGCGACGTCTCTGATGAACACCAAACGAGTCCATGTATCTCCGTATCGTTTTTGAAATTTTATAGGGTAGAACTCTATATAAATGGATATGTTCTCACTTTCTTAAAAAATTTCCTCAAATTCTCTGAATTAGAATCAACAACCCTACTTTTTAATTTATAATAACAAGATAATGATGCCTTATTAATTCTTTGTTGATTGGGATTTGATTAGTGTTTGCTGAAAATTGAAGTTAGGGATTTCACCTTTCTATTTTTTTCTAGAAAAAAACAAAGTATATATGCAAGTTGGAAAAAAAAAAAAATTCGGCAATGGTCTCTTCATCCACAATGGAGATTATCCTCTCTAAATAAATCCTTTTAATTTTTCCTTTTTTTCCGTATTATTGGGGAAAAAAAAAACTCACAGCTAGCAACGTAATTCAAACTACTCTCTTTTGGGTTTTGAGAAAAGTGAAGAAGAAGAGATCTTAATCTTATCTATTCTTTTAAAGATAAGTACAGGGTTCCATTACTCTATAATTTAGACCACTCTATAGCATTTTCTTCTCACCTTTGGATTAAATCCTAAGGCCCTATTCGGTTTTCTATTTGTTCCCTAAAATTAGAGAACCTTAATGTGTAGAGCCCCCCAAAGATTTACATTAGAGAACCTTACTGTAGAACCCCCAAAGTGCAATTAAATCTTAGGGTTAATCTTATGTTAGTCCCTTAAAAATAACTCAATTTTTATCTTTCACTCTCAAAATCGGACCATATTTTATCCATGAATAACATTTATATCTCATAATTGATCCTTAAAACTTTCAAACATCTCCTTTTGGTTCCTCACTATATTTTTGCCCCTCTATTAAACTTTGTTCTTTTGTTTAGATTTCAATCTTTGATCTACAACAAAATTGTTTAAAAATGAGACCAAAGAGGCAAAAACCAAAGTTTAACCAAAAAGAAAAAAAAAAAATAAATAAAGCAAAACAAAATTCAAGATGGTAAATTGTTATGTTTGAAAGTTTAACAACTAAAATGAAACAGAAAATATAGTTCATAAACAAATGAATTATTTAAAAAAATCTAGGACTAAAATGGGATTTCAAAATCACGCACTACGAACTTAAAATAGTATTAACGTTTTAACACAAATTAAAAAGAAATAAAATAAATATAGTAATAAGGTTATTGCGGGAAAAAAAAAAAAACACGTAAAGCCGAAAGCCGAGCAACGATTATATCCGATATGAGCTAAGCCGAGCCGTTGGGAATTTGCCGGGAAAGGAAGAGTGTGGGGGCAGTTTGGGAATGGAGGTCCAATCAGAAATGGAGGGAATAAAAGGGAGAGGTTTTTCGGTGTAAGCATCAAAATGTGTCTCTCTTTGTCCAACTCAATCCCATCTCATCTCATCTCATCTCATCTCTCTATCTCTATCTCCTTCTCTTTCTCTTTTCTATTACTAGCCCCCACCTAGTCTACCCTCGTTTCCCTTATTTTTCTTTTTCCTTTTTTTTTTCATTCAAAAATAAATAAAGATTTAAATAATCAAAAAAATTAAAGGATGTGTCCTCTTTAAAACAACATAATTTAAAGCTAGTGGTCGTTTCATTGAAAGTTTTATCAAGAATACGAATATCCTTTAAAGTAAAAGAAAAAACCTTTATTTTCATCGAATTTTGCATTAACGTATGAAAATATATTTTACCAATAATATATATATATATATATATATATGTTTTTACTAGGGTTCAAAAACCAATAAACCATTACGTTGGTACTTGTAGAGGTTTTTTTCTTTTTTCTTTTTGGCTTGCGGTTGGGGGAATGCGCTATGTATTAACAAAAACATCCTCTGTATTTTGATTTTCGCTCAAGTATAATTTTATTTTTACCAATAATTTTCAATAATATATAATTATACCACGTGATTTTTAGTTATATATTAATGTCACCCTCGGACAAAATTTGTAAACCAAAAGAGTAAATTTTGTTTGAATTTTTTTTTTTTTTTTTTTCACTTTTCAATTCCACAACGCATATGGGGTAAAAAAAAATGCATTCTAAAACGACTATTTGGATAAACAAATGCCTCGTTTGGTTCGTCTATTTGAATGTGTGTATTTGAATGGAAATTGTGGAATGTGTTATAATTGGAATGGGAGACATTTGAATGAAAAAAAAATAGTGGAATATGTTGTAATTAGAATGAGAGCATTAGAATGGACCATTCAAAAATACCTCCCTCCTTCTATTCTCACTCAAGACACAAAAATACCATTCCAATGGTTAATTTTTCGAATGGACCATTTGAATGGAAAAATTGAATTGTTGAAATAAACACACTTTCAAATGAATTTTCCAATCCAATAGAATGGAATGGTTGAAACAAACGAAGCCAAAAGATCTACCAGAAGAGCGAAAGATGTATATGAATTACAATCATATGGTAAACTTTTGTTAAAAAAATAATTGGATCACTCTTTTATCTACTCTTATATCTCAATATTTGATATTTAAACTTCATTATAATTTATAATATTATTAATATATATTATTTTATAATAAAGTTTACATGTTAAATAATGGAACAATATAATGTAGGAAAGAGTGATCGACTCTTTTTTGTTATTACAGATAATCAACCGTGAAATGTGTAATTTAGCTAAAATATAACAATTATTTTATTCTTGTTCATACGCAAGGGGAGTCTAAGATAGTGGAAAGTACATAATTGTATTTGAATAAAAAATATAGAGATAAATTGTGAACGTCACCATTTCGTCATGCCACGTCATAATATGACGTTTGGAGGTGGCGCCTTTGCTTCAAAGTTTCAAAATTCCAAAATAGCTTCTAGAACCGAAAAATGAAGTTAAGTCTGTCCCTATCTTTGTTTGGCTGGATACTCTCTCTCTCTTCCTTATCCTATGAGCCGGTGGGCCATCCCTTGCTGCCTTGATTCCCTTTACTTATATTTTAATATCATTTTTTCCTTTATTATTTAATTTTATTGTAATGAAAAAGGTGTAAACCGAATCATGCTTTACCTTCTCTCTCCTACACCTTTTTTTTTTAAAAAAACAACAAATTGCATTATTTTTTTTTCTTTTTGGAATATGTGTATTATATATATTTGAGGGTAATTTCCAAACATAAGTTTCATCACGTTGAAATTTGACAGCTTTACCAAAGCCGATAGAAATTTGACATTTTGTTAACTGAGGAGTGAGTGTTACTAATGGGAAATTACTAAAAATGATCTTATTTTTGTTAATTGTTTGTAGAAATTCATGGTTTGTAAATTTTAAACCATCAAATTATTTTTTCTTTATCTGCAATCACTTATTTTCCTAGGTTTTTAACATGTATCAAATCAATTCTCTCGATAAAATAAGTTGGGGAAAATCGAAAAGAAATATCTTAATACCCTTAGGCTATGTTTGGTAGAGAGAAAAAAAAGTAGGAGAGAAAATAAGTTGGGAAAAATCGAAAAGAAATATCTTAATACCCTTAGGCTATGTTTGGTAGAGAGAAAAAAAAGTAGGAGAGAAAGAAAATGTGAAAGATGGAAAAGAAAATATTTTCTTCTATTATTGTTTAGTACGTAAGAAGGAAAGAAAACTAATATATTTTTTAATAACTATTTTGCTCATTTTATTAAAATTTTAAAATTAATGTATAAAGTTATTTTAGTAAATTCACTTTCATACATTAATAAAAAACTTTTTCTTTCCCTTTTTTCTCTATTTTTTTGGAGAAAAATATTTGCGTATGGTCCACTATTTTTTTATATCCCATTTTCTCTCCTTTTTTCCTTTCCCTTCCATTTTCCCTTCTACCAAACAACTCAACTTTTTAGTTGTTAGCCAAAATAATACAACATGTAAAAGAACAAACAAAGTATTGGAATTTCAATAGAATAACAAAATAACAATAACAATACCAAATAATAGGACACTCAAATTATAAAGAGGAACCGAGGCTTGTGTATCACACAATCTCCTTAAAATAGATTCGCCTCCTCTCAGTCGATGCTTGAGGTCGTTAGGCGTCTGTCTCCCAGGATACAACGATTGATGAGCAGCGTTTGTCGCACCACAAGCGTTACTTCGGCAAACTGAAAGAAAATACCCAAACTCTACCATATTGAGGCCTATACTCTAGAGAACTTTGAGAAGAGAGGAAGACAAGAGAAAGAGAAAGATTTCTTTTGAGCGTATCTTCCTAAAAGAAGGAGGAGTCAATTTATAGGCTTCATATGGGAGCTGTTATAAATTTGGAATTAACTAAGATTTAATTACAAATAAAACGTGTAAAACGTTTATGCGTTTAGAAACTGATCAGTTTTCTAAACAATTTTAATCTAAATTAGATTAAAATTTGTAACTCTCCAAAAGTATTTTACACAAAAAAACGTTTAAAACTGACCTATTTCTCTAAACAAATTTAATATATGCTAGATTAAATTTTGTAACTCCAAAATAAATTTGGCAGTTCCAAACCAGGTCTGACAGTTTCATTTTTCCAACAATAGTTTCCATCCACTTTTCTCTCAAACTTTTTCCTTCCTGCCAAACATAGCCTTAAAGAAAAATGAAACCCAAAAGTTCTCTTAATAAAAAGAAAAAAAATTCTTAGTCAGATTTTAGATTTATTTTGTTTTGATTAAGGACAATCTTTAGTTTCATTGTTCTTTTAAGAATAATTCTGTTAAATTTTCTTTTTTTTGATATTTCCCCATTTAGCTTAGTGGAAGCGAATAGATTTGATAGGTGTTAAAAATCCAAACAATCATTCGGAAAAAAAAAATGTAGGGTTCCATGAAAAAATTAACAAATAGAATGTCATTTCACTATAATGTAAGGTGTTTTGCGTACTATGTCACAAAATTATTCTTTATTTAAAAAAAATGTGTGCACATCTATTTAATATTTATTATATAGTGCACATTTTGGAACATCATTCATATGATGTAATAATCAAATGAATTTGAGGATTATGAAATATTAACTAAGAACAATATTTTTTCCGTATCCTAACAGAAGCACCCCTTTCTACACCGAAGGAGACAACGGAAGTGGTTAAGGCCTTTGCCCCATGAGCCTAAAGTTATGAGTTAGCGACCTCCGTTGCAGTGGTCGATTTCACTGGATGATCCATACATGAGAGATCCTATATAAAACACGGGGTTGCCGAACTTCCCGGAGTTATAGAGATACGCTATCTTCTAACCATATAACTTTTTTTATTATTAAATTTTTTTTTTTCTTTTTTGCTAGACAGAATCATAGAAGCACCCTTTTCGATCATAAACCTGGATATTGGAAATTATGACTTAAAATTTTTGAACTCAATTAGTACTTAGAATTTTTGCTGGATAGAATCATAGAATCACCCATTTCGATCATAAGCCTGGATATTGGAAATTATGACTATAAAATTTTTGGACTCAGTTAGTACTTAGAAGCATGTATTTTGTGACAGTGGCGTATTGGTTTCAGGATTAAAATATGGTTTTTTTTTTTTTTAATTTACGGCCAATGGTACTATAATAATTCCATGACTAAAAGCTTACTTTGGATTTTTTTTTCCCACATCTTTTTTGGCTTGGAATAAAAATATATGCACTAGCTAAAGTTTGAACTTAATCCATCAATATAAACCGAAAAAACACAATCATCAAACTAATTTTCGGTCTAGAGTCCTTCGTTCTTTTTGGTATTGAACCAATAAGGGGGAAAATAAAAAGAAAACTTATCAATCTAGAATTCTAGATGTATATTTAGAGACAAAGACAAAGACATAACCTCTTGGCCCTATACTAAAGTCTTACTTTAAAAAATTTAATTCAACTAAAGATAACAAATTAAATCAATGGTTTAGAAAAAGTCTAATTTGTGACCTCAATTGAATTTTATCTGCAAGTATCCAAAGGTCATCTTCCATGAAACCCATAAAAGATTATCAACTTGTCCATAAAATATTATTCCTCTAAAATTTTGGACTAGCACCAAATGTTTATATATTAGTATGAAAAAAAAAAGAAAAAGAAAAAGAAAACAGAAGAATAAAAGAAAAAACGCTAACTATTTATTCAAAATACTTTTAATACTAATTGACATTACAAATAACGCAATTCTGACTGAATTTAATTTGGATGAATAAGAATTGATTCAGTCAAGTCTAGAGTCAACCAAATCAACTCATCACAAAAGTACTTATGGTTATGGAGTTGGTATGGACTATAAATGGAGTCAATTCTTCTAGTTTTAAAAGCAAAATTTCTGTGATATTAACAATTAGTCAATACTTCTAATATGTTGACTCTCTATAGAAGCACACAAAAGCTCAAATTATAAAGAAACACGATATATCATATTACAAATGGTAGATATTTATTGAGAACCAATCATCATATAATATTTTTTTTTTTATAGACACATAAAAATATCGAGGGCTTGGAGCAGTGGAAAGGGTTGGAATAGGGGATCATGACTGATAGAAAATTAAACTTTTTTTTAATTTTTTTTAAGTTAGTCTTTGAAGAATTTGACTTTCTTATAGCTAGAAACAAAAATACTTTGCCTTATGTTTATTTTTTTTTTCTTATTCAATGTGGCAAATAAATAGAGATCCCTCATTTAACAATCTCTGAGTTTGAATAGTTTAATAGTCAGCCTTACTTAAATGGTTTTCCCATTGAAGATTTGGCATATATCTATTTAGATATAGATAGATATATCTGTGGTTGACTTCTGTCTATGGACCACCTTTGAACTTGTTGGCTATATCTTTTATGTTTCATTTACTTAATTGATAGATACAATCCACTGCCTTGCTCCATAGAATGTGGTATTTGGTACACAGCTTGTAAAAACAAGATTTTGGTGGTGTTTAAAATATTGCTTAATATTATAAAGTGTTCTATAGGTCCAGAACTTAGTGATGTTTGTTACAAACAAATATATTCAATAAGCACAATTACATTTGTTTTTTTTTTTTAACTAAAAGAAAAAGAATTGCATTTTTTTCAACCGAGAAAAAAATAAAAGAAGCCAAGTAAAAACTTTTTGAAGATGTACTTTAAGAAGTTGGAGAAGCCTCTAACAAACTTGGTATTTTGTAGCTTTTTTGTAATAAAAAAAATGGAGGGCCTTTATGATAGTTATGGAGGTATTTTAAGATAGTTATTCAATATCCTACATTAGTACTTCTCTCTAATTTTTGATATTTATAGATAGCATTTTTTTTTTTGAAAAAAGTGGGGCTTAACTAATGACCACCACTTACTACAAATTAAAGGAAAATGACACACACACACTCTACCAAGGTTTGAACCCCTGACCCCCCCAAACATACACATACAATCCTCAAACTTTGGACCAACTGAGCTAGCCCCAGTTGGCAATATTTATAGATAGCATTAAAATTAGGCCAATGATCAATCTTAGAATGTCGTATATATTCACTATTATTCACTACCCTTTTACACGTCTTACTTAAGAATTTCTCAAAAATTTATGGCGATTTACAATTTGGTTACATTTTACGAGGACAATTGAATCATGTTAATTTCCGACATTACGTAATTGAAATAAAAATGAAATTATATATTAAAAATCAATTAATATTGATTAATATTAAGTCATGTGATAGGATGCCTTAAAAATGCTTGCTGTTAGTGCAATTACATTAAAAGAGGGGCTTCCTTCAAAAAATAAATAATAATAGAGGGACCTATTTGGAATAATATTAATTTTTAGTTTCAAAAGGTTAGATTTCCATTCAAAAAATAATAATAATGGGGATGGCTAGATAGATTAGTATTAAAAAAAAAAAAAAANAGATTAAGGGGCACCCTTTGTAAGGTCACACTTCGCCATGAAATGTAGATCGTGTTTATATACGTATGGGGCCCTTTATGTGTGTTTTCTTTTTCTTTAATTTTTGATATTAAGAGTAATATTACAGAAGATCAGTACGTTACTAACGAATTATGATTAAATTTCAGGTGAATTTATATAAAACTCAATTTATCAATTAAAATCACCAGTAATAAACTGACACGTTATTATGGTGTTGAGCATCACTAGTGCCCATTATATTGTTCTTGATCTTATAATTGTGATAAAATAAATTCACTTGTATTAATTAATAACGATTGTTTTTAACCATATCAGTTTAATTTAATTGTTCATTTGTTTAGATGTACATACATTTTGGAAATCGATGCGCGATTTTAACATGATTTAATATTTGAGAGGATCCAAAAACTCGGATAATTATTTTGGAACTGAAATAAAAGTGTAATTTGCCCGCCTTTTAATACGTGACAAAGTGGTTGCACATATAATTTGGAGAAAACCAGAAATTGCTCTAAATATATTAGGGCTCTTAAGTTCGAATCTTTCTCCAAGTGGAAAAGAAAAAAAAACAATAATTTTTCCAAAAAATTAGTGCTTTATACTTTTTTATTTTTTCATCTTCTGCCTTAAAACTAAAATAAATACTATGAAAATTTTCTTACAAATATGAGGAAGTCCCTTTAAAATTATAACTGTGGTGAGTCAACTTGTATCCTTTAATGGAATTGTCTCAATTAAAATATGATAAGACAATCATTCATAATTATTCGTAAAATCATTTCAAAGTTATATAATATTATTATAACACGATAAATTATCAAGGCAGATCACAATCTTAGCCACCCACCTACCAACGGTTTCCTAATGAGAGGCTACAAAAGTTTTGGAGCACATATAAAAATAATTGATTTATTTTTTATCTTCAAAAAAAGGTGAGAAATTAATGAAACCTTTACCATTGACCCTTTTCATAGATTAAGTGTTATTCTTTTTTTCTTTTTTTGAGGGGGTGTTCTATTTCCATTCTTGTGCCGACATGTGCATATAATTTTTTGGCAAATGTAAGAAGAGAAAATATACAAGAGAGTAATATTAGGGACACACATAATATATACATAAAACATACACACAATGATATGACATGTATTTTGAGCCACTCACATACATAGTGGGACCTTATTTTAAAAATCATGAGTAGTTATAATTAAGGGTTTTTGACATGACTCGCCCTTGTATTATTCTCGATTAGGAAAATGGTCCTGAGTTATTCTTTTTGGCAATTAAGTCCCTAAGTTTTAAAAATTTTGGCAATTAAATCTTTTTTGTAAGTAATTATTAAAATGTTGGATTAAATTGAGCATTTATATCAAATACAAGGTTTTTAAAGATCAAAATCAATATTTTAATGGCATTAGTTGAAATTGGAAGGAAAATAACTAAAAATTAAGTGCAATTAACAACATAATATAAAAAAATTAGAAAAAAATAAAAATTTTCAAAAATTTAAAATTTCTCTTAAAATTTCATTCTATATCCCTTCCAAACTAATTAGTGTTAGTGAAATATTAATTTCTTTCTCTTAAACATGTTCAATTTCATAAAAGTTTTGATATTAACAAACAAAAAGGACTTAATTGCCAAGATTTTCAAAACTTAATGACTTAATTACAAAAAAAAAAAAAAACTTAGGGACTATTTTACCAAATTACGAATAACATACGGGCTAATCATGCCAAAAATCCTATAATTAATGCATATCATTGTGTGTATGTCTTTTGTGTATAATTAAAAGAAAAATAGGCAAATTTATATGAGGAGATCTACTAATACTCTCGTGATGAGAAAAAGAGCTCATCCATAAATGTTATCAAGTCTAACCGATGACGGAGCCAGAAAAGTTTTTTAGAGGGACATACATAATTTCTTTTAAAGCTAATTGTATTTTCTTTTTATCTTTTTTGCTTTTGATATGGAGCTTTTTCTTCTCTTTCTTCAAATGGACTTGTAATTTAGTGATATTTAACTAATAGAGAATTTAAAAGTGGTAATTTCGAAACACATTAATCAACATAGACTAAAATTATATTTAAAATAGTATTTAATGTGAGTCCAAAGAAATATTATCTATAAAAAATGAGGAAAAATTTAAGTATTTCAAGATAATATAAGTAAAATTAAAATATAAAAAAAAATCAGTAGGGGTTATATGAGGGGTATTATTGATTTTTTTACATAGTATGTGGTAAAAAGTTATAATTATAAAAATTTAGGGAGGTAAATGAAGGATAAAACTAAAATTTTTAAACAAAATTAGGCTAAAAAGTGCTATTCTAAAAAAGTAAGGGGGCCACCGCCCCTTTGAGCTTGTGCTGGCTCCGTCATAGAGTCAAATCCTTATATCATGTCATACATTTAAAATTATCAAGACATCATTTTCCTAACAAACTTTAAAATACCTTACAATACCCTACTAGCACTTGACTGTGCCCGACCATACTCGACTGCGATCAAAAATTTTCGGCTGCAGTTGAACTCTATTTTGGTTGTTTTGGTCGTTCGTTAAAAAGTATTTTCAACTGTAATTGAATGTTGTTTCGACCGCGATCGAACATATTCGGCCATTAATCCTAGCCACCTACTTCACACAATTTTTTTTTTACCATAGTCGAAAATTTTTAATTCAGGTTGAGACTAGGGATAGTTTTAGAATTCCAAAAGTCCCATTAGATGAAACCCTTAGCTTTGTAAATAATTTTGTACTTCGTCCATTTTTTCATCACAGTGCTTTAAAAGAAAGACAAAATTGACAGTGTTGTAAAAATATATATATACCTTTTTTTCTTTAAAAAATGTATTTTTGTCCTCTCAACAACTTTTATTTTGTTAGTTTCTACCAACAATGATTGATTTTCATTTTTTATATTCTAGATCTATATGAGTTTATTTATTTGAAAATTTTAATATCCAAATCTGAAAATATTTGTATCATCAAAGCTTGCTTTTTGAGAAAAATCCATCACTGAACCAAATAAACGAGTCTAGCGATTAAAAATTTCAACTCGGTTGATAGATTTGAAAGAGCTAAAAAGGTTTATCCTATGGATTTCTAATTGTATCCCTTGAATGCATGCATTGGATTTGCTATTAGAATGAATAAAAGTACTTATTTATCAATGAAGAATATGTACCTAATTATTAAGTATTTATCCTCTATGGGAAACCTCCTAAAATTTTTGTGTTAGTATATGACTTTTTGATTTTCTACTCAAATGCACTTTTCCCCTACGAGATTATATATTTTCCACTAAACCACCTATAATAACAAGAACAAAAGAACGAGACAAGCTTTAGTTTTGATGTCAATTTGATTCTACTTTTAAATATATGGTGTTTCATTCTCTTGAAAAAATTGGTCACATATTTTGCATGTGACATCTTTTTAGGGACCGTGGCTAGAAATTGTGAAGATGTGCATAACTCGTCTTCCACCACGCTCATACTATATGCAAAATTGGAACGTATGGAAAAATGGAGGCTCCTTAGTCCTATGGTTCATTTCAAAAAATGGAAAGCCAAAATACAGAGGACAAGTCGAACACAGCACAAGTAGAAGTAGTGTATCATGTTTTTACAATAATCAAGTGACAAAAACAGTCGAAGTTCATTTGACCTTTCTTATTTATAAATATATATATTTTTCTTTTTATATACGAGATGAGATGAAAAAAAAAAAAAAAAAAAAAACACAAATGCCAAGTGAGAGAGCACTTTAATAAGAGATTGGGACGCGTGTTTACGCGTAAAGGAGAGGGGCAAGACGCCAAGACCATGACGCGGCTTGACCGTCAACCTTATACACCAAACGGTCCCATACACAACACAAACTAATCCTTTTTGCTACTACTCTACTACACACTTAGCTACTCAAACTCACCAATTACTTAATTAATTAATCTAATCCTTGCTCACCTTAAACGAATATTTTTAATAAAAGTGCTCTTTTTCCTAATTTATAGGTGAGATTAAATGAATAATAATCTAACTCTCTTATTTCCTTAAACTTCTTCCCTAGTTCATATTTTAGGCATATTCGATTTCTCTTTCGGATATTGTTAAAACTTAGAATTCTAACTTTATATTACTCGTACAATAATTAGTTTAATTATCTCAATTAAATCCCAATAGATTATTATTATTTTTTTAAAGGGTACTCAAGGGAATTAAATTAATCACTTCTATAAAAATAGTACAAGTTTCTAAAAGAAAATAGAAACTTCCCTTAAACAAAACCAAATAATTTCACCCGGCTCCAAAAAAAGTGAGTTATTATATTATTATTATTATAAGATATATGATTGCAATATGCTGTCTCTCACTTAAAGGGGAAAAAAATCTAAACAGATCCTTAGAGCAATCAGGTAGAACTCCTTCAAGACATCCATCAGTAAATGTCTCAACAGTCCCCTCTTTACAACATTCATCAGTAAATGCCACATAAAATCCTCCATATATGGCTCTCAAAAGTTATAAATCTAGAAGAATACCAATAAAATACACACACAAAAAATATTAGAAAAACAATCACTCTAAATCTGAATAAAAAAAGATACAAATCTGAAAGACAACCACACTAATAATAAGAAAAAAACTATAATACAACTAAAAACACCACAGATCTAAATTTGGGTATATTTAGAGCACCATAGATAAGGCTTTAGATGGACAAATGTCTTCACAAAAATGGAAAAATTATTGGGAAATAAAAACAAAAACAAAAAATAAAATGAGAAAAAAGCCCATAGTAGGGAGAGGAAAGATCCCTATTCCCAATAAGAGATGCACTCTAAGAAGAGGCGATTGCAGACCCTACTAAGAAAAGAGAGGACGAGGAGGACAAGGCAACCGCGAACCCTACTAAGAAAGAAGAAGAGGAGGCGACCTCGGAGGCTTCCAGGGAGGAAGCGCTGCTCTCTACGGAAGGAAGAGAGAGAGAGTAGGTTTCTATTTCTTGTTCCTTTCCTAGTAGATCTTATTACTAATGTAAGTCTTTTACACGGATAGTATCACATAATACATTGTAATGATAGAATATAACTCAAAGACCGTTTAACCTAATAAAATTTTCAATTCTCAACTTTCAAATTTATATTTTCCAACCTCATGTTTAATTTCAATTTAACAAGAGTACCAAACTTTTCTCTCTCCCTCCCAAATACCCTCTGAAAGTCTATACATATCAAACAATGAACAATGAGACATAAAAACGAAAAAGACCTAACCTCGCCAAACAAACCATGGTTAGCTTTGGTTCATAACCATTACTACTACTAGCTGAGCTTTGCTTTTGATCATCCGTACAAGCAGGTGACGCGTGTCCTCTTCGTCGTCGTCCTCCTGAACAACGCGGTTTCTTCCTCTCTACCCAAAATAGGCCCCACACTCTCTCTCTACCTTTCTCTCTCTCTCTCTCTCTCTCTCTCTCCACCGTCCTATTTAACATCCTCGAACCACTTCATTTTTCCTCCCCATTTATTTCCTCTTCCTTCCTCCACAAACCTTCTCCTCCTCCTCCTCCTCCTCCATTAACACACACCCATTTCCTCTACTGAAGCTTCTCTCTCATCTCAGTCTTTCTCCGGTCAACCTTCTCCTCCAAAACCCAGAAATGCTTGGACCCCAAAACTGAGTCTCACTTCTTCTTCTTAGCCTTGCTGTTTCTTCTTTCTTTTTTCACTTACCCATATCGGAGAACAGAGTGTGTGTGTATCAATGGCTTCTTCAGAGAATTTGGCGAGTATCGACCCATGGGCCTTGAGGCCCAGTTTCATCGGAGACTGTTGGATCTCGGAGCTTTTCGCCCGAGACGCCGATACTTTGACCAAAGCCCTTCAAAAATCGCTCTCTAATACTAATAACACTTTTTCTTCTACTACTACTACTACTACTACGAACCAGCTCGACACTCCGGCGATCTCGCCGACCTCGTTCTCGGACGGACCTTTCAAGCCCGACCCACTTCAGACCCCGACCGTCTCGGGCCTTTCCGGGTCTGATCCGGAGTCAACCGCCCCGAAGCGCCAGAGGGTCAACCCGGTTCCGACGTCGGGGAAGGTCTCGAAGCGGAAGTCCAGAGCCACCAAGAGGTCCCAGACGACGTTCATAACGGCGGACCCGGCCAACTTCCGCCAGATGGTTCAGCAGGTCACCGGAGTGAGGTTCGGCACGGCTCAGTTCCCGGCGTCGGCGCCGGTTCTGAAGCCGGAGCCGCAGAGAGCCTGTAGCCGGTTCCCGGTCACCGGCGGGTGCCTGCCGACTCTTGACACGTCAGCTTTGCTCCTCGACCAACAGCCCGTGGTGGGGCCCATGTCTTCGCTCGTCGGCTCCGCGCCGTCGCTGTCCACTTTTGCGCCGCCGATGGGAGTGACCGGAGATGTTGGCGCCGTCGCCGGCGGTGGCTTGGATTTCGACACTTTCCCGAGCTTTCCCACTTTGGAATCATGGAAAGTGATGTGATAGATAGTTCTTTAGTGTTTTTTATTCCATCTAATTTTATGAATATGTTTTTTTTTTTTAATTTCTTTTTTGGGGAGGGGATGGATTTTACTATTTTGTATTAGTAATTAGTAATTACTAATTATTAGATGAGATAATGTTGGGGGTAGGGTGATGGGATCTTTGTTAATATTTTTGGGGGCAGTTCTTTTATATAATTAATTTCTTTTAATAGAATCGGTTGGGGGTGTATTTTGGCTCTATGGTAAAATTTCTATTTTTTTTTTTTTTTTTTTTTTTAAAGAAACTCTAATTTTTATCTCTCTCTAGTCATTTTATAATAGGATGGAGAGAAACAACAAATTTTACCGTTTCGGTTTGCTTTGATTTAGATTGAATTGATTTGGATTAGAGAGTGGAGCTACATCAAACATGCAATAGCGAAATCGTCCCTCGATTATTATTTAAAATGTTGTTGGGTTTGAAATTGAAATCAAACTTTGGGAGTATATAGGCATTGTTGATTTTAGGGAAAAAGGCCCCAAAAGATTATGCATTAGGATTGAGGAAAAGCTTTCGGCTTTACCTTGTTCCAAAAATCAGGTGAAGACATTACTCTCAAAGTCAAAGCGTGTTATGAAACGGCAGAGCATTTAATGATCTTTGTTTCCTTGTCCCTGGTTACATTCTTGCGGTCGACAATTTCTATTCAAACCCAATTTCAATGCGTTTGGTTTGGGAGAAAAATGCAATCTAATGATTCCTTTATCATGCTCACAAAATTGCACTGTCCCTATTCCTTAGGGTAACCATCACAGTAGCTTGGTTTGGTAAGATGTGTTTGCGATGTGTGTAACTATTAGCCCCATCTATGATTTACCATAGTGGGTCCTATAGTGAGTCCATATAATAAAGGGTTTTGATTGCGCAACCGCGTCAAATACAAAATTGTGCATAGCATTCCTTGTTTCATGTTTCTTTGGCAAAGAAATGTAGGAAGTGCAAGAATTGGGTGTTTGGATTGTTGTCCTTGTGCATACTATTCTGTGTTTCATGTTTCTTTGGTAAAGAAATGTAGAAGTTGAAGAATTGGGTGTCTGGATTTGTTGTCCGACTTATTGCTCAGAAGAGCAATGGTGTCGAGTCAAATACGACTGTGCATAACATTCCTTATGTTACTTTGGCGAATAGCGTAAAGGAAAAAATTGGGTGTTTGGATAATTTTTTAAGAAAATAGAAATTAAACAAATATATGATACTGAATTGTGTGAGTGAAACTTAACAATAATAAATGCTTGAGATTCCATCTCAACTGTTGAATGTGCACGAAAGCGTTACAAATACGTTCTAAGCAGATCTCCGCATAGTAATAGTGATTTACATTATCGTCAAATCATATCACTATGCAACCCATAGATTTATTCTGAAAAATATATAAATATATATATAAGTTACTAATCCAATAATTATTATTTTTTTATCTGTGTATACATATATATTTTTTTTTCAACCGTTAGATGATCATCTATCTTTTTAACCCATATTTTTTAACCTATTGGTAAAGTGCACACAAAGATTATAGTTTTAAGATCTAAAATAATATCAATTTGTTGTATTATTACATAACATAACTGTGTGTGAATTTACAAAGAGAAATACTAACTAGGTTAGTTGGTAAAATCTCTTTACATTAAATACAATGATCTCGAGCTAAGCTCAGATGAGGCATCTCAGATGTCCATTTTTGTAGCCCATGGTGGGACCCACGTCGGGTCCACAGAAATAGATTACTTACGCGATTGACACTAGTAGTTTTCATGCGTATGGAGCTAACGGGTGTCAAATTCATGTGAATCCTGCGTTTAGTTGTCACGGTTATATTTATTTTATTTTTAAAATAGGTACAAATCATTTTCCCATTTTCAAAAATTTGAACTGAAAATTGGCCCCTGAGATGATGAAATATGGAGTAACAAGTCAGTCTAGACGATACCAAAAAGTAACGTTATAATGTTTAATGTAGAATAATTTAGTTGTATATGATAGAATTTTTTTTTTTTTTTTTGAAATGGCATAACGGAATTTTTAGTACCTATCAATCTATTTATCGTTGGAAGATGTTTTTCATACCGAGGCTGTATACGTCCCCTACTTTATCTAAGAACTCGACTAGTTGGAATGGTGTTCGAAAATTTGCCACATATTTGGAACCATGAAATTTTCCACCAGAAAATGAAAGGAAGAAACTTATTCTGAAAAGATATATATTACCTTTCTTAGACCACAAATGTTTATTGCATTTAGAAAGAAATTGCAAATCTTTGTCCTTTATGCTATTTTTTCCTTTTTTTGAATTTCTAGTTTTCTTCTTTCAAAGTATGATTTTAACATTTATTAAAGCACTAAATTTTGTATGGGATTTATATTTATGATTTTTTTTTGGGAGGGGGTTTTGAATTGTGATAATCACAATGTTTGTAACTAGTCTTTCTTGTATTTTTAAAACATAAATAGAGATGTGGATTCACATATAAATCTTGTATTTTTTTAATCAACTTATAAATCAATTACGAAATTACAATATAACTTATAAAATTTAAGTCCAATATGATCACTCAGTAAATGAATTTAAGGAAACAAAAATTTTCTCCTTTGTTCAAATGCGAGGAAAAGAAAATTCTTAAATTTTGTAATTTATACAGAACATTCCTGTTCAATGAATTTGGCCCAAGGCGAAATTCGTTGACTTAGCTATTGACATTGTGACATGTTTGCTTGAAAGTTCAAATATACTCTTGAGCCAAAGTTGTGTTAGTTTAAACTTTAGAGACTATAGAGTACTGCAAGTCACCTATTAAACATTATCTTGCAATTAATAAAAAAGGGAATAAAAATCTAAGGT
The DNA here is from genome assembly GCA_002914845.1 of Trema orientale. NCBI lineage: Eukaryota > Viridiplantae > Streptophyta > Magnoliopsida > Rosales > Cannabaceae > Trema > Trema orientale. The sequence continues at coordinate 212,317 of JXTC01000215.1, forward strand.
GATCTAGGAGCTGCAACTGCATAGAATGATTCAATTAGAAAATAAAATATAATGACTTTTGAATTCATGTTCAGCGAATTGCCATTAACTTAATAGGAGTACTGCTGAAGCGTTTACTCTCAAGTCAAAAGGTACAATATTAATAAAATTAACTATTTAATTGCACCTATATATATATGTATATTGTGTTAGGTGATTGGCATATATTTATGCTGACTTGGGTCTTATATATTTTTTATTAGATTAATTTGAGTAGATTTGAAGAGGTAAAAGAATTGCATTTTTATTACATTCCAAATTAAAAAATAATAATATCCTTTTGCTAATGTTGACCAAAATATGACTGTTATGACTTTCAAAAACATTATATATGTACATACATACATATATGAATATTGCAGTGAGCTTGACAAATCTGTGCACTTGATATATGGCTGAATAAATTGCCCAAAAGGTTATTTGAGATGGGTGGTGAGGATTGGTCTTCTCACACTCGTATTGACAGTGAACCTAGCCCTATCCCATCAATCATTTTCTCATATTAAACAAGTTTTTCCCATGACCTCTACTAATTTGTTACAAAAGAATTGAGCTATATATTATCTGTCTTCTTTGCTTTTTCTTTAATTTCTTTTCTTACCCTGTTTTTTGTAAGCTTATGACTCTGGTTGCTTCAAAATTAAGATGATTGGCCTGCTCATATAGCGGGAACAAAGAAGTCATTGAAATGGTGGCAAAAACTTCTAGAAAAAAAAAAGAAATAATTTAAAAAGAAGGTGAAATAAAAGAAATAACAAACCAACAAATAGAAGTAGACCCCCGCAATATATGCTAGCTGAATGTCATTTATTTATTTATTTAGAGTGGAAATACGATGTGCTTATTATTCAACTAGCAAATTATCAATGCTTATCCCAATTATCAATGCTTATCCCAATTGGGGGGGGGGGAGTATAAAGCTCTCTAATGAGCTAGGGAAATTTGCCGTTTGTTTTAGCCATTCTCTCCATTCTTATATTCACATCCATTCAAATAGTTCTCCCATTTGAATAAACATATTTATGTGGATATACTGAATGTGTTATAATTTGAATAAGAGATATTGGAATGTAACATTCAAAAATAATGATAGGAGCGCATTCCTATTTTAAGAACAAAAAATTTATTTCAATAGTAAAAATTAAGAATGAGTCGTTCACATGAAAAAACTGAATTATTAAAATAAATACACTAGCTAGAACCAATGGAATGAAAAAGAAAGAAATACCAATGGACATTAAAATGGAAATAGAGAGAATGTTATATTCTAATGTCTTACATTCAAATTATATCTATTCTATTCTAGTTTAACATCTCTCGTTCAAATTATAAATTATTCCATTACATGTTTAAATGTTCCCATTTGAATGAGTTGTAAATAATTTCCTATTTAATACTTAATTAGGACTTGTTTGGTAACCACTTATTTAAACAATTTTTTGTTTTTTTAATCAAAAAAGTGAAAATACTTTTTAAAAGTATGTTTGGTAAAATTACTTTTGTTTTTTGTTTTTTTAATTTGACAACAAAATTTTTAAAATTTTGAAAACAAAAATTTCTTACTTTCAAAGTTTTTTTAAACAATTTTGTAGGAATGCTAGTATCAAAATTCAAACATATCTAGACTCATGTCACCATTTCTCTTAACATTTTCTCTCTCATCACTATTTCTCTTGTCATTATCTCACTACCCTCGTGTAAAAGTGGTATTTTTCTAAATATTTTTAAAAGTTATATTTTTCAAAATAAAAATTTTAAAAGTGGTATTTTTCAAAATATAATTGTAAAATTTGATAATTTTTTTCAAAACTTTTCCAAAATATTTAGATAAATACCACTTTTTTTCTCTCTCCTATTTTCTCTTTCCTTTTACCTTTATTACTCTCCCTTTTGATTTTTACTTTCAAAAGTAAAAAGTACTAGTTACCAAATATGTATTTATTTTTTTATTTTAGAAAACAAAAAGTACAATATTGGTACTAAACACATTTTTGTTTTTGAAATGCAAAAAACAAAATAAGAAAAAGTACTTTCATTTTTGTATTTAAAAAAACAAAAAATAAAAATATTACCAAACAGCACCTAAGTTAATACTTGACTTGTTTTATCAATTATATACATTGTGCTTCACGTTTAACCAATTTAAATTCGATAAAAATCAACTACTTCCATATAAATTGGAAATTTGAACTTACTAAACAAGTTGGTTCCTTATCATTTTGAAGGGGAAAAAAAAGTTCGTTCCATATCACCATGTGAAGATTTTTCTTGGAATTACTTGATCAAGATTGTTTGCAACAGAATTACTAGAACATGTTAGTCATACAAGTCATATGTGATTGAGAGTTGATCAATTTGAAATATAGATTCATTTTAATGATAAATTATGCGACCCACCACAACATAATTCACATGCATCATGTTCTGATGTTCATACAAATATGGTCCTATTATTATTATTATTATAATTTTTCTTCTCATAAAACAAATGCGGTCCAATTATGAACCCATAAATAACACGTACGGTAGTATGTCCTTGCATAGTATACAGTTTGACATATGGAAAGAAAAAATATTTCGCCATCATTAATCTATCACATGCTGTGAGCTATATATAGCCTTGAAAAGTTAGAACGATAATTACAGATAATTATTTGGTAAGAGGGAGGCAAATTAAAAGTAGATATATGTGGTCACTACTGGAAAAGTAATATAATGTTCATTTAATTTTACAGCGCCATAAGGCCATCTTCAATATAAAAGACTTGCTAACTCTAAATTTAGCACATTGAATTGTGCTTAATTTGATGCTATCGTACTAAAGAAATATTATTTTTATTTAAATATTAGTTTTATTTTTTAAAAAAATATTATCTTCATCATATTTTTTATTATTATGCTATCCAACATATCATCTACCTATACTCATCATAGAATAACAATATAAATATAGAGCTAATACTAAATTTTAGTTTGTGCTACTGTTGAAGTTATATATGGCACACAAAATAACACTGCTATAATTATGCTAAATTTAGCAATACCATTGGGGACTATTTCTTTGCTCAAATACTAAAATCTAGTATTAATATGAGTCATAGCTAAAAGTGGCAAAATGAACCAAACTAACAAAATTATTTATTTTAAAATAAATTTAAATAAATTTTTTTTTTTACAATACTTATAAGTACACATTCTCTCACTCTTTGTTTCGCACTTTCAAATTTCAAATTTCAAATTAATTCTAAATAATTTTCTTAAAGTTTTTGTTCTAAACTTTTTTTTTTAATCAAGTATTCAACTTATATACTTATAGCTTATTTAATTATTTTTAAATTTTAATCTATAGGAAAAAAATAATTTTATTTTTAAATTTCTAATATTTTTAACTAATTATACATATAATAATCTTTTTTTTATTTTTTAAAATTTTTTTAAAGCGGGCGGAGAATGGTCAGGCTCGCCTAGGAGCCTGGCAGGCCTACAGGCTAAGTCGGGCTCCGTTTTTAAAATTTCGGGCTGGGCCTGCTAGACTCGGTCCGACCCGGCCTGGCCTGTTCCTCCTCAAAGCCCGTTTTGTGCGGACTGGCCTGCCCATTTTACCACCTTTAGATATAACCCATCCATTATGCTTAATAGACTTCTCTCTCTTTCAGCTCTCTTCAGCCAGAGAATCAGCAATGCCTTTGTGAGCTTCAGATCTGCCGGATGGGGAACTTAGATCTAGATCTCCCCCTTTGATGAGGTTTTTTTTCTCTGCTTTCTTTCTTCTATATTTTTGTTTTTAATAATCCGTTTGCTTCTGCAAAGGTAGTGTGGTACTATAGATCTAGATCTATGGATATTTTGTCCCACCAAATTCTAGATTTGTATGAGTTCTTTTTAGTTTTATTGCTCTTGTGTGTGTTCTGCTATTTTTCTTCTAAATCTAAAGCTTTCAAGATCTAAATCTGGAAGATCTTGTCTTGTCAAAGTTCGTTCCTTGTAGATGATTCGTCCTTATATCAGTCGAAGGAACCAACTCTAGTCATGGAGGATGATTTGAACGAGCTGAAGAGATTTTTCTTGTGAAGCTCTAATATGTCCCGTTGTAGATTTGTATGCACATCATCTATATATATTTTGTGCATAATTTTTACATCCTTATTTATTAGTAAGAATTTGTTTGGTTGATTATTTACAGATATGAATTATGTTATAATCTGATCTTTGCTATAAATCTGTGTTTGTATCGTTATTTCTGATGAAATATAAGTAATTTTCTTCTTTAAATGAAAAAAGTAATTCAACCGATATCACTTCTTGATCTAAATAGATAATAAAAATTTTTTAGTTAAGGAATTTTAAAAAAAAAAATCATAAAATTTTCACGTGCTATTGGTGGACGTTTCAACTAAGAAAAATAAATTTTCCAATAGGAATAATTGTATCGATAACGTAACTAAAATTGGTAAACCATTGCTGCTAGTTGTACATGTTGGTATAATTAATAATTTTTGGTGTCCTTGTGGTAATAATTATAGTCTAATAATTCAAAAACAGATCTTGTTGGAAACCCTTGTCATTTCAAGCAAATAGAAAATTTTCTGTGTACTATAAAATAGGGTGGTTTCTTAAATCTAGGGGAGATGGTATGTTGGAAAGAATAGACCTATAAATTTCCAGGTCCATGTATTTTAAAGGATTGGGAGAAAATTATAATTTCCACAGAAGTCTGACCCTTTCTTCGAACTAGCAAATTTTTACCTTGAATGTTATAAATATAACAAAAGAAAATATATATCCTAGCTGGTCTTGGAGGAAGTATGAATAATGGCTCTTAAAATCAAATATCGAGGAGACAGTTTTCTCATATAATAATAACACAATGGGACTATACAATATCGGAATAAAATTATTTTTCAATCTTACTTAAGTGTAGTGGTGAGATTAAAGTTTCCAATCCCATGGTCCATATAAAAAGAATCTTTATTAATAAGTACGAATTTAAGCATGATTAATGGGACTCCAACATGATTTTATTTTTCAATACAATAGGTCGAATTCTAGACCAGATTCTAGATGAGTCTACAAGTCAGAAGGACTCTTATAAGTTTTAAAATACAAATATTTACAATTAATCATTGAATTATAGAATTTTTTTCCCACCCTTAATTTTTTTTTTTTTGGGAAAAAATTTCCCCCCTAATTAACTCTATATGGATAACAAAATATAATTTATCACTGGTGTTAAATCATAAATATTATAGATTAACTATTTGGAGATTAAATAATTAAAAATATCAAAAATCTTCTATGTGTTTCAACAAAATATTGTTTCCACTTCATGTTTTTCTGTCCATCAGTTTTTCAAATTGGGTTAAGATTAACCATTTAGACAAACATCTGTAGTTTTTGATTTTTGTCAATTTTTTATTTGAAAATAGCAAAAATGCCCCCAGTCAAATAATCAAATTATGCATTAAACCTACGAGCTACGATCAAACAACATAAATGTCAGAGACTAAAGTTTAGTTTTAAAGTACTATACAAAATCTTCACAAACAAAATTTTTGGTATTTAATTAATTATAAGGTTAAGGAGGTAGTTAACTATTTAATTAATTTTGATTAAGGGTATTAGTGTAATTTTACAACATAAAATTGACCAAGTATGACGTAGGGGATAATTTTTATAAAATTTGGAAAACTGAAATATACATTTTACATTTCCAAAAATACAAAGAAGTTTATACCAAGTACCCACTTTTATCCCTCATATTATAATAGGGAAAATATCAAAACCTCGAAGCTGTTTTAGCGAAATACTAATTTTGACCATGTGTTTTTGGGAAAAGTTCGTAAACACCAATTTTAATATTGGGTTTTGGACACTTATACCTATTTTTCAAAAAATAATAACAAATTTACGACCTTTCAAAAATAATAAAAATCCGTATGACCTTTTTATGGTATTTTTTTAAATAATTTGAAAGTTAGAAAACGCGGTGGTATTTTAGTAAATAAGTCATCTTTTTTTTAATAGGAAACTACAAAGGTTTCCTGGAAACCAATTTAGTTTAATTTGGTTTCCTATTAGCGGAATGTTATGTAAGTAAGTAAATTACAGGAAACCATAACGGTTTCCTGGAAACCAGTTTAGTTTCCTTTAGCCGAAAGCCCTCTACGTTAGTAAATCACAGAAGAGTACAAAGGTTTCCTGGAAACCATTTTGGTTTCCTTTAGTCGAATATCCTGTACGTAAGTAATTCACATGAAACCATGAACATTTCCAGGAAATCATTGTGGTTTCTCTTTTGCAGAATGTCCTGTAGCTAAATAAATCACAGGAAACTATCGTGGTTTCTAAATATACTGTACGTAAGTAAATCACATGAAACCATGAATATTTCTGGGAAACCATTGTGGTTTCCTTTTTGCAGAATGTCCTATAGCTAAATAAATTACAGGAAACCATCGTGGTTTCTTTTTAGCAGATTGCCCTGTAGCTAAGTAAATCACAGGAAACTATAAAAATTTTCTAGAAACCATTGTGGTTTCTTTTTGAATAACAGTTAACTACACTAAAAACAAACAAACAAAAATCCACTTTCATGAAGATCAAAGATTACCTAGATCAATCAAATTAGTAAAATAACAGTCCTGAAGGCTAATCCTCATGAAGATTAAAGGTCATTACAGCAAAAAAAAATACTAAATCTGTTTGCAGAATCCAAACAAAGACCCGAAATTCTTCAGACCCAAATTCATTGGAGTTAATTCTCCTTCTCGCTATCCCAAAAAGAATCATTTCTGTGTTGGTTTATGGGTAATCAGCCACCATTGACACCGTCTTCTTGGACTTTATCTTTGATTTACTCCTTAACATATATAAATATATACATATACCTACATATATATATATTCATTCTTCTTATAATGGTGTCTTCTTTTTCAAGAATTTAGTTTAGGCGTTAGAGATCAATAAAATAACTAATCCAAAATTAAAAACTATTCTTGATAGATAACTGTCCCAAAATGAAGAGAAAAAAATTAATTAAGATTGTGAAAATAATATGGGGGAGGAAATTTGACTTACATTAGAGGAAGAAAGCTTCAAAATAGCTGCAATCCCCTCGACCGTGTCAATGACCCTCTCCTCGAAGCAACCTCGCCATAGTTTGTTCTATTTAGGCTCCTCCAACTTTAGGCCCAAAAATATTGTCGTAATGAATTGAAGGGGGAGAGCGGGAGAAAGAGAAGGACGAAAGGAAAATATGTCATTTTCTAAAACATACCGTATAAAATTAAGTGATTTCACCTGCACCGTATTATTGGTATAATTTTTTAAAAAGTAGTGCACCGTGTCTTTTTCCTTTTAATATTAAGCACACTTTCGCGAATACCTGTTTTCTAATAGGGAAAATATCAAAACCTCGAAAGTGTTTTAGCGAAATACTAATTTTGACCATATGTTTTTGGGAAAAGTTTGTAAACACCCGTTTTATTAAGTCCATTTTTATGAATTCTCATTTTCCAGTTTTATTTTACAAATACCTGTTTTTGGAGAAATATAAACTACAAATATTTTTATATATAAAATGTATAATGCAATATATATTCCATATATAAAAATTATACCTCAAAATCGGTAATTTCAAAATGTATATATAGATATAAATTTACACAGTAAATGTAAACTATATGTAAAAATTTATATTGTAAATATATACCACACATTTTACACATAAAATGCATACCATAAACGACATAATAAATATACGTATAACATGACATGATATGTCTAACCCATTTAATAATTATGTCATATATCATATTATAACTTATTTAATATGATTATTTAAAATTGACCCGATTACTCTAATTTAATACTATTATGCATAAATTAATTCAACTCTACATATGCAAATATGTTTAGAATTAATCAAAATCACATTTAAAATATTAAAATATTAATAAATGTGTCATATTAGTATCGTATAATTAAACCTGTTATACGAGTCATTTTCGGATTAAACGGGTTGACCCGAAACCCACCCGATTACATTTGTTATACGTGTCAATTCTAAATTGACAAAAAAATTAAATGATCATCCAAACTCATTTATTTTATGTCATTTTTGAGTCGTATTATTGTGTCGTGTAGAAAATTACCAGCCTTAGCTGGAGTGGATTGGATCATAGCTTTAATGCGTATTTCTTTCCTTCCAATGGAAAAAAAAAAATACATGTAAATTAATCTAATGCGTATTTCTTTCTCTCCGTTGGAAAACAAATACATGCAAGTAAATCTAAGGTCAACAATTTCTTGTCCTCTTTTTAGCCCGTGGTGCAAAAGAGGAAGAAGAGACTTCATTTTACACTTTCTGGGAATGCTCTTTTGTTTCTCAAATCTGGTTGTCTAGTTCTATTTGGCTAAAGCTACCTAAGTTTCATGGCTTTACCTTTGGTGCTTACCGTTGCTGATCTTAGAGAGAGCTAGTCGGGAGGGTGTTATTGGAGAGCCGTCTTCTCCTCATTTGGTTTCCTTACCATTTGATCTCCGTTGGGTTCTCGCCTGAAAGAGTGTCAAATCCAAGCGACGCACTTTATGTAGATTTCCCCTAAGTCGTTGTAGAAAATTGTTAAATATAATTACGGGTGGCTCTATTGCAACATTTTTTTTCTCTTCCCCTCAATTTTTTCCTAAGTACATCCCTCACAAAATTTTAAATTTTTAAAATTCTTTTCTCACACCTCTTAAATTTTTATTAATTACAAAAGTACCCGTTAGTAAACATTTTTGAAAACATTTCTTTTTCTACTTTCTTAGTACTTTACTATCAATTGATTTTTAAAACAACCCAACTTTTTTGTCTTCTTCTCCACTTTCATTTTCTTCTTCAAGATTTTAATATTGAATTTCCATAGTGAATAGTCAATAACAACGAAAGAAGATACCATGAGTTTTCTGTTTGCTCGAAATATTACGAAAAAAGAGAAAAAAAATCAATAGCATATTGTAACACTTTTTATTCTTTCTTTTAGTAGACCCCTTTTTTTTTTTGTGTTACGAGGTAAATAAGCATAATGGAGTATAAACCACTGTATCAATTATCCTTAATCAAACAAAAGTAAATACTTATCAAGAAATTGTTTACGTATAATGCTTTAAATAAATGTGAATAAAAATTAAATAAAATATTATATCTGCTATTTTTAGTTTTTTCTTTTCGTATAATTAGTGAATAACAAAAAAAATCACTATTCTATTTTTTTTAATGCTCCATTGGGTAGAGACTAGAGATTGTTAGAACATAAATAAAGAAAACCTTAAAGCAAATTAAATGCACAATAATCTTATTTCCTTCTATATAAAGAGGGAGTGAAATAAGATTTCATTGAAAGCATTTATGTCAAATTACAAGAAGATTTTTTTTTGTACATAACTAATTAGAAAGGAGTGGGGAGAGAAAAAAGAGGGTGGATTGATTTAATTTTGCATTATGCGTGTGTGAGTGTTTTTTCACAATAAATATATGTGAATATGTAATGATTTGAAAAACCAATATTAATTTTAATACCTTATTGTATCTGTACATATATAATTTTTATCTGGAGTAAAATAATTTTACTTACGTCACAATTTGACTTATTGAGAAAGCATATATATATATATATATATAGAGAGAGAGACAGAGCTAATTGTAAAGATAATATTTAACATTTTGGTTTGGAATATTAGTCGAGATATATAGTGGGATTGGATTTGGTGGTGTCCATGTCAAACCGTTCGGAAGACGAATAATTGGAGAACAAGCAAAGCATTTTTCTAGGAGAAGGTGACAGATGCCATAACGCAAGCACTCGCAAAGCTAGTTAATTACTCAATGCGAGAGACATAAAGTTAAGACAGAGAAAGCAATGCAAATCAATAATGGACGACACTCACGGGCGTCTCCTTTTCCAAAACACATAATAATATTTCAAGACTTGTGAAATTGCCCCTAACCATGGCAGCCGTCAAGGTATTTATCTAATTTACTTATTTTTATGTTATTTTATTTGTTAAGAGATTTATGTGTGTTTTTATATGAGATTCGTCTTGACTATTAAGGAAAAATGCTAACTGAGATTAGTGGTGTTACCACATGTTATACTTGGAGTGAACAAGTTAAATACGTTTGTTATATTTTTAGTGAACCTCATATGTTACATGGTCACTCATGACTATGCATGTGTCTTGAATTTTTGACGCGTAAGTGTATTGCTAAGCATCGACATGCCTTCTATATTAACTCATGTTTGATAAATCGTAAATTTTGATGGAAGTTGAAAAGCCAAAGTTTCAAATTAGAAATTCAGAAGAAAGTCAATTAAGTTTATAAGAATTGTGTGAGACATGAAGTTACTTGTGTAACAACTGTATACTTTTAGACTTGGTGTAAATTTTTGCACCATGTTGGTGTGTGCATCGTTGAGGAGCATTAAGAGCCTTAATTTTTTCTCCTATGCATTTTTCATATTATTTTTGGGCCATTGAAGATGATTAGGTGTAATCTAACAGTTAAAATTAAATATCTCTTGCTCAATATCCATATATGTCTTTCCACTATTATTTTAAGATTTAAGTGTATATTATATACATATGCGAGTTTGAATGTGTTGTATATTGGAATGTAATTTGTCATTCAAATGTTGGCAAACTTCGTTCACGTATTTGAAATAAAAAAGAAAAAAAAATCACCTTAAGAAAAATAATTCTATAGGCTTCAAATTTACATTCATTTTATTTAACAGCTCATGTGTAACATATGTCTCATGATACACGTTGTTTCAAGCCTAAACCCTAGGATTAAGAATCTATTAAATAAAAGCGGCGAGTTTATTGGCTTAAACATAATCCACAAAATCCAAATGAATATAGTTTTTAGAGTGTTTCGATAAATTCTACCAAATTGTGACGTGAAGAATTTCATGGATTTGTTATGTTTTGGGAGGTTATTTTTCATTAAACTTTGTAGCAAACTTCATTTGAGTGGGGGTAAACAACTCTTAATTAAGTAAAATAATTTCTTAAGCCTCTACATTTATTTTATTTAACGACTCATATATAACGTATTTTAGTTACCTAATTGGAAAGAAATTATATTAGTTGATGTATAAAATTAGTGTGTGTTGAGTAAATAAATTTGGTACAGCTTGAATAACACTATGAGTTTAAATTCTAGTAAATTACGTGGCTTTCTTTTGAGTCATACAATGTCAAGCTATAAGATTCTAGCTCTAGTTTGTGGTTCAAATTTTTTTTTTGAAATTCGTAATTTAGTATACACAATTAAATGTTCAACTTCTTGTAGGAGATAATTATTTGTGTAATTGTGTTCATCCTTTAAGTTGTAAGTTTTAATTTTATAGTCGCCTTTTTCTATCTAAATATCTCTGACACTCTTTTTCGTACTAATAAAGAAAGTACTTTTAGCATTTGGCCTTTTCAAAATAAGTTTTTTTTATTTATTTTTTTTTTAGGTGGGACTTAACTAATGACCTCCACTTATTACAAAAAAATGAAAATATCTTACGCATCTGGGAATCGAACTCCCGAACTAACGCTCAATTCCTGACCCACCACACCTACTGTGCTAGCCCTAATGAGCAGCCTTTTCAAAAAAAGTTCTTGTGAATATTAATATGTTATTAATTATTATGATAAATGATCATGTTGGTTCCTAAACTATGAGAAAAGTCTCACTTTGATCTTTAAATTGCGTAATTTTGGTCCTTAAACTATTAAATAAGTGTCATTTTAGTCATTTTTGTTATATATTTCGTTTTATTCTCAACAAAATAAGTATATAAGATATATTTGTTATTTTTTTATATTTATTTCATATCCAGAAGCATAATTCAGCACATAAAGAAATTATAATATAAATTGAGACAATTTAAAAGTAATTGGTTGAACAAAAATTTAGCTGCACATTGGACAATAATTAACATAAAACTGTTCAAAATACGATATTTTGTTGAAATTACTGATACAAAATGAGAAATGCATGTGCTCATTCTGATAAGAACGAGATAAAATGTATAGCAAAAAGGACTAAAATAAAATATTTTTAGTAGTGTAAGGACCAATAAAGCACAATTTAAAGTTTAAGGACCAAAGTGAGACTTTCTTCTTAGTTTATGGACTAATAAAGTCATTTATCTTAATTATTAAACATAAATTGATTTGGAAAATCCAAGAAAAATATATGCTAGAAAATGAAGTGCTATTCATTGTTTCTCTCTTAACCATAGAATTGTAGAAACACGAAGAACATGCACTTTATTCATTTCAATATATAATTTGTCCTCATCTAAATGTAATTGGATTGAATGAATTCAAATAACTAAATATAATCTTAAGAAACATATTAATTGGGTCATTGTCCAAGATTTCAAATGCTATATAACGTGCACAAACAACTAGAAATCTAAATCCTATCTAGTATCTACAATAATAATGTGTTATATTTAGTTAATGACATTTATTTGCCCTTCCAAATGTTTGAAAATCCCAGCTCAAATAAAAATAACGTCCAAAAATTAAAGTATAAAAAATTATTCCAATTTCATCTCGGAGGTAAAAAGTTTTGGGGTAGAATAGTCAATTCAATAATTAAAAGTCAAAGATGGTAGGCTGTACTTGATTGTACAGTTTTGTCGTTTTCTGCTTTGACTGACTACGACTTTGCCTCCTCTACCCCCAAACCGGATCATAAGTCATGACTCTTGAGGCCTGACATTTTGCTTCCACTAGATTACGCCACGTGTGTACTCTATCTCGTATTCCCCTTGTCTCCACCGCCAGATCATGATCTAAAGACTGAATGAGTACAGTCAAGAGCCAGTCACGGCCAACAGATAACAATTTGAAAAGTGGAGGAGCTTATCTATGGGATGGAGTACTCCTCACAATTATCGCCTAACATTTTTACGGATAATTTTGGATACTTTCAGAATTTTCACTAATAGTCCTCGTTATTAGAAGAGGCGCAATCTAATATTTATAAATAATGAAATACTAAATCCACGAGTGTACACGCTCCCTTATAGGCTTTATTTTGAAACTTTTTACTAGCAGACTCAAATCTGCTTTGAGCCTCGAATTACATGGGTTCATCTTCGTGTTCAAGTGATGCAGTTCTATCAACTAATTTCAATGAAAGCTCTTTAGAAAATAAATATATGTACGGTTTGTTCTTAGGAATATCTAACAAGAAATATCCTTTCAATTCATTTTTTTTTTAAAAAGAAAAAGAAAAACCCTTTATTTTTCTCGTAGTTTGGTCAAAGGAATATTATTAAACCTATTGAAGAAGAACATTTGTTTCTTTCTTTTTTTCTTTTCTTACAGCAGATCAAAATTTAATCTGAATACAGGAGATCCATATGAGATTTCCAAAACCCTATCCAATTTATGACAATAAATATATATATATTTTTTTCGTAAGTGCATTTTACGTACTATGTAGAATCAAAGTATTTCCAATGTTAATAATACTACAAATTATAGTTATCTTCAAGATGGTAATAGTAATAAGGAAGCCTATTCAAGAAAGGCCAAACTTTTATAAACACTAACTTGAAAGACAGAATCTCATGTCACTTTCCCCTTTCCTAAACCAAGGAAGTCTAATATGAGCCATATTCTACCTTCTATTGTGTAACTCGGCAATAAGAAAACAACGATGATTTTCATATCGAAAAACATCAAGATTGTATTCGTAATCAAATTATTTATACAAAAATTTATGAAAATCTTGAAAAGTCATTAACATCTTTTTTAGTAGAACATTTTTATTTTGGTATATTATGATAAAATTTTTAAATTGCATTTAATAAAACAAAATTTGTGCTAACGCAGTTTTTTTTTTAATTTTATCAGCTCAAAGCTCAATTGGGTCCCGCCTCGCCTTCTAAGAAAGAGCTAGAGCTGGTAGGGTGTGAGATTATAAATTATCAATGGAATTGATATATTAATTATGTGAGAGAGAGAGATGGTCTTAGTTGGAGAGGTTGTTGACCTACGACCAGTGGCTTTTAAGGGGGTAAGAAGGGGACCACGTGGGGGGTGACGTGTTCTCTGACTTTTGTCAGTCATTGTCAAATGTATCGTCAGTGCTTCGTTAACGAAGCTTTTGTCTTTTATTACAAGTCCTCCCATGCGTCACTATTGCGTTTGCATCTCGTCATAACGCCTCGTCTGAAAAATAATTTTTTTTTCTTCTCCAAAACTGGTTATTTATTTCTTTTGATTTGAGATTTGAGAATGACAAGTTTAGAACTCGAATTTTATTATAGGGTTATCTGAAAAAAAAAAAAAAAAAANAATACAATCTTCTGCACAGTCCCAACCAATATAGATTGAGGAGAAGACTGCAAATCATAAGAGGCCCGCTTGCCAACAACATTGTTTCCGTAATATTCATTGATCTATGCGTTATCCGAAAGACGATATTCGTCAACTACTAGACAAGTTGCGAAGCATATAACACATCGTGTCTTCTGTTTGCACACACACCCAAAAAAAAAAAAAAAAAAACACTGAAGTATAAATTTTTAACAAATTTAATAATGTCTTTTGACTTGTGTAAAATTATACATTAATATTTTAAATTTCTGTTAATTTATATTTTTTGCATATAAATTGACTAATAAATTTCTCACTAAACAAATATCTGGATTGAGGATATCTAATTTTTGATGACTAACACAAAAAATCTATTGAAAATAACTTAGAATAGTACGCATAAATCATCCAATTTATACATAGAAGGTATAATTTTGTAGATATTTGAAATGTAGAAGTGTAATTTTGCAGGTATAAATTTGTAGACATTTAAAATGTGAAAGTGTAATTTTGCACAAACCAAAAGATATGATTAAAATCACATAAGAGTCATACCTCAGGGTATTATTTTTGCAGTTATCCCTTTTATTATCAAATTCGTGTCTTAAGTATACAGTTACGAAATTAATCACGACTAAAATAGTATTTTTAATCACAAAAAAAACTTCGTGACTAAAACAAGTCACAACACCTTTTAGTCGCAGATTTTCCAATTGTTTGCAAAAAGAAAATGAAATTTACGACTAATTATGAGGTTTTTTGTTGTTGCATACAGTAGCCTTTGCTATTAAAAATGTATTGCCAGTCATATATGTATATGTATGTATATTATATTTCTTTAAGATAATATCTTCATTACACAGTTAATCAAAGTAGTAAGGTGTTCTATCTCAAGGGGTTCTCATACTCTGGGAGGTCAGAGAGGGAAAGTCTAAGATTCGAACTCCTACGTTGGCTTTTGAAGCCCAATCGAATAATGTTAGTTCTGAGAAATAAACTACCATCGGGATCTTATTCGTATTTTTTTAACCAAAAAAGAAAGAAATATTCTATCTATATTAGCATTCTTATAATGAATCAAGTTAGACAATGCTAGCTCATAGGTATTAAGACGTTTAAATCATAATTTGACTTTAGCTCCATCAAACGCATAAACACTAAAGTATTTGGTGTTTGGACCACTAATTTTATAGGCAGAGGAATCATCTAATTTGTAAGAATATATAAACTACATCGGGTAGATTAATGTAGTTACAAATAAATAGCCACTACAATTGGGAGTCCACGTGAGTCTAAGGATCTTTATCAAATGCCCAAATCATATACTGAATCGTCATGTTAATACTATATTATAAAGATGTAGAACTAATAATGTTAGCACGTTAATAATCCGTATTAAAAGTGAGGACAATGAAATGGTCAAATGTTAATATATGGTTACTGAGCTGTTTTACAAATTGTGATTCTCAAGCGATGTCAAATGTAACAGATGATTTATCATATTCTTATTTGGGAAAGAGATTTAAAATAAGTATGGATTTGTTGCATTCAACATTTTAAGAATAAATAAGTCAATTTGGCACATCACTTGAAAAGTAAGTCGGTACTTGTGGTATTGCTCATCATCATTATTTTGCAATGAATGTAATATTTTTCTTTTTCTCAACAATACTTCTCTCCTTTGATTACTTCATCTTCTAGACTTAATAGTTCTACCAAACTAAGTAAAAAATATCTCTTTGAAAATATCTCTTTTTCTTTTTCCTTACACCTTCCTAAAAATCTCTTTTCTTATTGGGGTGGGTTTCTTTTGTATCATTTTCACCTAATTCTTGCTTTTGTATTCGCTTCTTATATTTGACTCTTAAATAGTTGTTTAGTAACTAGGATGCCACCAAGTAGTGTTTAATATATCAATAAAATACAAAATATTAACAAATTCAGTTTCTTTCGACCAGATGACCACAATTTTTTAATAGGGAAAATCGTACGTCAACCTGCCATGGTTGACATGCAGAGATGGAGAAGTGTTGGCTTTACATGTCTGTCCTCTTTTGTTATTCCTTTTTCATTTTATTTTATTTTATTTTTTGTGATTACAGTCCTATGTATAGATTGGTGGAAATTATAATTATTGCGCACATATGATAAACCTTTAGATACACTACACCTCTTGATTTTGGAACCAGAATATATCACATTTGTTTATCAAGAAAAAAAAAAAAACCTAGCTTTGCCATACAAACAAGCACCATATATATCATGATTCTTTTTTTTTTTTTTTTTACAAATTAGATTTTTTCTTTTTTTTGAAGTAAAGGTATAACAACGTTGGATGCATCACAGACATTTATTGAAAAAGATTCTACTGCAGGCCTTATCTTAATAGACGAATCATTATGCATCAGACGCCAGCTCAACTCACTCTCTTTAGATTTTCTAGGAGGAACAAGCTCTCACCTTCGATTGAAAAATGGGATACTCAAGCTCATTCATCGAGCAAGAGAGAGATTCCAATTTATCGCTTCTCCCAATCAGATAGAAGTTTTTTTTATATTTTTCCCCCTCAAAATTTTGAAAAACTTTCTATGATTCCTTAGACATGTATTCCAGGATGGTAATATGTTTCTTAAGTTTGAATGGAACACTACTTTTAATTTGCTTTCTCAACTCTTTATGGGATTATTCATACACGACTGGTTTATCACATGAATTAAAACTAAGGCAAATGTTGTTCCCTACTCCCTTTGAATGCAAAATTGAAATGGTATACCAACATCCCATTGAATATGCACATGCCTTACTACCTCATTTAAACAATATCACTACATGCACAAACACGAAACTAGACAAATATTGTCAAGAACCCTTAACTGGATTTCAAGCCACTTGACTTTCCAAAAACACACCTCCGATGAGGCGTCACAGGCCGGAGACTTCCATTTTCCATGAATGTCAAGCTTGAAAATTTTAACAGGCGAAGCAATTTGGTTGATGGAAATGTATTAGCATCAACATGATTTCTCTGCATGCTTACCTATGTTGGAGACAATCAAAAGGGTTTTGTCCCAACTATAGTAAATGCCAGACCATCTAATCAGATATTAATTAAGCAAAACATGATATGAATCGCCATAAACGGATTGGTTTTAGTACAACTTCATATGCACAGACGGGGAAAAAAGGGTACGAAAGAGGGGGCAACGAAAAACTGGGAAATTTTTTTGCAAACAGCAAAAACCAATAATCAACAGAAGCTTTAAACCTCATGACTCCAACAAGGTAGAAATCTTCAAGTTGTGAAACACGCTACATAGGCTATAATAAGCATCAAACCTGGATAACACATGGATTGCACAGAATTTAGGATCAAAGAGTGAGAGCCACAGACATAACTTAGATTTATCTTTCAAGGATTTTTGTTTTCCTTTGATGAGTATTATATACTTCGGAAGTATAGAAAAATAATAACAGTTCAGCTTTTGATTTTTGCATTTTAAACTTTGATAACTCCTCTATCCACAAAATCTAGACACACCAGAAAAGGAAAAGACAATTAAATAATCCAACAATGACCTAATACTTCACAAGTTTGAGTTATACTTCCTAGAATGCCGATTTTTGTTGCTTAAACAGGATATCTGAAAGCAAATTTAAAAACAGAAACTAATTAATAATCCAACCGTTTGTTTATTGTTTTAATAACTAACTGAGCAGTTCTCATCTCATCGGTTATTTATTTATTCACTTGGTTCTCTGATAAGCACCCCCATAAGATTAATGTATGTAAGGCATAATATAAAGGTCTAAAGGGTGTTAAGTCAACGGACTGAGGATATTGGTAAGACTTGTTAGTGCCAGGTCATTAGTTAGTTAGGCTTGGGTGTGTGTACCTCTTTCCAGAAGATGGTACTGAGCAGAGAATATAGGGGAGCAGGGGAAATGGTAAGGGATTAGGATTTTTCAGGGGTGAACTAGAGCTAATCTCACTTGGAGAGAGCTAGGCCTCTCGAATGCCTAGCAACCCTGTGTAACTCTGACTTTTCTCTTTGATATCAATAAATCCAGTCGTTTTCTCTTCTTACCTTAGCTCTAGATCTCATCATTCTCCCTCTGTTTGGAAGCAATTCTAACTCTGTCCACGCCTTTGAGCCCGCTCGTTACGTTGAAGCGTGCTGACACAAAACGTAATCTTTTTTAAGAGCAAAGGAATCCATGACAGGCCGAGAGAGGAAATACGTGATTCATGAAGAAATTAATAATAAGTTAGCCTAATCTGGATTAACATTGTACCAACTCTTTACCTATCTCGCATCGTATTCCATAAAGTACCCTTTTATCTTATTTAGGATGAGACACATTCCAATTTTACTTGCAAAAGTATAACAACTGCCACTGCCAACTGTGGTCCAACCCAAGATGGTGGAATACCATTTTATTGAGTTTATTGCAATAGTTGATGAGCATTAATCCAGCTTCCCCATAACTTAAGCATGTGTTTCAAATTCAAATCTTATGTTCAGAAACTATTTACAAGCAATTTTTTCATAAAAGGTATTGGATTTTAGCACTCAACTGAGCATATCATTCTGGAACACATTCAGTTTCTTATCAAAAAAAAAAAAAAAAAAACTGAGCATATCATTCTGGAAGGAAATGCTTATGTAACATAACCATGTCCTGTGCATTTCCGTAAACTTTAACATACCTTTTTTGGAAGGATCTCTTTGTGAGCTTTGAATGAGAGTATGACATTCCAAATCAAAGCAATAAAGTTTGCAGCAAGGACCTGAAATAAATGGCGTGAATTAAAAAACTCGAAATTACGACAACAGGTTGAAATGAGGATAAGACCTGAAAATTACTAGATGTCACAGAAATAATAGGGACGAGGTTGACTTTAAATGTAAAATATAAAAAAACTGGATCATAGATCATAAATCCTATATTGCCCAACAGATTTATTATGAATGATAGCATCATAGATAGCGGCAAAATCCAGCCTTCTAAAAGCATCAAAAAAGCTTCAAAACAAACTTAAACCACATAGGTTTAAACTTAATATACAGAAATACATAATATATTATATAACAATCCACTAAATCAATTTATACCCTGTTTTATTCAACCTGAGATACCTAATATATAATATAACAGTCCAATAAACCAATTTTTACCATGTTTTATTCAACCTGAGATCAACATGTGAATGATGAGTAATTGTTACGTACATAAATATGATGCTTCCGCATAAGAAAGATAAGAATATACTAGCACCAATCAAATGAACTCAAGGTAGGATATACTAGCACCAATCAAATGAACTAAAGGTACTGCAGAAAGTTTCCAGAACTCACGAATTGATCGTTTTTTTGCATTTCCAACTTCTATGATAAAAATGAAAAAGAAGAAACTAATTTGAGTGGCATGAGAGAAATTATGAACAAATTGGCACCCAGAGACACCACCATTCAATTATTTTTTGCAGCCACTCAAACAAGATTTTTTGTGACACCCCTCGTTTCTGAGACTAATAAAATAAACGTGTATATGAGGATAAGTAGAGGAATGAGATAAACACTATCTCTAAACTATGAAGTATAACGAGGAATACAACTTTAAACATTTTAGAGAATCAGATTCATTTCAACAGCCCTGATATGCGAAGCTTATTAAAAATGCAGGATGGCCTCCATAAGCAAAGGGAATAGGATTTATACTGATGTCTTAACTTCAATAATAATAAGAAACGAGCTCAGCCAGGAAACTTAAACTTACGCAGAACCTCACATGAAGGCAACAAATAAAAGAAATATTCACTTGGGAAACACAGAGAATAAAAGGAAATAAAGGTCCTCTATTTACTGTAGTTGTGTTCCAGTATTTACAAGGAAGCTATATTTGAACGGTAAATTTTAATGAAGACTAGTTAACTGCCCCTGAGTTTGTGTCCTAGACAATAAAAAACCAGGCAGGATTTTTCACGCCTTTAGCTTCAATATCACAGAACCAAAGTCCGAATAGACTTTGTCTAGGAAGTGAAACACAGGCACACATGCGCACGCGTGCGCATACACACACATATATATAAACGGAAGTAGGATGTAAATACACAATGCCATTCAAACCTGAAATTGTTGTGGAACAAATCGAAAGTTGAGAAATTGGAAAGGTATCCAAAGTTGCCAATTAGCAAGAACAGCAGAAAACCACTCCTACAAAAAAAAATTAGACATACAAAGAATATTTAGAAATAAAAGTAAATAGAAAAGATACAACCAGAATAAAAAAAGTGCTTATACTGCTCGAATTTTGAATGCCATGAACACCACCTGTTGAAGCTTGGGTATAACTTGTTCAGGCCTTCCTTCTAGTGTCACCAATGTAGATAAGAAAACTCCAATGAATATAGGAGAAAAAAGAAACTGCAACAATATTACATCACAGCCAAAGGCAGCACTTAGTCACAATATCATATGATGATGATAACTTTTACTCATTTGATTGGCAAAACCAATAAAACTCTATAAGATCACCTGATCAAGTAGAAGACGTAAAAATGCTCCTGATCCTCCAGGCAAAGTAACCAATTTGCTCAAATACAAATACCTACATAAACATCAAGTGTAGTTAATCGAAACTCAGACCAATGCGAGAAAAAACAGCCTAAGGACTCGGGCACCAAATTTCTTTTCTGTGATACTAAATAAGTATTATGGCTTTTCATGAATTTGTTGGTACATTAATCAACCAGAATCTGTGCCAATTTGATGACCAAAAATCAAGTTGACGAAAAGCACAAATCACACATTATTTTATTTATTTTCACATAGAAATATGTGTACATAATAAAGTAATATTTTTAAGCAAGTTACCACTACAAGTAAACATAAACAAGGTAAAAAAAGATAAACAAGGTAAAAAAAGGCACGCAGGCATGCTCAACAGTATTGCAGAAAGAAATGTTACAATTTCTTCGATAATCAACAACATTTAAAGCATTAATAAGTGGCAAACTTTACGTAAATGCATTGGAAAGTTGTTGTAACCATATATCCAAATAAAAACAGAAGACATGGTTGTGAAGCATTACCAAAAATGCAATGTTGGACCTACTAGCACAAGCCCCAATAGAGTAAACAAGAACGTCCTTTTCAGGTCTAGTGATGGCACTTGATCAATAGCAATCTGATATAAATAATTAAACACAATAAAATTAGATTTTGAAAACTTACATCATGACAGAAATCTGAAAAAAGTTTTCTAAAATTACAAATCTACCAGTCAACCAAATTCAAACTAAATAAAGTGTAAAGCTAGGAAGTAGGAACAAAAAGGGAGAACCAGGGCTCCTACCAACAGCTTACAAAAGAGCAGGACTTCTAGCCAAACTATACAGCATTATTCCAAGAAGGAGAAAAAAAAAATCCAATTTGTTAATACATTGCAAGCGAGATATCAAGAAGCCACAACCAGTACCCTTGTCATAAGTTAGAGCGTATTCAACAATGTGATGAAACAATATGCCTACTAAAATATCTCTTAAACATGAAACAACGATGAGTAAATTAAAAGACCAAAACATCTAGATGTCAAGCTGCTTTATAGATTTACACATGTATATGTATGTATGTATGAACTGCACTCAAACTGCATTTTAATTTTATGTTCGTTATACTAATAATTGGATCCTTAGGTGTTTAATTTCCTAGTTTCTTAATTAAGAAGTGGGTAAATTATTCTAGACTGTTTTACTTCTTAAGTTATGAAGCTAATTTTCTGGTGTTCTCTACCTTAGCCAGGTGGACAGTTAATTTAAACTATTGTTAGTAGTTCTTTCCTTCTGTTAGTCAGCCTTCAAAACTAAATTGAAAAAACCAAAATAATTTTTCTTTCAAATTGTTTAGATTCTAATCTCATTCTGGATAAAGAATCCTTAATAGATGTTTCTCTATATGATCATAAATTCGTAGGGTAGCTTGGTGGTCTGAGAAAAAACTGCTATGACCATTAAGATTGAGAAATCTTATAATTGTATTTTCCTTTGTCACAAGTCTGATCACTGCATTATATAGAATTCAAAGAGTTTTAGAACCAGCAATTCTCAAAAAATTCAAAAAAAGATAAAAGAAAGAATCTTGAATATTATACTAAAGTGCATATTAATCACAAAGAATCTTGAATAATATACTAAAGTGCACATTAATCACTTAAAAACTCTAAAAAAACAAGAATTTTAAAGTAGTTGAATATCCTGAGGACAGGTAAAAAAATTGTGAGAAAGTATCGTGAGAACAAAGAAAGCTGCCTATGACAAACTTGAGAAGGCTCAAATACATTTTCCAATTTCCAGTATGTTAGGAAAAGCCTATGATCAATAGATAACTCCCAACATAATAACACATAATCAAATACGGTTAAAGGCATTCTAGCCTAATTGTCAAATTAAATAGTTAGTATTAACGTGATGCAGAGTTGATAATAACCAACGGAAAATTAACAGGGAAAGAAAGATGCACCGCGAAAGACCAAAGAATCTTATTTTCTATAACAGTATTGCGGAGTTTACCTGGCAGATCAAATCTCCAACTAAAGTTAAAAGTGCTGATGTTACAGCTTTTGTTGTCACAGGATATTTTGCAAGAAGACCCAAGTACCTGTAAAAATACAAGTTCCAAGTAAGACTTGCTGAATGAGGATCTCTATTTTTTATTCTTTAATCTCAAATGATGAAGAGATACTAAAGAATTACAAACAAATTTCATACCATTGACTGTGTAGCAGTCATTTACACTGAAAAGTATACAATTATGATAATAAACCTCAACTGGGTTTTTGCCGCTGCACTCTATAATAATAATAATAGCAATAAAGAAAAAAAAGAGTTAAAAGTGCCACTTTTAACGAAACTTTCAATAACAGCGGTACTGCTGTTAAACCCTTCTAATGTAGTAGTGCTATTTCTCATGCACTCAATTAACTTTAGGAGAGAAAATTTATTAATAAAAAGAGAGAAAGATACAAAAGAATTCAAAGTACAAGCAAAACGGAGGTTAATAACTGCCATTAAAAATGAATAATAATGGCGGTTCCAGTGAAACTTCTATTAAAGGCATGTATGCTGACCTTTAACGGCAGTTCTGTAGGTACCACTGTTAAAGGCCTTAAAAGCTGAGAAACAGAAACCCAACGATGTAGTGCTGCTTTTCAACACCACGGCGTCAAGTCTCTAGTCAGGAAACTAATGAGGAAAATGAGATCAAGTGGTTTTCAGCCGTATTCATTTTGTGGCTTCTTTGCTAATACTTCGAAAAGTTCTTGATCTCACTTTCTATCTTTTTCAAGATTTCAAACCTAAAAATCAATACCAAACAAGATTTTGAAACTTAAGCTCTTGTACTTTTAAGCTATTTCAAACTAATGATTTTGTATCACACACCAAATTTAATCCTAAACTTTATGTAGTAATTATTTTATTTATATACTTGTTGGAGACATGATTTGATTCTCAATAAAATTATTGAGTACTAAACTACATTAATGATACGCACATAAAAGTAATGGGAAACTAGATTTGATATATCACATGCCACATTTTTAAATCAGTACTATAGCAATGTTGACTACATCTCTTCTGGCTCGCTCTTAAGTTTAAAGCAAGTGTTCCAAAGACATGAACATGCACGAAGAGAAAAGTTAACTTTATACCGATATTATGGTAAAAAGAAATTTTTATACATAGTATGAAGTGATTCATATCTTAATTCCAACTAATATAGTATATTGTCACTCATTTTTATACTCTTTTAACAATCTACTATTTATAATCCAACTTTTATCTATTTCTAATCACTAAAATTTTAACTAAAACTCGGTAAAATTTTCCCTTAAAAATTAACTAACCACCTGCAAAAAATATGTACATCACTTCAAATCCAACTCAAAATACCATATTTTATCATTGTAAATCTCCAAATTCAAAATATGTGATTAACATCTTACTAGCTTTGTTAATGGTTAATTTGTTTCAATTAAATATTATAATTATGTAAGTACAAACTTTTTTTTTAGTGAAATACAAATACAAACTTTTAACTATTCTAAAGTTAATAAACTAAATAATTTTAAGTCAATGAAAATACGCAAAGGATATTGCAAAAGAGCACGATGACATAAAACACCATCTGTCATTTAAACATATCCCTATTTGTAAGAAGCAACAGCATAAATAGCTTCCTAGTAATCCAAGTTGTGCAAAGCATTTCATAATTACCTGCTATACAATTCAACCACACCAAGCTAAGAGTAATTAAGAATGTCATGCCAGGAGATTTGCGAGCTAATAATTATGAAACAAACATAAAATCAACACCACAGACAAAACACAAGCAATTCACCTTAGAAACCCAAGAAAAAGATTTCCATTTCACATTTAACATCAAAGTTCAAAAACTCAATCTTGTCACTCAACCTAAATAGGAGAAAATGCTAAACATCGAAGAAATTTAGAACTCTCAAACCAAAAGCAAAAAATTAATAAATATATAAAAACCCTTTAAGACCTTACCATGAAAGCAAAGACCAATTGCTTTCACCTCCACCGCCACCTTCGCTGCCACTACCTTCACCTCCTCCACCACCAAAATTCCCATCACCAGAACCGCCATATCTACCAGCTCCACCTGACCCACCATCCGAAACCGCAGAAACTCGGAAACCATCACAACCCAATTGCCCCAGACCAATTCTGAAACAGCTAAAACCCCTCTCGAGCGAGCCACCATGACTAAGACTCAGAGGTTTCTTCACGTAGGAATGGCACAAGGAATAGCTTCTAAACTCCCTTATCTGAGCCGGGACTGCCGGAACTCGAGTCGGGTCACAAGAAGGCGAGATGGGTTTTCGAGAAAAGCCCACGAAACGGGATAAGAGCGGGGATTTACGAGCCAGAGGGACAGAGTATGCAGCCATTTTTTTTTTTTTTTTTTTTGGGGGGTCCGAAGGGTTTAAGGGTTTATTAAGCGTTTGGTTTGTGATTTGACATAGTACTAAATATTTTACTCCAAACTTTGAGGTGAGAAACTGAGACTACTCGACGATGGTTATGATTCTTTTTACTTGGCTCTATCGGACTTTCAAGTTTTTAACCCGGTCGGGGAGGTCAGACCGGGTGCAAGCCAAGTTCTGATTTCACCGGTTTAAGGGATGAGATATGGATGTAGTTTAAAAACCGGTCTCATTCATTATGTGATTCTTCACATTTCATTGAATTTGATTAGTTGAAAACTTTTTACGGATTAAATTGGATGCACTTTTTGAAATTGAAAAATACAATTTTCAATGTTCACCTTATTCTGATTTTAAAGTGATTTAGTATGATAAACGATTTAAAGTATAATACAAATATAAATTTAGTCTCATCGGTGATCACACGTACATTTAGTATTGAGATTTGAGGTCTAAAAAGTCCAATTCTTCCATCCTAATGTAAAATATTCTTCCATCCTAATGTAAAATGAGGATACTCGTCTCTATTATCTATTTTGCTTAAGCAGATAAATGGGGTATATAAAGGTACAACCCCAATGTCGAAAAAAAAAAAAAGAAGAAAAGAGAAAAAAATGAGCATACTCGTCTCTATCGTCTATTTTGCTGAAGCAGATAGATGGATATATAAAGGTACAATTTTTTTTAAGCAAGTTTTGTAACATAATAAAGTAACACTAACCAATTTGTATATATTTGTGTTATTTTTCAGTAAGCTTATAGATACGCTATTGTGTTGTGTGTAAATAATGTATGAAACAAGATGTCTATGCTTCCCAAACGTATGGTCTAACATGAAAAGGGACTAGTCCTTGTCCTAATTTTGCACAAGTAAAAAGAAACCTTATATATTTATGTTTTATAGAGAAATTAGGGGAATTAGATGTTTCAAAAATTAGGTGAATTAGATATTTTGAAAATGACTTTTAGTAAAAGACGTGTACTTTAGAACTTCTTGTAAAATAACTTTTCTGCATAGTTGAGTGCAATAATGAGTATGTTCCTTATAAACTTTTTAAATGACTTAGGATTGCTCTTTAAAGTTAGTTCTACGGTCATAACACAAATTGCCTAAAATATTATTCTACAACACATGCAATTTATAGTTTACCGAATACTTAGATGATGCTTTATACATCACAGGAGTTTTGAAAATTAAATTTACCAAATGTCTAGATTTTTTTTTCCCCTCACGCTTGCTTCTTACTTATGAGATATCACGATAGTATCAACTTGGCCCTCACTTACGAACGGGTCTATTTTCGTCCCTCTGCCTATGCACCTTACACTCATTTTTACTATTTTTTTATTACCAAAATAACACTTAATAAAGTTACATTTTAGTATATAAATTGGTTTTAAAATAATCTCTTTACACGCATATTTTTGAACAAATTTTCTTTTAAAAACAAAAAACCTTCAAATTTTATAAACTTAATAAAACAGTTGCTCAAGTTCTAACAGGAAATAAGTTCAAAAATCTAATTACCAAAATAAAAATTTCAATAATTTAGGGATCTAAAAGAGATTTTCTCAATAGTATCAGAACAAACAGAGTAATTATTCCTTTAAATTTAAAGGAAGAAATTGTCTAAAAACAATTCAAGGACTATCTTACAAAATCAGTATAAACGACAGAGTCATTCATGCAATTTTATTTGTTTATTTTTAAAGAAACTCGACTTGCTTTACCTTTCTTTTTTTCAAAAAAAAAAATGTAAAACCAAAAAAATAAAGTGTGGCTCGATTTTTTTTTTTTTTGGGAGAAAACATGCTTCTATTGCACGTTTGTAAATTAAAAATATACAAAACTACAACTATGGGTCTCTATCTCAAAAATGATCATAATAATAATAATAATAATAATAATAATAACCAAAAAGCAATTCCATCCCAAATCTGCATTTTCAATGATTGATTCCTTCTCTCCTTAAAACCTTAGGGCATCTCCAACCTAGCACCAATTTGGTGCAAAACAGCATTTTGGTATTAAAAACCCTCTCCAATGCAACACTATTTTTGACACTAAATTTGGTGTAATGAATAGTATTACACCAAATTCATTACACCAAATTTGGTGTAATACTATTCAATTTTTTTTATTTTCCCAATAGCCCCATTTTTATAATTTCGTACAAATTTATTCCCAATATATCCTTTTTTTATTAACCTTTTTTTATCTATAATGATTTAATTTATTTCATAATTAATTTAATTTGACTAAATGATACAAGTATTAATAAATATTAAAATATAATTACTCATTAAAATCAATGATATAAAAACTTCCAGCAAGAAACTAAAACAACATCAACATAAACGAAAATAATGACTTAGTACTCTAAAAAATCGGTGCCGGATCCTCCTAAATTGTTAAAAAAACCAGAGCTGCTTTGAGATCCTTGGCTTGATTGTTGAGATCTTTTTTCTAAAATTCTTGATTGTTCACTTCGAAAATGCTCACGCAAATTTGGATCGGCTATGGAATTTAAATCTTTGAGTAATATTTTATTTTCTTCTCGAAATTCTTTCATGGTCAATTTTTTGGCCTCATTTTGAGCTCGTAGTATTTGGGCTTGGTGCCGATCGGCGATCCCTTTCTTCAAAGTTTCAATGAGTTGTCGATTTTCTTCTTTAATAGTTTCAATATTGTTTTATTAAATGCAATATTTAGTTAATTAAAAGTAATTCATTAATTTTTAGTATTATTAATTTATTTGAATATTTTTTCCAATAATTTACAATATTGTGTCAAGTAATATATAGATGTAGTAGCTTGTAAAATAAATTAATTGTTGAAGGACTAAAAAGATAGAGAATAGAAAGGGAATATTCTTTTAGTGTAACTTTTAGTGTAATGGGTTGGAGTTCAACCTATAAAATGGTGTGAAAATTACACTATTTTGGTGTAAAAGTTATACTATTTTGGTGTTATGGGTTGGAGATGGCCTTACAAACCGAAAAAAAAAAAAAAATACTTATTAAAGAAAAAGAGAAAAAAAAGAAAGAGTACTGTCTTTTTTCTTGCTCTCCATCAGAATTGTTTTCTTTATATTATTATTTTAATTTTATTATTAAAACTATGTCTCAGTAGTGAATTATATTAGTAGGAATTTAGTGTCATATTATTTTATTATATGTTAATCATCTTGTGATTCTTCTTTTTTTTTTTTTAATTTTTTATCATTCTCTAAAGACCTGACCTAAATTTGATCAGGATCACAAAAGAATAAAATTAACATACATACACTATACACATATTTATTGATTAGAAATTTAATCTTTTTCATTCAATTGTTAGAATGGTTTTTGTAACGCCCTCGATATCCACATACTACTAGTAGAAATTTATTAACTTTATATTTATAAGGTATTATTTTTAGAAAAATAATCCTGTATTTGTTTTTCCAAAAATACAAGCCAATTTGACCTTTTTATTTTCTTTAAAATTCTATGGATAGCTGACTTTACTTAAAAACATAGTGTGAATCAGTATATACATATATTATAAAACAAAAAGTAGTAAATAAGTAACAAAAGAAACGAACTAAAAATAACTTCATTAAGAGACTACAAAACATCCCAAAATATACAAACTAGGCCCCCCACATGTGGTCAAAATATCTATATGTACAACACCAAGATTGGGCCTTTACTCCAGCTCACAAGCTCATGCTGTCATTTCAATCATTACCTGCAACATAAGACTACTATGAGATACAGCTCAGTAAGTAAAGTAATGGATGAAATGTTGTTCAATGATATGTATGAATATATAATTATGCTTGCTTAAATGTGTCAGTATAAATATTTTCCTTTAGGCCCCCCTCCATTTGTCTTGTGCACACTGTCCGGTTTGGCACTATGCCTGTAGGGTTTCCTGAACTAATGATATCCTATGGGTTCTCCTCCCGCCGGCTCTTACCACAGTGGGATTCATTACTAACCTTACTCCTTTGTTACCCCATCGAGCTCAAGAGATAAGGCGGCTCGAGACTGTAATGTAATTTAATATATATTTTGGAGGAGTACTGTGACAAACTTCCTGATTAATCCCGTCAAATTTGCCCCTTTCCTGGGGCTGCCACTCCAAACTGTAAACTTGTATCCTACTTTCCCGTAACAGTGACACAAAACTTTCTGAAAATTACCTGATCTCAACGATTATGTGATAAACATAGCTTTGCATGACTATACTAAGGTATTTCAGAAATCTGTCACTCTTCTTAAACTTTTTCGTAAAACTTGCATGGCCTCATGATATATATATATGATAATGCTATAATAAAATTGCCAAGCATATATACAGAAATAGAAATATAAATTT
The DNA here is from genome assembly GCA_002914845.1 of Trema orientale. NCBI lineage: Eukaryota > Viridiplantae > Streptophyta > Magnoliopsida > Rosales > Cannabaceae > Trema > Trema orientale. The sequence continues at coordinate 242,105 of JXTC01000215.1, forward strand.
TCATGCTTATAACCTGAATATAGAATATGAAAACATAATAGACACCCACATAACACATAATTTCTGTATTGCAGTTGAATACTTTAATTACCTTGTCCCCAAGCTTCCTAAGTCTTTGCTCGTGAAATGCTCCTTGCTCAAGGTACGACTGACATGCCGCTATTATTTATCGCTAAAATTTCTTTTGATCACATAGCAAGCGATGAAACAAGAATTGGTATTATAAACTCAATATTGAAAATAGTTAATCTTTCATGAAATTTCTAAGCAAGAGGATGTAATACCAAGAAATTGGTCTAACCACTTATTCAAAAGAAAATTATATAATGTTTAGTCAAGTCAAGCAGTTGTCACAAAACTAAAATATAAAACTAAGTGAATTAGTGATATGATATCCTATAAATAGGAAATTAAAGTATCTACAAGGATTAATATATAAACAAGCATGCGCACTTATTGATCTTATTAGAGTCAACTCTAATTTTTCAGCAACCATAATCATCGCTATGGATTCTTTTCCCTAGTATAAACATTATAACTATATCAAATAATACTAAAACTAATAACCCTTTATGTTAAGAGTAATTAAATAATCCATAAAATCTAGTAGTAGTTCACGTGTTAGACAAAACCCCTTTTTTTTTATATAAATACACACACATTAAATTTTCTTCCTAAAGTTATATCCATAAGCATATATATATAGTATTGTTTTATAGTCATACAATCGGAACCCACTTTCATAAATCCTCTCAACAGTGGACAAAATAATCTAAAGAACTACTTAACTATAAGAACTAATCATTTATATCTTCCTATAATAGAGTCACTCAAAATGATGAAGAGAAAACAATTATCAACAACTAGTGAAGTTACCTTTTTCATTGCGTAGCACATATGGAGGAACTAGAATCTTAACAGAGCATTTTTTTTTTAACAGTTATGTGGAGAGTGTAAATTTATATATCTATATAGAGCAACGAGAGAGAGAGAGAGTATGACTAAGTAGGTGAAGCGGTGGAGAGATGGGAGTAAAACTAAAAGCTTATAAAATGCACATATATACTCCTTTAGGTTTTAACCGACTTAGTCAAAATTGGTCTCTACCTCTTTTCTTATTATTTTAAACAATAATCAGATTCAACTTTTATTCATAACATAAATATGTGTGGTGCAAAGAGACAAATAAATAGATTTCTTTTTGATAAAACTAAACGAATACCCAAGTAAACATTAAGTATTAAGTCAACTATAATTTAAACAATCTAGGTAGAATAATGACCAACTAGGCTCATGCTTCCAAAATAAAAGAATAACGTATTTAGGAGATAACATCTTGTGTTAAACTAAATTAATCAATATAAACGACTTATTAGATGTCAGATTCGTACCAATGAGCATGTCCCGAGCATTTCACTATAACAAAATTCTTTAGAAAGTTAAAATTAATAACTATATCAAATTCATAAGAATAGTGCTAAAAATAATATACACAGATGACCAACATTAAATGCAATGTAATCATGCTATTATTGGCTCTCTAAATTACGTAAGGAGCTAGATGTCACAGTTTTGATTTTTTCAAGCATTTTTTAATTGTTTGGAATATGAAAATTAAACAATTCAATCCAAAGCGGATTGACTGTACTTAGTGATTGTATTACTTTATTTAACAACATTGTGATCCTAATAATATGGAAATCTAGAGTTAAAAAGAACTTTATGGATTAAGTTATAACATTTTCAAAAACTATACAATTTGAATTAAACAACCATTAGAATTCATAGGAATATTCATGAAGGGCGCTAGTTTGTCTATGCATATTACAACTTATATATCTTTATTTCCATAGTATATAATACTATATTATAGCTTATTTCACCTAGTTGTATGTACCAAAATATTCTACTTTATTCTTTGTTTCTCAACTAAAAAAAAAAAATGCATGTTAAAAAATTTATATGCCTGTATAAATTTTTTTCTTATACGCATATTTTCTTACTTATCACATTGGTAGGCACTATTAACCATCATACTAGTATACATCAAAACAGTTAATTTATATGCAATGAGCATGCTTAGCATATAACACATCACTATAATCCATACTGGGTGTCAATTGATATGTTTAGTAATTCTTATGTTGTAGTTGAATATGCTCTATTTAGCTATTCATTATCTCCTTCACCAAAAATCTTAGTGAATCGTTCCTCAACAACTACTCGCGCAAATTTTTACTCTCGTTCAATAATGTAATATCCCATTAATTGAAGTTTAACTATTGTTTCTAAGTTTAGAACAATGTACTATTTAAGTTGAAAATTCGAATACCAAAATACAATGACCATTGCTAGGAGTGATTCTTTGAACTAGAAATGTCAATAAATGTGGTAAGCAAACACAGAGCAAGAAACATGTCATTGTTGCATGAAAGCTGACACCCATCCAACTACTGGTCGGACAAAGAAGACAAAAGGCTACATGGGCAGATAGACTTGGGCCTAGCTATACCAAGAAACGACCTGCTCTAGGAACGTACTGTTGATAATTTTTTACAAAAAAAGTGACAAAATCAAGATGCGCTGAAGCATGGAAAAATAATTTTTTTTTCAGATTATAGTTTTTTATAAAACTTTTTAAGGTCTTTATTATGGTCTAAATACATATAAGAGATTATGTACCTCAACCAGTGAGTATTCCTTCCTATGCACCAAGCTTGTAACTACAGAAGTAAGTGGGCACCTCGATCTTGATCAACCTCTAAGTAAGAATCTAAAAAATCTAATAGCCTCCAATGGTGGCTCTAATAATTTCTCTCTCACTTTTTCTCAGTTTTCTGTGCAGCTGCTAAACTAATATTTCAGTTAAAACTGAATCGTATATATAAAGGAGGGCTCCATAGGGGAATTCGGCCAGCCCTAATGGGCCTAGGGTATGGCCGAATTTCATTGATTAATAAGCAGTGTAGTGGGCTCCTAAGGTCCACCTCTCAATCCGACCTTTTTCTCCTTTTTGTGTAGTTGTCCAAAATACTATTTGAGCCTAATTGATCTCATGCAGCCCAAGAAGTTGGTGTAGGTTGGAGACCCAAATGGACTTATTTCATTCAAGCTCCAATAAATAAAGGCCCAATTATAATTAACTCTTGATACAAATGAGCTTGTACTATTAGTTATAGACTTATTCCACTAAAGGTCCAAACTATATTTTTGAATTAAATAAATATCACAAGAAACTATATAATTAAAATTATGTCTATTTGATAATTAATATATGCATGTGTATCCTCACATAAATACCGTTAATTGGTGCTAAGTAAAATTACTATTTTGCCCCTCCAATTATATCTTTCAATTCCTTGATACAAAACTATATCTAATGGATGACCAGACTTATAGAAGGTCTTTAATTAATAAAATATCCAATTTATTAATTACTTAGCTAAGGTTTAAATCATCCAAGCTCTTATAGCTCCTCAAGACAGTATTCACTTCTCTATATTATAGAGTTGTGGATTCCATATCTAAAAGCATATGTTCTTAATACCCATAATAATGCATTGTCAAAATGACAGAGTCTAGATCATCAATTTCTTGATTCGTACCATTTAACATCTCAAATAATACAAGTTATAAATACAGGTTCATCATTTATTTTAGGATTAAGAAAGACATGTGTCAATTATCAAGTTTGTGAGAATTCATATGGTTTATATTCAGTGTTTACACACCAAGACTTTTGTACATGGTCACACTAATATAGACTAGGACGCACTATAAATGCATAAAATCTTGCAACACGATCTAAGAGAAGTGTCTAGCTTCTCTTATTAGTTGTGAACAACCTTATTTGATTTAATTAGAGAAAATATGTCTTAATTTTAATAAACAATTTTATTAAAATATTTCTCTAATAAATAAATTATAATTTTTTTTGACATTTACTATTGTACCAATAATCAAAATATTATCACAAATATTATGTATGAAATATCTTTTATTAAATATCCAAAATATTCAATAAATATCCATAAATAATAAATACCTTTTGGACATAATCCTAACATGTACATGGTCAAATGGTATCCAGCCAAGAAGGTCGGCGTTGTTGACCACATCTGATCACTCATACCGAACACTAGTATCTGACCACTACATCAATTGCAGATTAGTCTGACCACACAGAATATCGAGAATATTATACAGTTATAACCCAAGTGCTATATGCGTGGAGAATGACACATGAACTCTTGCCTACCTATGTCTGTACAAAACGTAATTGAGACCCACTATAAGAGGTAAACTGCCACAATTCTCCAAAATTCTACTTGTTTTTTCTCTTTCTTCTCCTATCTCGCTATTTTCCAAGAAGTATAGTACTTCCTTACTATTGTTTAATATTCAAACATCATTCTTGAAGGAGATTTGGCAAGTACCACATCGGTGCCCCACAATATCCAAGTGAAAAATCTATTTATAGTTTTTCTAAAAGCTGTATAGATCACATCTATATTAAATCTAGGTTTTGAGGTCCTCTAAAATGAACCATTTGGAAGTATGCGACATGCATTGGTTTAAGAACCAAAATCCACACCAACAGCCATAATTCAGAATTAACCATAATAAGTAAGACATGCCATTTCTAAATGAGACAATCAAGTAAACGACACATTTCTTTGGAATATTCGAATTAAGTAAACGGCTTGTCGTTTTTTTCAAAGTTCGTAAAACTTTCATAAAGTAAATTACATATTGTTTCTTTTTCCTTTAATATATATGTATGTATTATATATTAACAACATGGATTTTGGCATGTTTGGCTTTTATATTATATGCGATTGGTAAACTGGTCCATCGGTTTTTTTTTCCTTCAATTAATTCCCAAAGTTTTTAAAAACCTTGATAATTAAGGTTAAGTCCAAAGTCTTTGAAACATTGGCAATTAAATCCTTTTTGTTAGTGATTAATAAAATATTAGATGGAATTTACCATTTCTAAGTTATATACAAGATTTTCGAATGTCAAAATCAATATTTTACTTGCACTCGTTGAAATTAGAAGGAAAATAACTCAAAACAATTATGATTAACAAAATTCTAAAAAAATTTAAAAAATTTTAAATTTTAAATTTTCTCTCTTTGAATTTCATTGCATTTCTCTTTCAAACTAATTTTTGTTAGTGAAATACCAATTTCTTTCATTTAAATATGTTCAATTTCATAAAAAGTTTAACATCTACAAACAAAAAGAACTTAATTGTCAAAGTTTCTTAAAAACCTAATTGCCAAGGGGAAAACAAAAAGAAAACAAAAAAAAATTCAGAGACTACTTTGTTACGTTTCAAATAACACACGGGCTTTTTGGCATCGTTGGTCCCCAGCCTTTTGGTATTTTTGGTATATTGATCCCTCACCTTTTTTTTTGGCAAATTGGTCCCCGACCTGTCTCTTCTAGTGCATCTATGCCCTTTTGGCCGTCTAATAGCTTAGATTCCCGTTGTATACTGATGTGGCATTTTCCCTCCAATTCTACTAAGGATATTCATTGGAATAATAAATTTTTCCTAGTTACCATTCTAACTTTCTCTTTCAAAACACGAAACACAGTTGGAGAGAAGCCTGAAAAAGGGAAAAAAAAAGAGTAGCTGAAGAAAAAGTAGTTGATCAAGGATTTTTCATTCAAAAGCACAAATTTTAGGGTTCTTTATTCGAAATTTGAGATTTATTTCTGGGTTTATTTGGGAGTTTTAATTGAGGCTTAGTTCTAGATTATTTTTCTTAGCTTTCTTATTTTCTCGATTTTCACTCTTTTTTTAACTTTATTTTGGGGTTTGTTTCTAGGTTTATTTGGGGTTTCTTTCTGGGTTTTTTTCTTGGCTGGTTATTGTTAGCTCAAGATTAACTACCCAAGATGGGGGGTAAATTGGGTTTTAAAACTTTTAAGAAACTTTTTAACTATGTAAAACCATAGACCACTATTTTGAAACTTTGAGGCTAAATTAACAATAATACCAAATATATAGTAATAATTCCAAGTCAATTATGCACAATAAATATCAAACACATAATCAAATAGTTTGCATTAAAGTAAAGAATGTAGGGATAGAGAAAATACAAACTCGATTTTTACGAGGTTCGACAAACACAACGGTTTGCCTATGTCCCTGACTCTCGGCAATATGCTTTGAGCTTCTACTGTTCGGATCAATATTGTGGACTTGACCGACACTTGTATAAACGAAGTGAATTCTTCTTAGGCTCACCCAACCTTTACAATAGTCTTGACTCCAGCTATATCACGTCTAATCTCGGATTGTTTTGACTCCGGTGCTAATTCTCACCTATACGGATTGTTTAGACAATGGTGCCAATCTCATCAACTCATGGGTTGTTTAGACTCCAGTGACAACCTTACTTACACTAGGGTTGTTTAGACTACGGTGGCAACCTCACCTAAATCAGGTTGTTTTGATTCTGGTGGCAACCTCACCTATGCTCGGGTTGTTTATGACTCTGGTGCTAACCTCACCTCACACTCAATGGTTTTTTAATAATAAGAGTGAACACACTTACAAACTCTCTTCTTAAAAGTAATAAATACAATTTTGGCTTAGGAAATTTGAGAATAATGCACAATGAATGCTCTAAGATTGGGTCAATATGATTTGAAAGTTAATTCAATATAGAAATATATTTTTGCACTTTGAAAGTAGTTGGATAACAATTTAAGTTTGTATAAAGTTTTTTTCAATTCTTAAAAATAGCTTCTATTTATAAGCTTGTATGAAAACTAGCCGTTTATAACCGTTAGACACACTTTCTGCCATTTTCGGTAGATCGAAAGTGTATTTTCGGTCAATCGAAAATACTGGCCGTTGGTAGTACTTTTTCAACAGTCGAATTTTAATGATAACATTTTTGTCGCTGCCATTTTCGGTAGACCGAAAACCTACTTATTTTGGCAGTTTCAACATTTGGCCATTTTTCAGATTTTGACAACTTTTGGCGTTTTTCAAAAACTGACTTCTAAACTTGTTTTATATACTTTAAAAACATTAGAAATCAATTTGAAAAGAGTATTTTGACTATTGCAAACTTGTTCTAGATTCACAAAGGTATTTAACACTAATGTAGAAAGTATTCATACCAAAACAAATTCTAGTTTACCAATAGAAAATCTTTTTTTAGCCTATATCAAATAATCATAATTTCAAATACATTTGTAACTTATTTAAACTTAAGAAATCATGTTTCAAAGAATATTTTTCCCATTCAAAATCATTATTTTCTATTTTCAAACTTCTCTATTAAAAATAATCATTTTAAGCTTAAGATAGTTTGAAAACTCTTTTTGAAAATATGAGCCAATGCAAAGAGAATTTATGTGCAATGAACTAAATGAAATACAAGACTAAATATGAATATACCCTATCTATGTTGGGATATTTGCCCTAAAAAGAAGATTTCTAATTTTACCATTTTAGTATAAATAACTTTCTCTTATGTGCAATTATGATATTTGCTAGATTAAACTGTCTCAGTTGAATAGTTTATTTATCTGAAAAAGATTTCATGACTTTGTTTGTGTATAAAGAAACAAACATGATTAAGTGTTAATTATGGAGAGACTTGTTTCTTTATCTAAGTCTAAATAAATTAGTTCACAATCTGTAAATAAAGATGGAATACTTTATTTACTAAAGATTGTAGTGTTTGTCTATCTCAACGGGAATGATGTGTCTCGAATCATTGAAGTGTCTGACTTCTAATAGAAATTCTAGTACAATATAAATAAGTTATGTGTATTGAACTGGACTATGTAATATAAAGAATTGGTGTGCCGAAACTCAATTCTTATATTACCACAAACTAGTTCTTAGCATGTAGATCTTAATCCTTGATGTTTGACTGGACTTGCTTTCATGGGTTATAGCCTTTTGATTTGTTAAAAGACTAACCTCTATGAAATAAGAGGCGAACTCTGGCATATTAGAGGTTATAGCTTATGAATTGATGGGAACACTAAATAGTTAAGGACACTATATATTAATGCCACTTTAAGTTTTTTCAAGATTTATGGAATAATTAAATCTAAGATCTTAGTATTCACTTTGTGAATTGGTTGATGATTTTGTCTAAATGGCCACTGAGAACAGAATTATCGACAACATTATTCCTTGATAGAAAGATGATAACTTAAAGGTAAATATGTGTTGGAGGGGTAATACGGTAATTTCACCTATCTAACTACGGCATTGTATAGGGATTCTATATGTGGTATAGAATATGCTAGATAGATCGGTTAATCAAGGCTAGTTGATTAAATCTCTATAAAAGGCATGACATCTAATCTAAGAGTGCAGTATTGGGCCTTTAGTGGAGTGTCTTCTTTACTAATAGTATTTATATAAATACCATAATAAGAGTTATTATGTATTTATCATACTATTGGGCCTTAGATTATTTGGATCCGTTAGGTCCCTTGTCTAACTCAACAAAGCTCATTAATTGGTTGGTGGTGTTTGTGAAATTAGTTTCATGAAACTGTGTAATATAATGATTCTACATAGAAGTTGGTATTTTTATAAATAAGTTTCATAAGTTGGACATATTTATAAAGATACACCCAATGCCCAAATTGGAGAACAAGCCCAATCCTAGTTGGACTGAGATTAGCAATTTTGGACCCCATATATATAAAATATATGAGAGAAAAAACTGTACAGCCCTAACAATAGTGCTACACCCATAGCAGAGGGGGAGAGAGAGAAAAATCGGCTAAGGCTGAGAAAGAGAGGAGAAAAAAGTTTCATGTAACCTCACACTCTCATCTCACGTCCCAGTGTTCCAAAAGATCAAGAAGGTGTTCTTGATCGTTCTCCAACATAAGATTCAACTTGGTGCCCACTTACCTCATCAACCAAGAGGAAGTGCATAGACAAGAAGATCTAGGGTTGGAGATTTGATCATCATTAACAAAGAAATCAAGGAGGAGTACGCTACAAGAGGTAAACCCTAATCTCATCTCTAGGGTTTGTGTATCTAGATTTGATTTATATTATACATGATCCTGTATATGATATATGCATGTTTTATAGTTATGAAAATTATTTTCATGTAAAAATTTAAAAACCTGAATCTGCTAATTTTTCTGCTGCGTTCATTATGTGATCATGTGTTTTCCATATGTGCATGCATGTATAATTTTTCCTAAGTGTTAGGTCAAAAAACCATCAATCTAAGCATGGTCTTGTATCTTAATTGTCCATATTCAAGCTTGATTCTAATGTGTCCAATGTGCATCCATCTTCAAGCTTGCTTCCTTGATCAACTTGAGTTAGAACTTTAAAAGCATGTCACTATACACTCAAGTTAAATTATTATTACTAAATCAAATATTTGTTATCTTCAAAATAAGAGTGAGTAAGACTGAAACCTTAATTTCCTAACAATCTCCCCCTTTTTGATGATGACTAACATTGATTTATGAGATAAAAGAAAATATACAATACAGATATGAAAATATGAAATTTGACACAATTACCTTAATCCTTACCATATTTTAAGCTCCATCTCAAAATATCTTTGACAAAGTTAAAGGGACTTGCTCCCCCTTTTTAACTCAATTATGCATTATAAGCATATTATGAGAAAAGGTAAAATGAATCTGTGCTAAACAAAATTCTCCCCTTTAAAATATGCACACTCATAAATGAATCTTTTTATTCTCATACTCATAAATCATCATTATTCTCCCTCTTTTGACATTATTAAAAAAATAGAAACAAATATCAAACTAGATATCTCATAAAAACTAATCTATCACTTTAAAACAAGATTCTCTCCATATAAATTCACTGTATTACTCTATCCATTTGAATTTATGACAAAAGTATACGAAAGAGCAATACATAAATAATTTTATCCAAAAAATACAATGACAAGTTAAGCAATAAGAAGATAAGGAGGAATCTAGAATTGAACAATCTTTAAAATAATAATAACAATATCAAACATAAGATTGAACAACAATATGATACCAAAGTAAAAACATGAGCATTGCTTTTTAATTTTTGGCAAAAATTTCTTCTATTAATAATAAGTATGACAATTATAGCATATTCAAAATAGAAAAGTTGCATCTAATCAAGATCATAAAAGCTCTAAATCTTAATATTTCACTTGTTAAAAATATATTTCTCCAAGTATAATCATCACAAAGCATAGGAGAAATTCATATCATTAAAAAAAACTAATAGTGAAATAATTTATCTTTCTTCATTTTCATCAAACTATAGGGAGCATATCAAAATTCATGGAAAAATGATAATGAGAAATCTAGCACAAGCGAAACATAAATATGCTCCCCCTCAATATATGAATCATGATCAAAAGATAAATAACCAAAGTAGGCAAAGATCATTTACATAAGAGATATCAATTATGGATACCAATTATTTTTGAAAAAAATTTTACCAATTATATTTGAAGAAAAAGAATAACCAAGTTTGATACCAATTAAAACTATGCTAATAGATACTAATTGTATTTTGAAAAACTATATCAAGTTAATACTAATTAAAGCAATAAATTAAAACACAAGTTGATACCAATTATATTTGAAGAAAAGTAAATTTACCAATTAAATCAAAGTACTTTCTTCTCCTCCTTTTGAAATCATCAAAAAGTTGCATAATATCTCAAAATATACTAGCGGCCATCGCAGTATAGATTAAGGTGTCGATCCCACAGAGAAGTAAATCAATAATAGAAAGGTAACGAAAAATAAAAAGAAAAATTGAAAATAAAAATTAACTTTGCAATAAATTAAAATAATCACAGAAATAATAAATGAAAATAAGAAAAATAAGGTTTCAAGATTCACTTAATTACTCGTTCAACTGTTACCAACTTTGATTCCTATTTATTACTCAATTATATGTTTCACGTCCCAAACACGTAACTGAAAAATATAGCAATTACGAATAAATATTAGTCTAAAGTATTCAATATGAGAAATTCTTCCAATTAACACTAAAATTAATTCATCTTACTAGTTATCTAAGATTGACAATATATCACAGAGACAATATTGCAATAAAAGATCAACTAATAAAATAAATATAATTATAATCTAGTTTAAATCACCACATAAAAAAAAACATGACTGAATTTATATGAGAAACTAGAAAATAATATATTGAAACTAAAAATATTGAAGAATTTAACAAACCAAATATATAAGCGTTGAAGCACTTAGAGGAATCGAAGATGAAAAACAGAGAAACTACACAATTAAGATCATCTCTCTAGCCTCTCTAAAAACTAGCCTGACCTAGAACTTATCTCACATACTCTCTCTAGAAAAAGTAGAATTTTCTCTCTCAACATTGGTATCTTTTTGCTTCCTCACATTCTGGCTATTTATAGCCGAGTTTGGAGTGTTGTGCAAGTTCCCATGTTTCTAAAGGTGAAATCTAATTAGTCATCTGATGTGTCAAACCCGCACAATTCCCTCTCTTTATTTCTCTCTCTTCCTCTTCTTTATTCACATTTCTGGGCTGTGGGAATTAATCAGGTACGGACGAAAGAGGTAAACTCGGCACTAAACTCGCGTGTGATTGGCTAAAGAAAAGGTCAAAGTCCAAGAGCTGAAGTGACAGCATTTAAATGGCAGAGAAGTCAAGTGTACGAGAGCGGAGCCTCACTGGATCCGGCACGGTCTGGAGCTGCAGAAGCGAGCGGGGCCCACATGTTCCCTGCGTTGGACACGCCAGCCAATCCGCGTGTCGTCCACGTGCGCACTAGATGCTCCTGAGCTCGATCGGATGGCCAAAAATGTGCATGGATCTCCATCTCTCACTCACGCAACTGGAGCTCCTTTTTTCGGTTTTTTTATCTTTTTTTTAAATCTAGATCAAAATAAAAATTTAACTAAATCAAATTCAAATAAAATAAATAAAACAAATCATAATTTATACTAAATAAATTCTGAATTTAATAAAACTAAATTAAATTAAATTAAATAACTAAATCTAATAAAATTAAATAAAATTATATCTAAAAACTAAAAATCAAATTAACTATAAAATAACCTAAATTAAATTAAATCACACAAAAACACACAAAATATTTAAGTAAAAGAACATAAATAGGTCTATTTTCATGGAGTTATCACATAAACATGAAGGATAAAATTGATACCAATTAACAAATGCAAAGTAAAAACATGAGTAAGCAATAAGTATCCAATCTAAATACGACATATTATCTAAGTTTAAATAATAATAAGAAATAGATGTTCATAAAAGATAAAGCATAGCAAATCATGTCTTGAAAGCTAATGAGAACCTTATATGTGATATTCATCAAAAATTTATTCTCATAAAGTTATAGGATGAAAAATTATGTACAAACATTCAAAATGATACAGTTACAAACTATAAATATTGAATCCAAATAACATGTCATTTTGAGTTCAAATACATCACCAATATAGATAAAATAATTCAATTAATTATGCATGGTATTTGTCACGTAAAAAAACTATCAAGAATTTGTGCAAATATAAGAGTTTAAGTAATATGCATTGTACAATTCATTTAAATCACATATGAGCAATTGATATGTTAATTAAAATTAAGCTCTTAAAAATTCAAATAAGACCCGAAAAAATGAGAGAAAATAATTCAAAAATCACTGAAATCGCTTGAATACACGGCCTACTACAAGTTTTCGGTAGACCGAAAACAGCTTTTCGGTCTGCCGATTCTGGCAGTAAAAAAGCGCTTTCCAGAAACTTTTTCGGTAGACCGAAAAGTCTGTTTTTGTAGTATTTGAAAATTTTTATTTGAAAAATGATAAAAACGATTAAACCAAAAGCTAAAACAATGAGAAAACATCATTTTAATAAGCATGGAATCATTTTTGAAGACTTAAGCAAAACAAACAATATTCAAACAAAATAACTCAATAGAATTCATCATAATCAACTATACCAATTTTTTGTATCGATGTCTTCATAGGCTTTACGTGCTTGAGCTCAACCATTTTAAGAAGACATACCTTGATTGATTGATGAGGATTTCATCCTTCCAAAAGCTCTTCATCTTCTTTTTGTTGAGATTGAACTTAATTATCATTTTTTGATTTGTCGTTAAGCTATTATTCAAGCTTAATATCATATCTACAACAATATCATTTATGCTTTTCTTTTTAGAGGAGTTATTAGTTTCATCAAATGTCACATGTATAGATTCATCTACTACTTAGTTCTTTTGTTGAAGAACTTTCTTTATGCATCAGTAGTAGTAGAATAACCAAGAAAAGTTCCAATATTAGATTTTGAATCAAAATTTTGAAAGTTGTCTTTGGTATTTTAAAAAATGAAGTATTTGCATCCAAAGACTCTAAAAAAACCAATATTGGGTTTTTGATTATTTCAAAACTCATAATGGTATTTTACTCAAAATAAGTCTAATCAACACCCAATTTAAAACATCACAAATAGTTTTGACAACTTTGGCCTAAAAGTATTTTCGTAAAACATTTGCATTCGATATAGTCAAGGCTATTTTGAAACCAATAAAGAAAATCGTGTAAATCTTTTTGAAAAATTATCAACTAACTCAAAAACATAATATTTTTCAAAAATAATTAACTTAATTTCTAAAGTGACATGCTTTACAAATCTTGTTATTTCTAAAAATTAGACTAGATAAGTCATAACAAGATTCCTTTAGTAAAATTTTAAAATTACACCCATATAGTATGTCCAAGTTTTAAATGCCATACTCAATAAATATTTTTTTTAAAACAAAAAAAAATTATATCGACTTGAAAACCTTTTCACAATAAAAATATTTTTTTTAATCAAAAGATGTAATCTCATTTGTTCAAAATTTCAAATTGAGTATTTGAAAGAGTAAAAGAAAAACTCAATAACTTAATCACATAGTTGATAAAAATTAAGCATATTATATTTCTAGCAAGACATTCTCAAAGATAGGCAAAGAATTGTTACCGTTATTACTTATGCCAATTATCTTGTTTTTTGTATTGTCTCCAAAAATGAAATATCCACCATCATTTCTTTGTGAAAATTGAGAGCTTGATGAAGTCATTAGTTTTGTTCTTGGAGTGCCAACTTTCTTGCTTGCACCTATAATAAAGATTCAAATTTGGATTTTTAGTACCCACTTAACTTTGGGTCCTTGGGGGTTAGTATTTGAATTCTTTGGTACCCATTCTTGTTTATGCATTTTTCTTAATGGAGCAAAAAAAGCTTGTATGTCCATTTTGATTGCAATAAGTACATGCATATTTTGAGTTACTATTATATGTTACTTTGACAAAATAAGTTTTGAGATACTTTTGTTTTATAAAAAGTTTGTATCCTATACCTCCTTTGTCAAAAACACATCTTTGTCCACTAAGCATTAAATCAAAATTCTTCTTTCCATTTGTAAACTTGTAGATAATATTGACTTTATCCTTTAAAGAAGCATTTTGATTTCAAAGAGTCACTTAAATCATAACTCAAAATTGTTTCTTTTTCTTTTAAAAATTCTTTAAGCTCTTTTAATAAAATAGAAAATTTCTTTTTAAGAGCTTTATTTTTCAAAATAAATTTTCCATAGTTTTGATGTAGATCATTGAACTCATCATGAGATAATTTATCATCTTTATTATCAAGATCATTAAAAGAATCATCACTAGGATCAAAAGATGTTACCTCATTATCTAAGGCTATGAAGCATATATTAGTTACGTCTTCTTGAACTTGATCATCTAAATTACCATCATTACTATCATTCCAAGTGACTTTGATTTCTTCTTCTTGCATGGAAGATTTAAGAGTAATGGCTTTCTTTTCCTTGTCTTTCTCCTCATCATTTTCTTTTATTTGACCTATGATGGCATATGAGCTTTCAAGCAGTTTTTATATTTCATGAGCATTAGTAGTCAATTGAACATTATTATAAATATTTACATCTACACTACATAACAAAAAATTAAAAGCACATTCATTCCTAGAAAACATGATTTTGTCAAAATCATCATATTCATCTAATTCTTTTCCAACAAGTTTATCATCAATTATTTTTCTAGGAATATATGGACCTTGAACAACAAAATCCAATAAATCATTACTTATAAATTTAAGAAATTCAAGCATTTTAATTTTCCAAATACTGTAGTCAATACCATTGAAAATTGGTGGTCTAGTTGAAAACACCTCATCTGAAAGATTTTGAAAATTATTTGAGTATGTCATCTCAAGATGGTTAAGTCTTTAAAATTTGAGCACCAAGCTCTGATACCAATTGTTAGCCCAAGATTGACTACCCAAGAGGGGGGGTGAATTGGATTTTAAAACTTTTAAGATACTTTTTAACTATGTTAAACTATAGACCACTATTTTGAAACTTTAAGGCTAAATGAACAATAATATCAAATATATAACAATGATACCAAGTCAATTAAGCACAATAAATATCAAACACACAATCAAATAGTTTGCATTAAAGTAAAGAGTGTAGAGATAGAGAAAATGCAAACTCAGTTTTTATGAGGTTCGACAAACACGACGTGTTTGCCTACATCCCCGGCCCTCGGCAACATGCTTTGAGCTTCCACTATTCGGATCGAGATTGTGGACTTGACTGACCCTTGTACAAACGGAGTGAATTATATGCGGTTGGTAAACTGGTCCATTGGTTTTTTTTTTTTCCTTCAATTAATTCCCAAAGTTTTTAAAAACCTTGATAATTAAGCTTAAGTCCCAAAGTCTTTGAAACATTGGCAATTAAATCTTTTTTGTTGGTGATTAATAAAATATTAAATGAAATTAAGCATTTTAAGTTATATACAAGATTTTTGAAGGTCAAAATCAATATTTTACTTGCACTCGTTTAAATTAGAAGGAAAATAACTTAAAACAATTATGATTAACAAAATATTCTAAAAAATTTTAAAAACAAAAAATTTTTAAATTTTTAAATTTTCTCTATTTGAATTTCATTGTATTTCTCTTTCAAACTAATTTTTGTTAATGAATTACTAATTTTTTTCATTTAAACATATTTAATTTCATAAAATGTTTAACATCTACAAACAAAAAGAACTTAATTGTCGAAGTTTCTTAAAAAACTAATTACCAAGGGCAAAACAAAAATATTAAAAAAAAAAAAACTCAGAGACTACTTTGTTACCTTTCAAATAACGCATGGGCTTTTTGGCATCGTTGGTTCCCAACCTTTTGGTGCTTTTGGCACATTGATTCCTCACTTTTTTTTTTGACAAATTAGTCCCTAACCTTTCTCTTCTAATGCATCTATGCCCTTTTGGTCGTCTAATAGCTTAGATTCTCGTTATGTGCTGATGTGGCATTTTCCCTCCAATTCCACTAAAGATATTCATTGGAATAATAAAATTTGCCTAGTTACCATCGGACTTTCTCTTTCAAAACACAAAACACAGTTGGAGAGAAGCTTGAAAAAGGGAAAATAAAGGAGTAGCTGAAGAAAAAGTAGTTGATCAAGGAGTTTTCATTCAAAAGCACAAATTTTAGGGTTCTTTATTCGAAATTTCAGATTTATTTCTAGGTTTATTTGGGAGTTTTAATTGAGGCTTAGTTCTAGATTATTTTTCTTAGCTTTCTTATTTTCTCGATTTTCACTCTCTTTTTTTCACTTATTTTGGGTTTGTTTCTAGGTTTATTTGGGGTTTCTTTCTGGGTTTTTTTCTTGGTTGGTTATTGTTAGCCCAAGATTGACTACCGAAGAGGGGGGATGAATTGGGTTTTAAAACTTTTAAGAAACTTTTAAACTATGTAAAACCATAGACCACTATTTTGAAAATTTAAGGCTAAATAAACAATAATACCAAATATATAACAATAATACCAAGTCAATTAAGCACAATAAATATTAAACACACAATCAAATAGTTTGCATTAAAGTAAAGAGTGTAGAGATAGAGAAAATACAAACTCGGTTTTTACGAGGTTCGACAAACACGACGGTTTGCCTACATCCCCAACCCTCGACAAAATACTTTGAGCTTTCACTATTCGAATCAAGATTGTGGGCTTGCCCAACCCTTGTACAAATGGAGCGAATTCTTCTTAGACTCACCCAACCTTTACAATAGTCTTGACTCCGGCTCTATCATGCCTAACATCGGATTATTTTGACTCCGGTGCCAATCCTCACCTACACGGATTGTTTAGATAATGGTGCCAATCTTACCAACTCAGGGTTCTTTAGACTCCGGTGACAATCTCACCTACACTCGAGTTGTTTAGACTTCGGTGGCAGCCTCATCTAAATCGAGTTATTTTGATTCTGGTGGCAACCTCACCTATGCTCGGGTTGTTTATAACTCCGGTGCCAATCTCACCTCACACTCAATAGTTTTTCAATAATAAGAGTGAACACACTCACAAACGTTTCTCTTAAAAGTAATAAATATAATTTTAACTTATGAGATTTGAGAACAATGTACAACGAATACTCTAAGGTTGGCTCAATATGATTTGAAAGTTAATTCAATGTAGAAATATATTTTTGCACTTTAAAAGTAGTTGGATAATAATTTAAGTTCGTATAAAGTCTTTTTCAATTCTTAAAATAGCTTCTATTTATAAGCTTGTATGAAACTAGCCGTTTATATCTATTAGACACACTTTTTGTTATTTTCGGTAGACCAAAAATTTGTTTTTAGTTGACCGAAAATACTAGCCGTTGGTAGTGCTTTTTCAACGGTCAAATTTTAACGGTAACATTTTTGTCGCTGCCATTTTCGGTAGACCGAAAAGCTTGCTTATTTTGGCAGTTTCAGCATTTGGCCATTTTTCAAATTTTGATAGCTTTTGGCGTTTTTCAAAAACCGACTTCTAAACTTGTTTTAAATACTTTAAAAATATTGAAAATTAATTTGAAAAGAGTATTTTGACTATTGTAAACTTGTTCTAGATTCAGAAAGATATTTAACAATAATTTAGAAAGTGTTCATACCAAAACAAATTCTAGTTTGCAAATAGAAAGTCTCTTTTTAGCCTATATCAAATAATCATAATTTCAAATATATTTGTAACTTATTTAAACTTATGAAATCATGTTTCAATGAATATTTTGCCCATTCAAAATCATTATTTTCTATTTTCAAACTTCTATATTATATTAATCATTTTAAGCTTAAGATAGTTTGAAAACTCTTTTTGAAAGTATGAGCCAATGCAAAGAGAATTTATGTGCAATGAATTAAATCAAATACAAGGCTAAATATAAATATACCCTATCTAAGCATGGTCTTGTATCTTAATTGTCCATCTTCAAACTTGATTCGAATGAGTCCAATGTGCATCCATCTTCAAGCTTGCTTCCTTGATCAACTTGAGTTAGAACTTTAAAAGCATTTCACTACACACTCAAGTTAAATCATTAGTATTAAATTAAATATTTGTTATCTTCAAAATAAGAGTGAGTAAGATTGAAACCTTAATTTTCCAACAGTTATCACCTATAAGTAAGCTTTAAGATGGAGAGAAGTTGTAAATGTGGGAGACCCATAATATTTAAGACATCTTGGACCTCTTAAAATCTAGAAAGAAGGTTTATTGCATGTGAATGACGAAGGGTAAGCTTGCAATCAGCTACTTTTGAAAATCAATTTTTTTTTGTTTGAATATATTTTCAGATTAAATGGTTATAGCAAAAAAGTGGAAGTGGATTATTTGAATAGCTTGATCCTCCTATTTATCAAAGAAGTATGGCAATAATGCCTAGGTTACTTCTTCGAATATTTAAGCTAGAAGAAGAAAATTTTTAACTTCGATCAACTCTAGAGGAGATTCAAATGAGGCAAATGATTCCAACAATTAGAACTAAAAAGAAGAAATGGGTTTGAGTTTGTATTGTTGGTGTTTTGATGTACTGGATTATGAAATAGAGAAAAATTTATCTAATGATCAATTTGACAATTTTAGAATGATTTGTAAATAGGATTTGTGATGTCAAAAGATTAAATAATTAGCTTTGTGATGTAGAAGATATACAAGAAGACCTATGGCTATATTTTTTTCTTTTAACATGTGGTGTAACGATTTTTAAGTATTTATATAATATATATATTTGTTAAGCTTTATCCTTTATTTTTTTTTCAGCGCGCTTTATCCCTTAATTTGAACAATTAATTTACATTAGTATTACCGAATTTGGTTTGGATTAAGTAAATTTTATTTCCATAAAATAATTATTTTAGTTAAAAATTTTTAGTTAATCATATATCTCTTGATTTTTTATAAATTAAAATATTTTTTGAATACATGAAAATAATCTATGATATAAGATTAGTAAGAGGGAAAGTATCACTTAAATGTAACATGATATATAAAAAAACAGATAATGAAAGTAAAACTCTCATTCAAAGTTCTCTCTATTTGTTCACCTTAAAACTTTAAGACCATAACACGTGACTTTCACAAAATATACCTCTTAGCTATCCAAAATATACACTTGTAGTTATAACCCAACTATAACAGAAGTTGTGCAACATATTTCCAAAATATAACAGTGATTTTGCAACATACACCCAATATATACCAGAGTATTTACAAATGAAAAGTTAACTAGTCGGGACTTCATATAATTAAGTTCCAAAATTACAAGCCAACAAATTCTCAAAAATTGTATTCATAACTAACATATCATTGAGTCTCAGGGTTTGGGGTTGTTAGTCTTCCCTTTAGGGGTAGTTTTGGACCTAGCTTGCCAGCTTGTCTTTCCTTTCTTGGTTGGCTTGCTTGATTCTCCTTCGTCTGTTTGTTGTTTGGCTTTTTGTTTGCTATAAAACATATATTAAAAGAAAATAACAAAACTGGTCTAATAAGTAGAAAACAATGTATTAACTCATAGAAATTAGTGCATGATATATATATACAAGCTTATATGTTTCTTTTTTTTTTTTCCTTTGGGTTTCTCATAGCTCTTACTATTATAGCCAGATTCGCCACATTTCGTGCAGTACATGATCATTCCAAATTTTCTAACTTTAATAGCAGTAGTTGTTCACCAACTTCATGTTTCCTTACTTTTTAAGGTCATCCAAGCCTTTTCTTCATTTGAGGAGGTACCAATGGATGTGATCTAGGATTAGGCCATGAATCTTGACCATTAGTTTCTCTTATAAGTAGTACATATGTACTCTTATAAGCTGCCTTTGAATAATAGTTATCCACAAAATCAATTGTGTTCAGGTCTGAATACAATACACAAGTCAATGCATGCACACAAGGAATCTCAGTCAATTCCCATCTTCTACAAGCACAAATTTTAGCATTCAGATTGACAACAAAATTGCTCACCAGTAGTTGTCATATTAACATGGAATTGAAGGTCACCGAACCATTTAATTTTGCATATCTTTATCTATTCTTTATGTTTGTTCATAATTTCCATTGCTTTTGGAGAAACTTGATAGTTCTCTTCTTTTTTTTTTTTTGCAGACATCCTTTTGTCTACCATTCCTTCCATCAATTAGTTCTTAATACTTTTAAGCATAACTAAGATAGGGCTATCTCTTGCAGGCAGGATAGACTTGTTGAAGGCCCCACTAGATTGTTGAGTAGAATATCGCATTTAGGTCAGGTTCTAAAGTGTGATCTACTCCATTGATATGATGGTTTCTCATTTAGCCACTCTAAGGCAGTTGGATCAAGTTTATGGATTGCTTCTATATGTTGCTCAAACTTTCGAATCATGGTTGATGTAGCAGAAGCCCATACTTTTTATCTTTAAAACTAAACCAAAGTGTTTAGCCTTGAAATTATTATACATATATCTGATACAAAAGCGGTGTTCAACATTTTCAGCATGTTTCTTTACAGATTCTACTAGGACTTTTTTTCTATCACTAATGATTGTGAATGATTGACTATTTTCCGTTTGAATATCTTCTTTCAACAACTCCAAAAACTATTCCCAATTCTCTTTATTTTAAGAATCGACAACCACATAGGTAATTGGTAACATACAGTTATTTGCATTTATACCCCCTGCAGCCAATAAGATACCTTCATAGTATCTTTTTAAGAAACATGCATCCAAACCGATTAAAGGTCTACAACTAGCATTAATTTTGTTTTCATGCTTCAAATCAACAATATAACATCCAAAATGCATTCTCTTTTCTACTGTGCAAGATAATTGTGCATCCTGGACTGCTCCTCTTAAGCTATTGACAATAGTCCCATAATAACACATATTATTCTTTGATGTCCCCATGTATTTCACACATAGCCTTAGACCTTGTTCTATAGAAGTTCCAAGGTGCAATATCACTTTCAAGGTCAGTTTTCACTTGGTCAATAAAACATACACGTGTGGTACTAGATTCAGATCTAAACCTGTCTTTGTACTTCTTGGCTAACTAGTTAGCATCAATCCTTTTATTAATGTACACCCTCTCATAGTTATGTACATCATTAAGTGTAATGATCTTGAAATCTTGTTTATTTTTCATAACACTAGCATGCAAGACAAAAGGACAACCTTCTTGGCAAATAGCTTTAAGTCTTTTTGAATCATTCTTAACATACCATTGCCTGCAATTTTTAAGAGAATACTCCCTCAATATATTCTTAAGTACTTCCTTAGTAGAAAACAACATCTCCAATCTAAACCTTGGATTTGCCATATATGTAGCTATATTGAATGTTAAAATGCTGGTAATGGAAAACATTTACTTGTTGGTTATTAACGCCCACAATCAAATTTAAAATTTATAATATTCTCTTCCTTTTAACTAATCTAGCTTATTATAATAAAAATTAAAACTAGCTAGCATAGTGATAAGAAGAGTCGATCTTCAGAGATTGGGTGTTGAACTATCACTAAGTACCAGAATTATCGCAATCCAACTTTATTTAGGCATAAAATCTTAATGAATATGAAAATAAACAAATAAAAACAAAGATAAAAAGAATAAAATATAAATAAAAAAAAGGATAATACTATACACAAATGTACTAGAAACTGATTGCACCTAATGGCTCCTAAATCTGTCAAATTAAATAATTATCGGCTTAATTCTACTCAACTCACTAATCGATGGACCTAATCTCAGCTCATGTCCTCCCCCGAGTATCAAATAAGATAATACACCTACCTAATTTAAGTTGATATCCCTATCTAAGCCGATTAATCAAATTCATTAAGTTTAAGCCCTTAAATGTAAGTTAAGATATTGCTCGCCTCCTAGTCTCACAATAACTCAAACAACCTAAAATTATCAAGGTGATTATCTAGTCATTAATCTCCTCCCGGTCTCACAATAACTTAAGTTATGCTTCTCAATTCTGAGTTATGAGATTAATCTCTCCCAAGTATCAAAATCACAATCTAAAATCAACTAATTCATTGGCCAAATATAAATGAATTGACAATGGGAAACAGACCAATAATCAACAAAATAATCAAAACAAAGTATTAAAAAAGAAAAATCAAATCATAGTTATCAAATATAAACAAGTAAAGTAGAATCAATTACTAATCTCAATAAGAAGTTTATAATATCCAAACAAGGTTTTACAATATGCCCAATACAAATTTCAAGAGAGATTAGGGTAGAGAGAAATGAAAAGAAAAATTTTTATAGAGATGAACTTCAAGAATCTCTCCCAAGAATTCTTCAAGAAATCTCCAACTCTAAGCTTTTCTCTCTAGAAATTTGGTATATTTTTCTCTTCAATTCTCTATCATGAAATATATGCCTCCATCCCTTTTTTAAAGTATTCTCCTAGGTCAAATTCAAGCACACTTAAGGATGGATGAGCCTCCATCGTTGGATTATGAGAAAAAAGTGATCCGGGCTATCGAAGCTCATTAAAGAGATTCAAAAATGCGTCCGGGATGCGTCAGGGCGCAGCCGCGCCCCTGAAGTGGCACATGGGTGCCTTGTTGCCTAGAGGCACAGTGCTCCTCAATAGAGGCGCGGGGGCATCCCTGTTTACCATAATGTGCTATGTTGCTTCCCGTGTACACCGTTTTAGCTCCATTTTACCTCGTTTTTGTTGCAGCATGTCTATATCGGACCAGCTTCAATTCAAATAGTTTGAAAAATACATTTTTGGCACAAATTTACCTTAATTTTCTTTATTCACATGAACTACAAAAAGAAAGCAAAAACACATCAAAGGTTATATAAGAAAAATACCCAATCGTTGGTCAAATAAGGAAACAAATCATTGCTAATCTCAAAATATTAAATGACAGCCATTTAAATATTGTACACATATTTAAACACAATAAGGTAATTAAAAAAAATGGTATTTTGAAAATCAGACTATATGTAACACCCGATTCTTGCATTATAATTAAAACTAGACGTTATACCGCGCTTTGCGCAATATGGTATTAATATTGCATATATTAGGCTTAATTTATAGTTAGGTTCAATGTATTACAATATTAAAGAATGTATGTGTCTTTATATTTATTTTGATGAGATGAATATTACATAACATTTTGTTCAATGAATTAAATTTAATATAAGGTATAATTAATATTAAATTAAATATAATATTATATAAAACATTAAACAATGTATTTATTTTTACATTTATTTTGATGCAACGTATGTATCACATGTATTAGTTAAACAATGTATTTATTTTTACATTTATTTTGACGCAACGAATGTGTCACAGCTATTTGTTCGATGAACTAAATTTAATATAAAGTATCATTAATATTAAATTA
The DNA here is from genome assembly GCA_002914845.1 of Trema orientale. Lineage (NCBI taxonomy): Eukaryota > Viridiplantae > Streptophyta > Magnoliopsida > Rosales > Cannabaceae > Trema > Trema orientale. The sequence goes on from JXTC01000215.1 coordinate 265,866, forward strand.
AATATAATATTATATAATGCAAATATATATTTCAACCAATTATAGCAAAGAAAAATAATAATAGGACCAATCATATCATGAAAAAATTAGGATTTTTCTAAAAATTTATATAATACAAATATATATTTCAACCAATTATAGCAAAGAAAAATAATAATAGGACCAATCATATCATGAAAAAATTAGGATTTTTCTAAAAATTTTAAAAATAGAATAGTGATCAAAGAGGCTATCAGAGTTTTTACACTCTCTCTGCTCCAGGCTTAATATATATATAGATTATCTTTAATACTATTACTTAGTTTTTGCCATACATACCGTACACTGGTGGCTCCTTATTCTCTTCACTTGGAATTACCATCTTTTTCGTCTTTAGATTAAGAAATCATCTGCAACACATGAAAATAAATGGGTCAAAGAGAAAATAAATTGAAATTAAAGAGAATAAACAATAAATGCGTCCAATAAACTAGTGAAAATAACCCATAAAAGATGATGAAAATGATTGGACATGCATATATAACATGATCAAAGAGAGGAAACCATCTAAAATAATCCCTAAAAAACGACAATAACCATATAAAACTCAGAATATATACTTAGATTAACCACAAAAGTAGTGAAAATATCGATCACTCCAGACCTGCAAAAACAACCCACAATGACTATGGAAAAAATAGTCCCAAATTAATCACGAAAAGTACACAAGAAATAAAAAAAAAGAGAAAAAAATATCAGCAGAAAATACCAACTAAGAAACCCCATAATAAACCCCCCAAAAATATGATCTACTAAAAACACATTCAGAAAACAAGAATTTTACCTTATTATTTCAAATGAAAAGTATCGGCTTACCAACCCATTTTTTTTTTCCCATTTAGAAAGTTTTTTTTTTCCTTCTATATTTTGTGTTTTATGTTTTGAAGGAGAAAGTTAGAATGGTAACTGAGCAATTTTATTATTCCAATGGATCCGGTTTGGTTGCAGTGATGACATGGTAATAGTAATCGTAATAGTAATTAGAATATAATGGAAAATGAACGATAATATAATTATGTTGATCATAATGGAATGGAAAATGAATGATAATATAATTATGTTGTTTGGTTAGAGTGGTGGAATGGTAATAGTAATCAGAATAAAATAGAAAATGAATGATAATATAATTATATTGTTTGGTTAGAGTGGTGGAATCAGTAGCTAAATAGACATTCTTATATTTTATTAACTGTGAAAAGGAATGGAATTAGCTGTACCCCTAAGCTTAAAATGAATATTTTAAGTTTTTTAAATTACATTTAGCATTCAATTATTTTATTCATCAAATTATTATTTTATTAAATTATTTTACATTTAGAATTATTTTATATTTAGCATTATTTTATTTATTTTTTAAAATTATTTTATTAATTATTTTTTATTAATTAAATTATTATTTTATTAAATTATTTTACTTTAGCATTATTTTATTTTAATTTATCATTTTATTAAATTATTTTACTTTAGCATTATTTTATTAATTAAATGATTTAATTAAATGGTATTCTAATCCACTTTATTCTATTTAATTTTGGGTGGAATAGAATTCTACCATATATCTTTCTAATAGAAAGACTTTGGGTTAATGGCACCATTAGTCTCCAACCTATGATTATTTTGGCATATTGGTCCTCAACTTTTTTTTTTGTGGCATTTAAGTCCTAAACGTTTGTTTTTTTAGTACTATTGGTCATTTTGGCATATTCCATCTAAGATTCCGTTAAAATTTATTTAAATGAGAGAAATTTTACACCATTAATCTTGAATTTTCAATTGTTTAACAATTTGGTCCATAATTTTTTTTTGATATTTATATTTCTGATTAACAATAATGCATTTGTCAATCTTTTAGAAAATTAAAATTCAAAGACGGATATAAAACAAACAGTTCATTTAAAAACTAAATTAAAAAAAAATTATACTAATAAACCTTAATTTATATCAAACTATAGTAACTTTATGAATAAAAAATAATTATCTTACTATAGTAACTTTATGCATAAAAAATAATTATCTTACTATTTTTAAAACTAAAAAATTTTTGTATACAGTCATACATGCTTTTACACTAGTCAAATTTGACTGAAAATTTACTACATCTATTAAATATTCATGTAATTATGAATGATTATTCTAAAAAATTAATTAACTATTTGCAGCAAATAAGCCTGAAAAGTTTTATAGTTTTCCATTAAATGTTCATTTCTTTATGTAATTGCATCTGTTAATCTTTCGAAAAATTAATTTTTTAGAATTTTAATTTTCTGAAAGATTGGCAGATGCAATATTATTAATTAGAAATATGAATACAAAAAAAAAATTATAGATCAAATTGTTAAACAATTGAAAATTCGAGATCAATGGTGTAAAATTTCTCTCATCCAAATAAATTTTAACAGAATCTTGGATGGAATATGCCAAAAGGACTAATGGTGCAAAAAAAAACAAACGTTTAGGACTTAAATGCCACAAAAAAAGGTTAAGAACCAATATGCCAAAATGATCATAAGTTGGGGACTAATGGTGCCATTAACCTAAAGACTTTTTCTATTTGAACTTTCTAACCAAACAATGGAATTAGGTCATTTTGAAATTGCTTTTAATGAAAATGCATTAGCACGTTACAAGAATATGAGGCATTAGACGACGAAAATGGCACGGCTGCACTAGATCTAGAAGTGAAAAGTTGGGGACCAATTTGCAAAAAAAAAAAGGAGGGCGAAGGATCAATACGCCAAAACACCAAAAGATGGGAGAAACGTGCCAAAAAGCCATGGCCAAACAAGCCGAAACGCCTCCACGACGAATTACCCAAAAAAAAAAAAAAAAAAAAAACCAAGCCGAAACCCCTTAATAAAACGCCAAGTCCCCAAACTCTCTCTCTGGTCTCTCCACTCTTTTTCTTTTCCGATTCTTTCGCTTCACATTTCACGAAACACCGTCTTCTTCTTCTTCCTCTGCTTACCCAAGACGCTTCCATTGACGATTCCCTCATCCAAGAAAATCCACGCCATGGCTTCTTCTCGTAAGGCTTCCAAAATCCCTTCATATCATCATCATCATCATCATCATCTTCGCTTAATCAATCACTGATTTTCCGACTTACGATTATGATTTCGTACTTATAACCTAATGTACGTATATATACATATTTTTCTAGGGTTGTATTTGATAGTTTTTATCTCACATTGATGTGGTTGAATTCTCAACCTTCAAATTTGTGTATGTGTATTTATATATAAATATTTGTACATTTTTAATACCCTAAATAATGTTTGTTGCATTGTGATATGTATATATGTATGTATGTATATTACCTAGGTTCATGGCAAAAAAAAGAGGGTTCTGTTGAGAATCTATATCGGATGGTGGAGGAAACAGTTTTGAGATATGGTTTAAGCCAAATGAGAGAAAGGAAATGCTAACCCTTGTTGTTTATGCATTAGGTTTCATTGTATATACTTTGGAGTCTGTTTTAGTATAAGATTAGGATTGAAAATGCTACATAAGGACATCAATTTCATTCTCTTACTATTGTAATGCTATTTAAGGACTTTTTTTTCAAGGATATAGCGGATTCTTCGGATGCTATTTTGTCATTTTGTCTTTGTTTTCTTGTTTTTTTTTTTTTTTAAATTATTTATTTGTTTATTTATTTTTTTATTTTCGAAGAAGTGTCATTTTCCTCCCTTTTCTTTTGTCATTAATAAAATTTTCTGTATTTTAAATTCCCTGGCCCCCTTTTAATAAAGTAGTACCAATGCACAAGAAGCAAAGTAATTCGAAGTAGATAAGTAATTTATATATTTTTTTGATACCTATGTGGGTTCACATGATTGATTGGTCTTAAAAGTAGACTTTGCGATACCGGGGTTTCACAGTGAAGTGTAACCTACTTGTCTTGCAATTTAGTGCTAACATTTTTTCTTGATATGCAAATAAGAAGCTTTATTAAAGTATAAGAAACAAAGCATTAGGATGAGGACCAGGGTCCTCTACTTAGCTACAAGAAAACAAAACAGAAACTTAAGCCACATTGTCCCAGTTATAATAGATAGTTAAATAAAGGACAGCTAAATGAGAAATATACATTTTCAGTATCTTGTCTGTTAGTGTTGAAGATTGTAAAAGTGGAATTCCAATTTTGTTTACTTAGTTTATAGGTTTTTGACAAGAATGGCGATGACTAGTTTAGATTAACGTGTGGTACAGTTTTCCATTTCATTTTGAGTGCCACTAACTTTTGTTACTAGAATACATTGAATTTACGGTTAACTATCTGTGAAAGAGCGTAATACAATGTTCAATTTATATTGTAACAGCTGAGTTGCACTAAAATTCAGTCAAGTGCATGCATATTACGTATTATGAAAGATAAGAGCTAGTAATATTGCGCAATACCAAAAGGTAATTGAGGAGGAAAAACAGCTCAAAGAGAACATGGGTATTGTTAGAATGGTTATATTGAAAGATGATGAAGATAATCTTATTGAGGAATAAAATTTTCAATTCACATTCCAAAATGAAATCTGTTATGAATTGGAAAATGTAAGAATGGTATGCTGAAAAGTTCAATTTTATTTTTTCAGTAAGAAACAATAATTTTTATTGAAAATGAAAGGTAGGATTAAAAAAGTTAATGAAGACAATGTCCTTGAAAATTAATCCCTAATTTCTTAGCATTCTATATTAGTATACTTGAAATACAGTTTATCGTATTTATATTTGATTATAATATTCTATATCGGTATTATAGTTGGAATCCATTATCAAGGACTTTCCGCTTTCTTTAATTACTCTTAGTTGGAGAAATACCATGTATTGTGCTGCTTAGCTTTGTTTTGTTCTTTCCATTGTGTTTAAGTTTTTTCTTTTAGTTGATGATACCTTATCCTCTCCTTTACTTGTATTTCAACTTCTGTTCATTAACAAAAAAGGTTTTGTCTCTTATCCAAAAGAAAAGTATTGTTTAACATCCCCTTTTTCACTTTTAGGACTGATGCTGCTATTTTTTCGTGGAACTACATAATTCTGCTTTGAAGGTTTGCTGATGACAAGTTGCCTTGGCATTCTATCTGGAGCTTCATTGTATTTGGAGCATTTCTTGTAATTGTAACAATTTGGATTTTAAAATACTTTTGTATATATTTGTAAACTGTTAAGAGGTTTTTTTTTGCTGGTACATCCAACTTAATTGTTCAACTTAAGTCTTTAACTGCTATCCATGACTTGAATTTAACCGAGGATTATATCAGTAATGATAATTCTTTTCATTCTAAGTATATATGTGCATCTCATGGGAAACTTGTAGATATATACTGGTTATATTTGGAAAGGAGAAAGGCTACCCATTTCACTTCTTTATTGGTGAGTGCCTGATCACCTTCTGGAAAATCTTCTTACGCTTCGACAATGGAGAACTTGGGACAACTGGAAGTGTTGTGTGAAAGGCTATATACTTCACAGGACTCTACTGAACGAGCTCATGCTGAGAGAACTCTCAAATGCTTTTCAATGAGTACTGATTATATTTCACAATGCCAATACATTCTGGACAATGCATCAACTTCTTATGCATTGATGATGGCTAGTTCAAGCTTGTTGAAACAAGTGACAGATCACAACCTCCCTTTGCAACTCCGGCTTGACATTCGTAATATTCCTGTTGCTTGTAGATATTTATGTCATTATCATTCTATAAAAGTATGTATTATTGGCTTCTATGCTCAGTGAAAGCCTAATTTTGCATTTATTTTCGATTGTATACATGGAATAAGATGCTTGAATAATTTAATTCACTCCTCTTACTTTTGCTGGTTTTGTTTTGTTTTGTCTTTTGTTTCATTTATTTTTTTGTTTTTGTTTTTATTTTTATTTTTATTTTTCATTCATATTGGTCCTTTAAATTTCTATGATTTAATCATATATCATGCCCTGTAAAGGATGAGTCCTGTTGTGGCTATACTTTTCAGTCCCTTTTATATGTTATTGTTGTATTATGCCTTATTTATTTTTTTTTTTCTTTTTGCGCTAAATGAAATTGTTTGGATGGGAAAATTTTCAGATTATACCTTGTGTCACCACTATTATTTTTTCTACCACATTTTCTTTTGTTCTTCCAAAATTGACCTCGATGCACTTTATCTGAAGGAAACTATCTTATAAGCTACCTAGCTACCAGAGGAGCCAAGTTGGAGCCTTTTGTGCTTGGATCTCTAGTCCAGCTCTTTTGTCGAGTTACAAAGTTTGGATGGTTTGATGATAACAGATTCAAAGAGGTAGTTAAAGAGACAATGAACTTCTTGAGTCAGGTGATATGACGTATCTCATAGTCTTACCTTGAGTACTCTAATATTATAGTAATTTATTCTTCTTATGTCACATTTTTTTTCCTGGCCTATTATATTTTATCTGCCATTCTAGTATTACTGGTAATTTGTTCTTCGTTACTTTTTATTTTTTATTTTTTGGGGTACTTGTCGTCCCTCTGAACCATACAATCTTTGGTTCTTCGTTACTTTTTATTTTTTATTTTTTGGGGTACTTGTCATCCCTCTGAACCATACAATCTTTGGGAGTTCATTGTTCCTATTGTGTGTACAGATAGCCTTTTAATTTTCTTTTCTGTTTAGAGGTTTTCATGATTGAAATTTTGTTTAGTGTGTGTTTGTTTTATGGTTAAGAGTTCTTAATAATGATGTTTTCTTCCTGTTTGTGTCAATCCATATTCCACAATAGGACAACTTTGCTTAATTGCATTTGCTTCAAATGGACTTCCTAATCTTCCCTTTCCAATGTTCATTTACAACTTGCTAGGCACTCACCTTAATTTTGAGGTTTTTTGGCAAATGCCTTTATTGCCTTTACATGTGAACTGGTCCACAGTGAACTTATCTGTCAAGAAGGTCACGACATGAAGGATGACCTTACTGAGATAATTTATTTTGAAGAATTATACTTTTATACATATTTGTACACATGCTAGGTAGATTATGTCGCTTGGGAGCAGGGGGAATCAAATCATGTGGCTTTTGTAAATTCATTTGTGTTTCTGCTGTGGAATTTATTATTTGGTTTCTACAAGGTTAGTAAGTACATGGAAGAGGTAATCTAAATAAAGATGGCGAGAATGTAGTCTTCCCCAAAATTTCAATCTATTGTCTTTACTGTCATTAACATATGAAATTTAATGCCAATATAATTTGGTAATTCTTGTCCATGTATTAAGCAGAAATTTCCCCAGAACAGTAACATATCCGTGATATCTCTTTGAAAATCCAATGTTTTGGTTTATCCTTCCTTGTGGATATCCACAAAATCTATTTTAGAATCTAGCCATTGAAGCTACTCTCACGGTTTCATTTTGTTTCCTTTCTGGAGATTATGTTTTAATTAGCAACCCTGAAACAGTATCTTTTTTCTCCCCATTTTATTTCTCTTGGTTAGAGGAAAGAGTAGCTTGTTAGTGGGGATAGGGGTAATTTAAGGAAATTGGTTAGCATGAAGGAGAACTTGTATCTTTTTCAATTTTATGTTCTTCTAGTCATGCGAGTAATTCAGGTTTCATTCGCTGCGGGCTTCAACAGACATGTTCTTTAGAAGCAAAAATATTTTTTTAAAAAAAGAAGAAAAAAGTAAAGAGATAAATCAGTAGGCAGTCACATAACATATAGGATACTGACACTAGAGTGGAGAGATAACTCCTTAGGCCGTCACATATGGGATACTAACACTACGTTGGGTATTAAGGTGGGGAACAAAGAAAGGATCAAGAGATTATGAGGGATAAAATTGTGGAATTTAAAGGCAAAGTGTGTTTTCTGAAAAGCGTTTGCTGCAATAGGATGGAAAAGAAACTGGGTATACTTTACCTTATTTTGTATTGAGTTGAAAATTAGGAGAAGGATAAAGTTTCACATATGGGATCTCACTCACCATTAAAGTAATAATGAATTATATTTCATTAACTTTTCATATAAAAGAACCAGTATTTTTTTTTTTTGGATAAGAAACACGATGAAATTTTATTTAGAAAAATGTAGAAAATGAAGAAGATGATGAGGTATCATCTTAAATTACAACAATAGAGACCAATCTCTAACCAATTCAGAAAAAAGAACCAACTAGATTTAGGAAGAAATATTTGGTCTTGGAATAAATGTATCAACTTTAAAGAAACAACTAGTTGTCGAATTTTAGGACAATTTTTTATTTATTCCATATGTCAAATGCATAAGCAAAAATGTTAGCATTCAAGATCCCTCGTTACTGCTCACTTTGCGTCATCCAGATTCTACCCTAGTTGTACTAATCAATTGTCATGGGTCCCCACTTTCCTTTCCATGAAGCTTTACACTCTATCAAACAATGACTTCCCTTTTCCTTTACAATTTCTCCTTCATTCTTCGCCTTGCCTTCCCTTTTCCTCTAGACCATAAAAGGGCATAAGAATAGGCCCAACTAATGCAATCACACTCTCGACGATTCCCAGTTGTTGTTGTGAATCCATTAATTTCTACATTGTCTTGGTTAGAGGAAATCACTAACAAGAATACAAGATTACTAACTTTTCTTATCCAGAAAGAATTAGAAATTTCTACTTTACTTTTGATTGAAATTATCTAGATTTCCTTTTAAAGACTATATAATTAACTAGATTAAAATGCCAAACTGAACCTTATAAGAGAACTGGTGCTGAGATGTGTGTGCCACTGATCTGGCCCATCAAAGCAGATCTAGGAATTATCTAAGTCTTACTTTATAAAATAGTAAAATTTTAAACTAAACTAGTTTCATATGACCTTAACTGAGAATAAAGCTTTAGATAGAAACAAAACATCAAATATATCTCATTTAAGAACTTTTTTGAACTAATTTTTTCATAGGTTTCTTTTCTTGATAGGAAACAGGGAAATATAATATTGAAATATAGAATGAATTACAAAAATTATAACAGATGATAAGGAATCCTCTTAGAGCTTGCAGCAGGGTACACCACTCCCTAAGTAAATCTGAAAATAATAATTATTTAAAATCTTTAGTGTCATAAATCCAAAGAGCCACCCAAAATTTGACTCTATCCCACAGAGACTCCACATTCCCTTCTAAGTCTTCAAAAACTCTCTTATTCCATTCTAACCATAAAGATTTCATAGGTTTCTTTTTGTCTGCAATAATACTCAATAGTAGAGCTTTGTTGTTTTTTCTCAGTGAACATAAATTGTATGTATTAATTTAATTTGAAAGATGTGATTAGTATTTTCAGAATGCACATACAAAAACTCAAGCAAGAAAAAAGAACTGGATGCTTAGACAGAAAAACTGTTGTTGGAGATTCTGTTATCTCACTATTACCCAGTTGAATTTACTGTAACTTTAGCTGAAAAGAAAAAGCTTTTGCTTTTACCTTTTTTTTTTTATTTTCTCTTTCCGGGTGTACTGGGGTTGTTTGAGTGTGCCTTGGTTATTTAAGTAAAGTATAATCTTTGCAAATATATGTTTCTTCCTTTGTTCTCTGAGATTTTTGTTTGTATATTTGCTGGCTTGGTATGGCATTCTTTGGCTTGTTCTCTTTCAGCTTAAGTTTTAAGGAACAGTGGTCTGTATAACTCCTTAGTTATTTAAATTTGATAAGAATTCTTGCTCACAAAATAAGTTTGGCCAGGGACCAAATCACTATGCCATTGGTTTGAAGATACTAAATCAGCTTATTTCTGAGATGAATCAGGTCAGAATATTTTTATTATTCTTTACATTGACAAGGCATTTATGTTTATTACATTGAAAGCTTGTAGTCTTAATGATTTTGTTTTGGTTTTTCTGTTTTAATTTTTTTAGTTTTTTTGTTTTAGTGATACTTTTGTACGATTTCTTGTTCTGCTTCCTTTACATTAATNATTTATAATACATCTTGAACTTTGCTGTTGAGCAATGTAGGGTTGTTTTGAGTTGTGAGAATGCTTGATCTGCAACAAAACAAGGAGACATCCAAACGAACTGTCTCCTTATGTCATGTTTTAAATATTTAATTTTATCGCTGAAGAGAATAGTTTCTACATGTCTCATGTTTTTATTTATGGAAAATAATTTGTTCCATATTTTGTTTTTCACACAATTTCTTCGTCAAAACTTTATCAGCCCCATCCTGGATTACCTGCATCTCGTCAACGTAGGATAGCTAGCTGTTTCAGGGATCAATTGCTTCTTCAAATTTTCCAGATATCTATTAGTTCACTGCACCAGGTTAAAAATGATGGTAATTACATAACTCCGCTTGATACAGTTATAATGTCTTGATTTATTGATGTATCGGTTGAGTATGATTTTCTTAATTGTTATTGCCGAAGTTTCTATCTTGACCAAAGATTCAGTTGGAAGTAAGATGCAGGAATTGGCTATCTCACTTTCCCTCAGTTGTTTATCATTTGATTTTCTGGGGACGTCATTTGATGAAAGTTCAGATGAGATTGGTACTATTCAGGTATAATGAATAAATTGTGGTAGATACTTTAATTCTTTCTCACTCAAATAAGGAGGTTTACTTTGAATGATTTTCAGTTTTGGTTTCTTAGTTAGAAATATTTTTGCCTTTGGATGAACAGATTCCAATTTCTTGGAGGTCAATCCTTGAGGATCCTTCAACCCTGCAAATCTTTTTTGATTATTACGCAATTACTCAAAGTCATTTTTCAAAGGAGGTTTGTAGTGTTTATTCCTTTCATTAAAAGGCCAAATTTATTGAAGTATATCGGTCGATTTCTAGACATGATTGCTTTAAAATTCTTTTAGGTGAACACTTTAAGCTGAATCATGATTATTTGCTAACTCATTGTTGAGCCAAAAGAACAGATGAATAAAACAAAGTACTCATTTGTTGTAACTAAACGCTGTTTATCTCATTTGGAAAAACCTGTTGGACAAGTTAAATCTGATTTGATATCATAGTGACGACGTTATAAGTAACTGGGACAATGTTCATGATTTTGTGGATGGTAGTCCTTGATTAATTTTTTGTTCTTTTGAATTCCAGAATATCTGTTAAGGTTTTTTTGAGGTGTTATTGCTACTGTTCTATACTCTGCACAAGCAAATAATGCTTTAATGCCCTTTATTTTTATTTTTAGTAATTTTCTTAAAAATTAAAGTGAATTTTGTTTTTTGTTTCTGTTATGAGTTTACAGAGTTTCCTAGGGTTTTGTTGACTTTTGATATGCTTCTTCTACTTTGCTGTTTGGATGTTGTCAGTTCGTTGGAGGACATTTTGTTCTCTTACCTTGTAATCTTTTGTTATTTTAAATTCTATAATGCTTAAAAAAAAAAAAAATTGTAACTATCTTAAGTTTACTTGTTTAGGACTGTTGTGGTCTATTAGATGTCATTATTTTGCTTATTTTATTCGGGGTTTTCCTATTGATCATTTGAGTAGGATTTCTTTATCTGTTTAAAATTGCCTAAATGTATGGTTCTGTTCTATTAACCTTTGAGACTTGGACGGGTTCGATCCTTATTAGATGGTGTGGAAGTTTCCAGTTCCATATAAAGTTAAAATTTTTGGGTGGTTGGTAGTTTTGGGGAAGATTAATGTTCATGAGTTACTCCAGAAGCGCAGGCCCTATCAAGCAATTTCTCCTTGCTGGTATGCCCTTTGTAGAGATGCCGGGAAAAACATTGATCATTTCGTTCTTCATTGTAACATTTCATTGAAGATATGGGGAAATTTTTGGGTGAATATAATTTATGTTGGGCCAGACCAAGATCATGTTCTGTTGTATTCGGAGAAGGTTGTTATGGAATATTGCTGTTTTGCCTATTGTTTGGGCTGTGTGGGGTGAAAGAAATAATCCTACTTTTGAGGATAAAGGAGAAAATTTAGGCGAGTAAAATTTTGGGTAGCTTTTTGGCTAAAGAGTCTCATGGAGTTTAAGAAAATTTCTTCTACTGATTTAATGAGAATTTGGGAGTTGTCAGTTTAGAAAGGGTGCTGATGAGAAGAATTAGGTTTCTCTAATTTCTGAAGGGACATCTTTTTCCCTGGTTTTGTAAGTTTTCATTTTTATTTTAAATAATATGTTTGTTTCTTACCCAAAAAAAAAAAGAAAAAAGAAACTTTGAGACTTGGACAGTTATTACAGAGTGAAAACCCACCCATCTCTCTCATCTGGTACATTGATTCATTGTCTTAAGTTGCTTCACCAAATCTTTTGTTGGTCTAGTAGTTGTTTTTCTTATCAATTATTGTGTTTTGACATTCTCAACTTGGGTGTAGTTTTGTTAGGTTATGAATCTCAGGGCTTCTGAACTTTTTAATTCCAGGCATTGGAGTGCTTGGTACATCTGGCTTCTGTAAGGCGATCGCTATTTACAAGTGAATCTTCTCGAGTTAAATTTTTATCTCAACTAATGATGGGAAGCAAAGAAATTCTGCAAACTGGAAAAGGTAAATTAAACTGAATGTTGCTTTCATTTGCTTGAGATTATCCTATGGAGCAGTGCCATTTATTTATTTAAAAATCTGTGTCTGCTACTGAATTTCGAAGTTGTTTTTGTGCAAAAAGATATAAAAGTTAGCGTTGAATGAAAAAAAGTCAAGATTTCTTCCTTTAGTTAGATGTGAAAGACGCTTTTCTCTTGTTTCTGAACTTATCATAAGTTTTCATTTTGTTACTGGGTCAATTCATACATTATAAGTTTGGTTTGGAATTTAGGATATTATGTTTGGTCTTTTATTATTGTCTGGTGAATCCATTCGCCCATTTAAATTACTTTTTTTAGTCTTATGAAAGTAAACAGATAAGAGTAAAGGATGGGTTTAAGTGATTACAAGATATATCATAGCCTTACAAACTCTAGTATGTTAATAGCTAAGTGTAAACACTAGTCATTTAAACCGTTATGGTTCTGGTTAAGGGCTATCAAGAGGGCCGTGTTTGGAATAATTCAGTTTTATGGGTTGTGCTGGACTCATAAATTAAGCACAATGCACCAAATACGACAAACTGGTATGTTAGCACGAGTCGCACGACATGCTAGCACGTCACGTGTGAGTTTTGCATATTGTTTTGAGTTATGTTTTCATGCTTAAAGTCTTTTGAGTTCCTTTGTTTATGTTTTTTCCCCTTCTCTTCAAATCCAAAGCTTAAACTCCCCAAGTAGAAGTTTATAATAATTTTACAATTTATGAACCAAATTTAAAAGTCGTTTATTCAATTTAGAATCTAAAATTAAATATAGAAATTAGAACGCTATCATATTTGAGTTATGACATATCCTACTATTTCTGTTATATATTTTTATGAGGAAACTTTCCCTTTTGTATATCGTGATTTTATATTTTTTCAATTTACATTTAAATAGTTTGCAAAAAGTAGAATTTGCAAAATTGCATTAAAATTTAAATTTTAATAATTAAAATGGGCCAGTTTAGTATGTCTAGGCATCTGGGCTGAGATGGCACAAGCCTGGCATGTCATGACACATTTTTTTTTTTTCGAAAAAGAAACGAAGTTTTATAAAAAAAGATGGAGGTACATAAATAGGGAATGAGATATCCCCAAAATAAAAAGTTCAACTAAAAATACTCCCCAATCCCTGCATAAATCTGAAAAGGAATAAAATGTAAACTCTTTGTGGCTCTTTAACCATAGAGCAACCCAAAATTTTACTTGATCCCAAACTTCATATGAACTCTTAAAAACATCTTCAAAGATCCGATGATTTCTCTCTTCCCATATTTGTTTTTTTTATGAGAAACGAAACTTGTATTATTAAAACAAGGTAATACAAGAACAGGTGGATAAGAAATTCACCCCGGAAAAACAGATAACAAAATTACAAAAGAGGACTCCAATCCCTGATCATAACTGAAAAGGAAAAGCTACGAAAATCCTTTACATCATGTAACTATATTGCTACCCAAAGTCTGATCCTATCCCACAATAATTCCAAACATTCTTCAACTCCATCAAAAATCCTTCTATTGCGTTCAAGCCATGAAGCCCAATAGCCTGCTAAAACAGCCACCTTCCAAAGGATTTTTGCTCTCTTGTTAAAATGAAGTCCTTACCTAATCCCATTAAATCAGAACAATGTCTTGGAACCACCCAAACTCTTCCAAAGTCCTTCAAAATCTTACACCATATCTTTAGAGAAAAACTACTGTGTAGAAATAAATGATTTGTAGACTCACAATCCCTTTTACAAAGGACACACCATCTAGGAGATAATAATTGATATAGTCTTCTTCTTCTTTTATTTTTTTTTGGTAACACATCTTCAGCAAGTGTATATTTTGACTTTAGATAGAATTGGAGCTTTCCGAAAAATCTTGGCTATAGGAAGAGCTGATCCACTAACATCAAAGCTCAAACACAAAAGCTGACTTGCATGAAAAAAGCCCTGACTGATTTCCACCCAAACTCTCCTATCTTCGATAATGGAACATATTCTTACCGAGACCAGCCGAGTGATTAATTCCGGCAACTGAGGAACTTCCCTATCACTCAAATTTCTTATAAAATGAAAATTCCACCCTATTGAATCCTTGAATTCCAACTTGAATCTTCATAAAATTCTGAAATAGGCTTATTCGTGAAAGACGATAATCTATACAAAGAGGGAAAAGCTTCTTTTAAAGTGTCATCACCCACCCAGAAATCCTCCCAAAATCTAATTCTTGCACCACTGCCTACTTTAAACTTTACATGGTGAAAGAATTCTCCATAAAGTGAGGATATGGCTTTCCACGGACTCCTAAAAGTCACCCTTTCCGCCACTGTAGCATCCCATTGATTGGGATTTAGTCCATACTTGCTTTTAATAACTTTATACCAAAGAGCATTCCTCTTATTAGGAAACCTCCAAAGCCATTTCATTAGTAATGCTTTATCTCTAGCAAGGACCTTACCAACACCAAGCCCACCTTGCAACTTTGATCGATAAACCACATCCCAAGCTACCCAATGCCCTCCACCTAATTGGTCACCACCTTCCCATAGAAAATCATGCATTAATTTCTCAACCACTTCTATCACACTACATGGAGCTTGAAATAAGAACAAGTAATAAATTGGAATAGAGGACAACACTGACTAAATAGTGTTAATCTTCCACCCCTGGAGAGAGCTTTCTTCCATCCATCTAGCTTTTTTGCTACTTTAGAAATCACAGATTCCCAAAAATCAATCTTACAAGGATTACCCCCAGTGGCATACCCAATTACTTAATGGGCCAATTTCCTACTTCACATTCCACACAAGCAGCCATGGATTGTAAGTATTCTTCCTCCACATTAATACCTAACAAAGTACTTTTCCTCATATTAATTCACAACCCAGATATCGAAGAGGAGACTTCTAACAACAAAATCAAATTCAAAAACTTATCACGATCATCCACTATAAAGAAAAGGGTGTCATCTGCAAATTGCAAATGTGAAACCTCCACACTATCCCAACCCACCAAAAATCCATTAACATTATTACATGCCTTAGCTTTATCAATTAATCTACCTAACACATCTACAACTAGGGTAAACAGAGAGGGAGATAGTGGATCTCCTTGCCTTAACCCTCTTGACCCTTCAAATTTTTCTCTCGGTCTCCCATTAACGAAGATGGAAAAAGAAACTGATGGCAAATAGCCCAAAATCCATTAAACAACATTACATGCCCTAGCTTTATCAATTAATCTACCTAACACATCTACAACTAGGGTAAACAGAAAGAGAGTGGATCTCCTTGCCTTAACCCTCTTTTTCCATTTTCGTTAATGGAAGACCGAGAGGAAAATTTGAAGGGTCAAGAGGGTTAAGGCAGGGAGATCCACTGTCCCCTTTTCTGTTTACCCTAGTTGTAGATGTGTTAGGTAGATTAATTGATAAAGCTAAGGCATGTAATGTTGTTAACGGATTTTTGGTGGGTTGGGATAGTATGGAGGTTCCACATTTGCAATTTGCGGATGACACCCTTTTCTTTATAGTGGCTGATCGTGATAAGTTTTTGAATTTGGGTTAGAGAACAAAAGATTTTAGGAATTTCACATTTTCAGATTTGTTATGGGGTTGGTCTAATTTGGTTTGATTTCTCTGGTATTTTTTATCTTTGTTTTCAATTTCGGGACATCTTGTACCGTTCTTGTAAACTTCTATTCCCATTAATCCAAAGTTCAATGTTTCTTTTCAAAAAAAAAAAAAAAAACAAAAACAAACAGCCGAAAATCCATTTCCTCCAGCGAGGGCTAAAACCCTTTTTCTCTAACACAAAGTTCAAAAAAGTCTACTCTACATGGTCATACGCTTTCTCAAAATCAATTTTGAAAACAATTCCTGCCTTTCCCAACTTCCTATAATCCTCCACAATTTTATTAGCAATCAAGATCACATCTAAAATCTATCTCCTCGCCACAAAAACACCTTGAGTCTGGGCTATGGTATCTTCAAGTACTTCTTTTAATCTCAAAGATAGAACTTTGGAGATAATCTTATATAAACTTGTCACCAAACTAATCGGCCTAAAATCTTTCATCTTGCAAGAGTTTATTTCTTTAGGGATGAGGCAAATGTAAGTTGCATTTGTCACACGATGAACTATACCATCTTGTGCAAACTCTTGAAAACTTTCATCAAATCTTCCTTAATCACTTCCCAATTTGCTTGGAAAACTGCCATTGTGTATTCATCCGAACCTAGAGCCTTAGTGCCATCAAATTCAAAGACTGCTCTTCTTATTTCTTCTTCATCAAATGGCCTTTCTAACCATTCCATCAAATGCATCGAAATAGGTTTCCAATCTACTCCTTCAATTCCCCTAAAATCCAACTCCGCTGACTTATAGAGAGATTGATAAAAGTCAGTCACCACCTTCACAATATCCTCCTCTTAATCAACAAAATTCCCATCCTCCAATTCTGACTTTGTAATAGAATTCTTAGCCTCTTGTGCATTCATCGATCTATGGAACGATTTTATATTAACATCTCCTTTCTTAGCCCAAGTAAACTTTAATTTCATACATAGTGCCCTCTCCTCGAAAATAACCTCATCTAACTTACTCTTTACGTCAAATCTTTCTTGTTTTAGTTGATCATTCCAGCTGCCTGAACCTTCTAGCAAATCCAACTCCCCAATTCTTCTCATTAGTGACTGTTTAACCATTCTCATATCCCCAAAACCTCAACATTCTATCGTTTAACCTTTTCTTTAATAATCTTCAACTTAATTAAAAACATATATCCTTCCCAACCCGAGATTTGAGTGTCATTTCACCATCTTTCAAATTCTTTATTGAACAATTTTTATCTCTAACTACATATTTTCAAAGCGAAAAGGAGCAGATCCCTAACGAGTTGGATTGGAGTCCAATATTATTGGACAATGATTAGAAACTATTCTAACCTCCACATCCTGCCTTATAAAATGAAACAACCGCTCTCAACCCACAGAGAAGAGAAATCTATCCAATCGGCGACAAATTGGTTGATTTCTAAGAGTAGACCAAGTAAATTGTCCATTACTTAATGGGGGATCCTTTAAGTTCAGCTCGGGAACTAACTCATCAAATCGTAGGATACTTCTTGTGTTAATGTTAATATTAAATTTCTCGTGCACCCTTTGTACCACATTAAAGTCACTTCCAATACACCACTTATCACCACACAAACTCTCCAGGCGTGCCACTTCAGCCCAAAAACGGTCCCTAGGACAAGATTTACTAGGGCTATACACGGGTAAACCACCAGTTATTCATACCCTCCACTTCAACAAGGATGGATGCTGAAAGCTCTCCTAACATCGTCTCCTTGACCTTAACTCTTCTAACATCCCACAAAATTAAATCCCTCCTGCCCTTCCCACAGATGGTAAAACTAACCATTCTTTAAACTTAGAATGCCATATACTACCCACAAATCTCCTATCAACCTCTTCTCTTTTGGTTTCTTGCAAGACAATAATATCAGGATTCACTTTGCAAATTACTTCCGTAATTGCTCTCCTCTTCGTGGAAGAGCCACTTCTTCTAATGTTCCAAGAAAAAATCTTTATGGGTTACCTCTTAAACCCCTTTTTTGCTCACTCCTACCTTAATTTACGTTAAATTACAAATTCTGTAATTCCCTTTGCCCACCTTTTCTGCTGGCTGTACTCTGGTTATTTGATTTTTTGTTGGCTGGAACTAAATCAAGTCCTATTTGTTTTAGTAGATCACAAACATCATCCCACCGCACAAAAGTTCCTCTACCTTCACCCTCTTTCCCTCCTCTGTATCAGCTTCATGCACAAAATCAGGTTCAATAATATTGATTGGAGTTACAGCTTTTAGTGAAGAATCCAATTCCTTTTCCTCCTTGCCAATTGTAGACACTGAAAGACTCATTCTAGTTTCTTTTTTTTTTTTTGAAAAGATTCGTGAGACTTTGTATTATTTTATAGAAACAATAATACTTGTCCCCTAAGAAAACTAAGTACACACAAGAAAATTACATCAGGTTCGACCACCCCTAAGCAAATCAGCAAAAAAAAATCCCTAAATTGTTTTTATTCCTTAACCCATGAGGCTACCCACAACTGAATCCTTTCCCAAGTATTATCTATAGACCCATACAAATTGCAAAAGTTTCTTGAATTTCTTTCACCCCAAATAGCTCACAAGGATGCCCATATTGCACATTTCCACAAAGAGTTTATATGCCCTTTCCAGTGTTGATTAGCAGCTAGATGAATCCAGGACAACATACTGCCAGGAATTACCCAAATAAAACCGAATTCATCGCATAACCTCCACCATATTTTCGTAGAAAATTCACAATGAAGAGGGAGATGAGTAGAGGATTCCTCATTTCTTTTGCACAAAACACACCAATTTGGAGAGATACTGTGGTAAGGTCTTCTCCTTTGAAGATTCTCTTGCGTATTTATTTTTCCAACACCCATCGACCAAGCAAAGAATTTTACTTTGGATGGTACAGTACCTTTCCATACGAAATTGTGCAAAGTGAAATCTTGCAAGTCTGCTTCCTTACGTAGAACGACTAAGGCAGATTTACTAGAGAAACCCGAGCCAATGTCTGGAGACCAAACTCTTTGGTCTTCAACTTCATCAATAATATTAACATGATCTAGCAACCGAGATAATGCCATAGAACTAACAAATTCTCTCTCGTTCAAGTTTCTTTGAAAGCGAAAATTCCATCCACTCAGTAGGGAGGGTGGTATTTGATTAAATAATTCTATCCTCCGAAATTGAAATAATTTTTTGCTGATGATAACCTGCATAAAACATTAAAACGGTTAGAAAAAGCTTCTTCCCCACGCCACCTATCCTCCCAAAACTTTATTCTCTTTCCATTTCCCACCTTTAATTTCACCAATCTTCTGAATTCATCATGCAAAGAAGAGATGAATTTCCAAGGGCTTAGATATGTTGATCTATACGCGAAATCCGAATCCCAGCCATTTCCATTCAGCTTGTATTTACTTTTAATAACCGAGTGCCACAATGTATCTCTCTCTTGTGGAAACCTCCACAACCATTTGAACAGCAAGGCTTTATTTCTTACTTTTAAATTTCCGATTCCTAGCTCTCATTTTTGTTTTGATCTGCACACCAAATCCCAAGCCACCAGATGATCACTACTGTTTCTATCAGCTCCGTTCCACAAGAAATCCCTTATTATTTTTTCTAGTCCCATTGCTACCCCGGTTGGGATTGAAAATAACGAAAGATAATAAGTTGGAATAGTTGACAGAACAGACTCAATAAGTGTAAGACTACCTCCTTTTGACAAAAAGGCCCTTTTCCACCCATCCAATCTTTTTGCCACTTTATCAACAGTAGGCTCCCAAAAACTGGAATAGCGAGGATTACCACCTAAAGGCATGCCCATATATTTAGTAGGCCATTCCCCTACCTCACACCCCACCATACTAGATAACTCGGAGACAACCCTCTCATCCACTCCTAATCCTAGCAAGGTACTCTTTCTCATATTAATTTTCAAGCCTGAAGCCAAGCAGAATATTCCCAATACTTTCAACAAGTTAATGAAAGAACTCTTCTCCGCTTCCACAAAGAAAAGCGTGTCACCAACAAATTGGAGATGCGAAACAACAACGTTGTGTCTTCCTACTAAACGGCCCGTGATCAAACCTTCCCCAATAGCTTTCTCTACCAATCTACTCAACCCATCAGCGACCAAAGTTAATAGAAAAGATGATAAAGGATCACCTTGTCTAATACCTTTGAAACCTCTAAATTTTCCAAACACTAATCTGGATCCATATAGCCATAAAATAGCCGACAAAGCACAATTCCAGATAATCTTTCTCCTTTTGCTGCCTCTATGTTCCGTCCATTTGCATCGAAAATCTGCACAATGATTAGGAAAGGCTACATATAAGTTAAATTCCCTCAATAGCCTTCCCCAAAGTTCTGTAGCGAAATGGCAATGCAGAAATAGATGATCAATATTTTCCCCATCACTTTTGCACAATACACACTATTCTGGAAGATGTATGACCATGGGCTATTAATCGTGTTGGCCAATAGTTTAGGACATTGGCCTGGCACAGGACGCCACAACCAGGATGTGGGCTGTGCCAGGCACACTCTAAAGCATGTTTTGGCCCAATTTAAATGGGGCGCGATATGTTTCTTTGTCTAGTTTTATTTTATCTTATCTTTTCTACTGATCCGTTCAGGTTTTTGGTCCTCTGTTTTCTCTTTGCATTAATGAAAAGTTTCTTATAAATGGGAAAGGAATGTCAAAACCACGTAAAATACTAGACTATCAGTATTTGTTTAGTGAGTGAAAAGGTAGGTTTGACTTTCAATAAATTTAGTCCTATGTTTTGTTGTGAACAGGTCTTTCCAATCATGATAATTATCATGTTTTTTGTCGCTTGCTTGCCCGCTTCAAATCTAATTTTCAGGTTAGTATATTGCAATATTTATTTTCTTTAATGCCTTACGAATTTCGTTTTTGTTTTTGTTTATGTTTTGTTTTGTTTTTTGTTTGTTTATTTTTTGTTTATTTTCTTTTTTTTCGCGTATGTGTGTCTTTATCAAGTGTACGAGTATCTATTCATATATTGCAAATGGGTGTTTACCATCTATCAGTTGAACTTTTTGTTACAGTGAAAGAAAAGAAATTGTGATGATGTTGTTAAGTGGGTTATTGTAATTCATTGCCCCTGTGCAACATAAATTGTTGTATATTAAAAATATATATAATTTATATGCCAATGATTGTTTTTCCCCCGGATATAAAATTAGTCTAAATATAGAGCATGAAATAAGCCATTATCAAGGAGCCTTTATAAGGTTATACTTGTCTGATTCCTGATATCTACCTATACTTGTCTGAATCCAATCTTTGATGGGTAAACCTTTTTTTTTTTTTTTTTTAAGAAAAAAAATCAGCCTTAACAATTGATACTTCCTTTTTGTGAGAATATATTCCCTTGTTTAGATTGTATGTATGTAATAACATTTTATTGAGCTCAAAAGTGGGGTTTCTTTTTTTGAAAGATTCAAAAGATCACAAGTCTTGTAATGAGCCTTTATAAGGTTATTTCCAGAGTTCTTTCTCTAAGATTGAGAGTACCTGAGGATACCATAGTAGAGGCTCAAGGTGCTTTTGTGGCGAGGATACAAATTCTAGATGTTGATATTGATAGCTAATGAAATTGTGGAAGACTATTGGAGGTTTGGGGAAGAAGGAATTATTTTCATAATAAATTCATATTGAAAAGGCTTACAATTATGCTAAATGGAGGTTTTTGGATTTTGTGATTATAAAAAAGGGTTTTGGGATCGGTTGGCGAAAGTGGATTAGGGGCTGTTTATCATCAGTTTCTTTTTCCATTTTTGTCAATGGGAAACCACGGGGAAAGTTTAGAGATTAAAGAGGATTAAAGCAGAGAGATCCATATTCCCTTTTCTGTTTACCCTAGTTGTTGATGCGTTGGGAGATTAGTTGATAAAGTGAAGTTCTGTAAGAGATTTGTGGTTGGAAGGGATAATGTGGAGGTTCTACGTTTGCAATTTGTAGATGATACCCTTTTCTTTCTGGAAACAGATTGTGATAGGTTTATGAATTTCTTGAAATTGCTAGAAGCTATTTTATTCGATTTCAGGCTTGCTAATAAATATGATGAAGAGTGTACTCTTGGGTTTCAATGTAGAGAATGAATTATTACAGAGCTTGGTGAGTGTTTTAGGTTGTTATGTGGGAAATTAGCCTATTAAGTATTTGGGTTTGCCTTTAGGAGTAAATCCTCGAAAGGTTGATTTTGGGAACCAGTGATTTCTAAGGTAGCTAAAAGATTTGATGGTTGGGAAAAGGCTTTTTTCTCAAGGGGTGGAAGATTAACACTTATGCAATTGGTGTTAACTTCAATAGCAATTTATTAACTATCATTACTGAAAGCTCCATGTAGTGTGATAGGAGTGATTGACCAATTGATGCGTGATATTTTTTGGGAAGGGTGATTAATTGGGTGGGGAGCATTTGGTGGCTTGGGAAGTGGTGTGTTGTTTAAAGGAGCAAGGCGGGCTGGGTATTGGTAATCTGTTAGCAAGAAATAAAGTTTTCTAATGAAATGGCTTTTGAGATTTCCCAAAGTGAGCAATTTTTTGTGGTACAAGGTTATTAAGAGCAAATATGGGCTCACTTCTAATTAATGAGATGCTCTAGTGGCGGAAAGGGTGACTTTTAGGAGTCCATGGAAAGCTACATCTTCATTTATTTATTATATGGTTCCCAATCCAATAGGTATTTTTTTTAACCTATCTATATGTATTTTTTTTAAGCCGTTGGATTATAATCTAACGGCTACCATAACTTTGGTAGTTGAGAAAAAAAATAATAAAAATAAATACTTATTATGTAATGTTTTTTTTTTGTTGGTAGTGTTGGGGACAAAGGCCAGATTATATCTGGTCTTCAGGAGATACTTTATTGGGTTTCAAATATTTTATTTACTCCTTGTTTTAGTAATGTTTCCTTGTCTTGCCTCCCTGTTTTATGGCTGATTTTGATTTTTATGTTTTCTAGTTGGGTTGTCCTATTTATACTTTGCTACACTTTGTACCATTCAATATAGAAAAATATACTTTGTTGATAATCTTAATATGGTATCAGAGTAGGTCATTCTTCCTGCGTTTTCTTTCAGCCTTCATAGTTGAAGTATTGTGCTCTATTCTCTGTTTTTGAGACCCAAAACAGAGAATTTTTTCTGAGTATTTTTTCTTTCTTTCTTTCTTTCTTCCAGAAATCTGCTGCTGATTTCTTTCTCTAGTATTAGTCCCATTCTTTTCCAGATTTGATTTTTTTTTAATTTAAAATATGACTGACCCAAAACAACCTGCCCAAACAGTGACCAAACCCATTATTCAATTTGAGAATCCCACTCTTCAAATTACAACAGAAAAACTCAATGGAAAATTTTTTTTGGAATGGTCTCAATCAGTCTAATTATTTTTCAAAAGCAGGGGAAAAATGGGATATCTTCGGGGCACCATCAAGAAACCACAAGAAGCTGATCCATCTTATGATTTATGGGAAATAGAAAATTCCCAAATCATGACTTGGCTGACTAATTCAATGGAGCCAGCAATCAGAAAAACTTGCTTATACTACTCTACAGCCAAACAAGTTTGGGATAGTGTGACTCGATCACATTCAAAGAAGGGTTGCGCACCAAGAATTTTCGAACTCAAATGGAAGATTCACAATACAAAACAAGGCAACTCCTCCGTGACTGAATACTTCAATATCTTACAAGGATTATGACATGAATTAGATCTCCATCAACATTGTCAAATGAAAGATCCTGAAGACGCAAAATAGCTAGCTGAAATGATGGAACGAGATCAGGTATTTGAATTCTTGGCTGGTCTTAATTCTGAATTTGATGAAGTGAGTGGGCGTGTTCTTGGCAAAGAGCCTTTTTCCTCCTTGGAAGAGTGTTTTTCATATGTTAGTAATGAAGAAGATAGAAAGGCAGTCCTCACAAGAACTACCTCAGCTGAACATTCGGTTGATGTCTCAACCCTGAAATCTGAGTTTAAAAAATTCAATCCCTATGATGGTGGTGGCCAAAGCAGAAACAAGAAGGGAGAAACAGATTCTCGATGGTGTGACTACTGTAATAAACCCAGACATACAAGGCAGACGTGTTGGAAGCTGAATGGAAAAACTTCAAATTGGAGACAAAGGCAGTCGTCCACAGGGGAGAATAGCGTACCAAGCTGTAATTGAAGAAGGAAGTGTCCAACATATTGACAAACCTTTCACTAAAGACCAGCTGGATGCTCTCTACCATTTGCTGGGGCAATCAGGTCATTCAGGCCTTCAAAACTCCCCAAACAAGGCTGCGAATACTGCTGGTCACTTTGCTCAGTCAGGAACAACACCTACCGCTCTTCTCAATAGCATGTCTAAGCCTTGGATAATAGACTCAGGTGTAACAAACCATATGACGGGTAACTCCTTTAATTTTCTAACCTATGATCCATGTTCTAGCAAGGATAAGGTTAAGGTTGCTGATGGGTCGTTTGTTCCTATTCATGGAAGAGGTTCTATTTTCATAACCAATGACATGTCTCTCTCTCATGTACTCCATTTCCCCAAAATATCTTGCAATTTGATGTCAATTAGCAAAGTTACCAAAACACTAAATTGTTCTGTAACATTCTTTCCCACTCATTGTGTGTTTCAGGATCTAACCTCGGGGATGAAGATTGGCAGTGGTAAAGAGAGAGAAGGGTTGTACTACCTTGAACCTGGGAAGGAGACAACTCGAGCTTACACAGCATGTAAGGATAGAGGAAAAATGATATGGCTCTTACATTTTCGATCTGGTCACCCAAACTTTAAATCCCTTAAGATCTTATATCCTGATTTGTTTTATGGTTTAGATGTTTCTATCTTTCATTGTGAATTTTGTGAGCTATCTAAGAGTCATCATGTTCCATTTCCAATGGGCAATACAATTTCTTCTTTTCCTTTCATCATTGTCCATAGTGATGTTTGGGGTCCTTCTAGGATTCAATTTGTGTTTGGCTTTAGATGGTTTATCAGCTTTATTGATGATTGTACTCGTATAACTTGGATCTATTTAATTCGAAAAAAATCAGAAGTAGCCAATATTTTTCAGACCTTTCACATAATGATTAAATTCAATTTCAGTCAAACATTCAAGTATATTTTAATGAATATCTCGAAACATACTTAGACAAAAATGGGATTTTACGCCAGTCTTCTTGTGTTGATACTCCTCAACAAAATAGGGTAGCAAAAAAAAAAAAAAAGAATAGATACATACTTGAGGTGCTAAGAGTTTATTGTTTAATAAGAATGTGCCTAAATGTTTTTGGAGTGATGCCGTTCATACAGCCGCATACCTTGTCAACAGAATGCCCTCAAAAACACTTAAGATGAAAACACCACTTGCATGTCTCCAATCCCACACCTCGAATACCAGTTTGTTCAATTCCCTTCCTTTGAAAATATTTGAGTGTGTTAGAGAAAGATCCAAACTTGATTCTAGGACTCTAAAATGCATTTTTCTAGGCCACTCACCAAATAAAAGGGCTTCAAGTATTTTCATCCATATACCTAGAAGTATTATGTTGCCATGGATGTAAAGTTCTTTGAAAACCTTGCCTACTATCCTACATCTGATCTTCAGGGGGAGATTAGGGATAGAGAAGACCTATTGTATGTTGATCCTGTGTTTTTCCAGCAACTAGACAGAAACAAATCCAGCGACTCCTCAAGCAGAGCCACAAATTCATCAAGAAGAAATGGACACTGAAGTTGTCCAACAAAAAGGTCCTTTGGTTTACTCAAGAAGAAGATCTTCAAGAGGTACACATCCTGACTCTCTCTCTCACACCAGATCTTTAACTCCGGAGTTGGAAACTGAGCAACCTGGGGTTCCCGAGTCAGGTATAATACAAAATCCCTCTACTTCTTGGCTATTGTTTGATACTGATTTGGATATTCCTATTATTATCAGAAAGGGAGTTAGATCTTGTACTCCTAGACATCCCATCTCCAATTTGATATCCTATCATCGACTTAATCCCTCATTTCAGGCTTTTACTTCTCAACCCTCCACAGAACAGATCTCCACTAATGTTGTGGAAGCATGGAATGACGAGAAGTGGAGAGGAGCAATTCTTGAGGAGATTAATGCTCTTCAAAAGAACGAAACTTGGGATGTAGTAGATCTGCCAAAAGGAAAGAGGACTGTAGGATGCAAATGGATCTTCACCGTGAAATACAAAGCTAATGGGTCGATTGAGAGGTATAAAGCGAGACTGGTAGCGAAGGGATTTACCCAGATCTACAGAATAGATTACCAAGAGACCTTTGCTCTGGTTGCCAAGATGAACTCAATGAGAATTTTGTTCTCTCTTGCTGTTAATTTCAATTGGCCTCTACGTCAATTTGATATGAAGAATGCATTTCTTCATGGCACTCTTGAAGAGGAAGTCTACATGGATCTACTCCTAGTATTTGAAGATTCAAGGAGAGGGAAAGTCTAAAACAATCACCACGAGCTTGGTTTGAAAGATTTTCTCAATTTTTGAAGAAACATGGCTTTACATAGAGTCAAGAGGATCATACACTATTTTTCAAGTGCTCTTCACAGAAGATCACCATACTTATTGTCTATGTTGACGATATTATTGTGATTGGGGACAATGCTGAAGAAATAAAAGAAATGAAGACTCAACTGGAAAAAGAGTTTGAAATAAAAGACTTGGGGAATCTCAGGTATTTTCTGGGAATGGAAGTGGCAAGAACCTCTAACCACCTATTTGTCTCCCAAAGAAAATATGTTCTTGACTTGCTTAAAGAAGCAGGAACTTAGGAAGCAAACCAGCAGCTACCCCAATAGATCCAAATCATAGATTGGGACTTAATAATGAAAGAAATCCTATTGACAAGGGAAGGTACCAGAGACTTGTTGGGAAGCTAATCTACCTCTCCCATACACGACCAGACATAGCATATTCAGTGGGAGTAGTCAGCCAGCTTATGCACTCACCAATGGAATGTCATATGGAAGCTGTTCAAAGAATTTTGAGATATCTAAACGCTACACCAGGAAAGGGTCTACTGTTCAAGAGAAATGATCACTTCTTGGTGGAAGTTTACACTGATGCAGACTGGGCTGGTTTAGTTACATACAGAAAATCTACATCAGGCTATTGTACCTTCGTAGGAGGGAACCTAGTTACCTGGAGGAGCAAGAAGCAAAACGTGGTGGCTAGATCTAGTGCAGAAGCCGAGTACAGGGCTATGGCTCAAGGGATATGTGAGGTTCTATGGATTCAAATGCTTCTAAAGGAACTTAAACTAGAACAAGCCTTACCAATGAAGGTATTTTGTGACAATAAAGCCGCAATTAGTATTGCCCATAGTCCTGTTCAACATGACCGTACCAAACATATTGAAGTGGACCGACACTTCATTAAAGAAAAAATTGAAAATGGTCAAATCACAACCCCTTTCGTGACAAGTCATCAACAGATAGCTGATGTTCTCACCAAAGGAGTTCCAGTTGCTACCTTTGAAGATTTGGTATGCAAGCTGGGAATGTGCAACATCTACTCACCAGCTTGAGGGGGAGTATTGGTAGTGTTGGGACAAAGACCAGATTATATCTGGTCTTCAAGAGATACTTTATTGGATTTCAAATATTTTATTTACTTCTTGTTTTAGTAATGTTTCCTTGTCTTGTCTCCCTATTTTATGGCTGATTTCGTCTTTATGTTTTCTAGTTGGGTTGTCCTATTTATACTCAGTTACACTTTGTATCATTCAATATAAAAAAATATACTTTATTGATAATCTTAATATTTCTCTCTCTCCAACTTTTACCATAAAAAGACGTGCATGATGAATTTTAATTGGGCAAAACAATACCTATGGATAGGTAAAAAAAAACCCTTATTTATTTAAATTTTATTTTTACTTTTATTTTTATTTTTAGTATGGGTCTTTAAAAGTTGGCAGTGGTTCAAAGATCAGATTCTAGGAGAACGTTTGGGTGGGGGAGGATTTTATTTCGACAAAATAGGTCGAATCCTTTAGAAGGTGGTTGCTTTAGCTACTTTTTAGGCCTACTTGGTTAGAGCAAAACAGAAGGACTTTTGAAGATGAAGAAGATAGTTCAGACTCTTTATGGGATAAAATTAGATAATGGGTTGCAGTTTGGTTGCGTGATGTAAAAGAAATTAAAGCATTTCTTTCTCTGTTTTGGTCTGGGATTGGAGTTCATTTTTGTTATTTTTTTTCGTTATTAGTGGATTTCTTATCAACCCTTTTGTATCAATTCTTTAATTAATACAAGTTCCGTGTTTATCAAAGAGAAAAAAAAAGGATCATAACAGTTCAAGGATTTTTTTTTTAAAGCTTTAGAAGAACATTGTTTTGCTATCTCTATGGGATTAAAGGTAAATTCTCAGCTTCTCTTTGGGCTTTGGTGGCAAAGGAATTCAACAACTTTCCACTTTCTTTAATTACTCTTAGTTGTAGAAGTACTTCGTTTTGTGGTGTTTAAGTTTGTTTTATTCTTTGAGTTGTGTTTATTTATGTATTTATTTTTTGATCTCTTGTATTGGAGGATATACCTTATCCTCTTCTTTACTTGTATTTTAACTTTTGTTTGTGAATAAAAGTTTTGTTTCTTATTTAAAAAGACACATTGCTTTGCAGTGTTTTAGAGGTATGCTGTTTTAAATTCGTTTTCTTTGTTATTGATGATATGATAGAACCTGCAATCCCAATCACCAAAGCACACACAATTTTCCACAGCAAAGATAATAACAATGAACACTTCTTAAGATGGAATTATTTTGTTTATATATTGTTGATGATTAAGCAGAGGAAACAAAGGGAAAGTAGGGAGAGTATTCGAGACTACTTTTCTCGCCAAGAGCTCAGCTCTGTTTCACCAGAAAATTAAGGGAGAGTATCTGAGACTCCTTTTCTCCCCTAGAGCTCAGCTCTGTTTCACCAGAAAATTCATTTCATAATCCCCCAAAGCCTCCCCCTATCCTCGAATATTACTCGGATTCGCTTCACAACCTTCTCGTCTTCCCGTCTATTCTCAAAAGCTATTTGATTGATATGATAGGTGGTCATCTTCTTGATTCCCAACAAAGAGCTCTACAGACGAACAAGAAGACAATCTCCTCGAACCGATTGCCCCGGGATGGTCAAACACGAAGGATGGTGAACCCTAGGGCTTGGCTGATTTTTCTCAGCCCTTTCTCTCTCTCTGTTATGTGTGTAACACTCTCCTCTCAGGAGTGTTTCACGTGTTGTTCATTAAGCTAACAATTAGAAAACTTTTCTCATTATTTAACTCTTCTTTTTATGTGTTGTTAGCTCTCTTTTTTTTCCCGCTTAAGAAACCAAAATGAGATTTATTAAAGGAATAGGCCACTGCATTGCCTATGGAATAAGCATTGACTCACCCTTGTTACTTGTGCTCCTTGATTCTCTCTCTTGTTAAATATATATATATATGATGCTCTTTGATCTCATAGTGAATGATAAGTGTTTAATGTAGTTATAATAAGCCTCTTTGTCAATATATTTTACTATCCCAAATGCCACCTTAGTTTTGAATTTGTTGATAAACTGTAACAATGTTTCAATAAGATATCTATTTTTTCTCCCCTGGGACTCGAAACCATGACCTAGTTCTCACACTCATACACACCTCTGAGTCCCAGACCAATTAAGCTAGCCCCAATTGGTCCCCTATTCCCTAATATTACTCAACCCCCTTCCCAAAATACCCCTACACAGAATCTTATGTAACTAACTGACATTCCTGCTGTAAGAAAGAATGTCAACAATTTTCACAGGTCAGCAGCCACTTAGATAAAGATAAGCCAATTCACACATAAGCACCTGCACTTACTCAACAAAGAAACTCTAACTATCCTCTGCCATGCCTCACATATGTGAAGCGAATAGGAGGCCTAGCAGGGGACCTATCATGATACCTTATCCTCTTCCTACTTGTACTTCTGTTTTGTTTTCTTAATAAAATTTTGTTTTTTATATAGAAGAAAGAAAAAGAAAGATTTATCACGGTGCTAGATTTTGATTGCCCTAGCGAGGTTGCTTTGGCTAAAATTTGTGAAAGAACATGCTTGATATTTGTTTAATCAGTATCTCACTTGGGAAGCTTCTTTCTTCTTCCTCTCGAACTTGTATTTAATAAAGAATATAATATAAGAACAGGTGGATAAGAAATCCACCCTGGAAAGCAGATAACAAAATGAAGAAGATAATGAAAGAGCAGGTGGATAAGAAATCCACCCTGAAACAGATAACAAAATTACAAAAGGGGACTCAAATCCCTGGCCATAACAGAAAAGGAAAAACTGCTAAAATCCTTACAAGCCATAAAGCCCAATAGCCCACCTTCCAAAGAATTCTTCCTCTCTTGTTAACATGAAGCCCTTGACATAAACCCATCATATCAGAACAAAATCTCGGAACCACAGAACTTCTTCCAAACTCCTTCAAAATCTTACACCATAAATTTAGGGAGAAGCTATTGTGTAGAAATGAGTGATTTGTAGACTCACAAGCCTTTTCACAAAGTACACAGCATCCTGGAGATAATGATTGATACGGTCTTCTTCCTTGTAACACATCCTGAACACTCAGTTTTACCGAACTTAACAACCAAGTGAACACCTGAATGTTAGCCGTGTTTTCTTTATTCTTGTTGCCTATATGTTAGTTAACTTAGATTATGCAAGGAAAACTTAATTTGCAATATGCAACATTTGGATGTAATGTGTTGTTTTCCCCTTTTTCTTATGAGCATACTGCTGCTTAATTTATGTGTAGTGCTACTCATGTTATGTCTTATAATTGGTAACTTTTCCTACAGTTAACAGAACTTATTAATGCTGAGGGCTATAGTGATTGGATATGCTTAACAGCAGAGTTCACAATGAAGTCTCTACGTTCTTGGCAGGTTAGTTCTCTCTTTTCCTTTTGAGTATATTATAAACAAGTAATTTGATGGTGTTTTAGCTTGTTTGAACAAAATCTGCCTGTAACAAAAAAAGTTGACCTTTTCTGTTAGTGGGCCAGCAGTAGCGTTTACTATGTTTTGGGGCTTTGGTCGAGACTGGTGGCATCTGTACCGTACTTTAAAGGTGACAAACCAAACATGCTGGATAAATATGTGCCTACAATTATAGAGTGCTTTGTATCTACAAGGTTTGAATCTTTGCAGGTAAGTTTGTGTTACCTTAGCGGGTTTTCTTTGGTTTTGTTTTATTCTGAATCATTTGATCATCCCTTCCCACATTTATCTGCTGCAGTCTGAACTCTCGGATGAGCTTTCCGAGAACTCTCTTGATAACCTTGAACTCCTTCAGGATCACCTTGATTTCTTTCCTTATCTCTGCAGATTTCAGGTTTGGACTAGGCTTTTATTTTAAAATTCTCCAGTCAATTTTTAATTCTATTGTAATTCTGACATAGGGTCTTTTACTTGGTAACCAAACTGCAGTATGAAAGCTGCAGTTCTTATATAATGAAGGTTATGGAGCCAATCTTGCACGTATATATGGTATGCTCGAATAAATTTTACACAATTTTTTTTAAGGTCTCAGTTGTATAATAAATAGGGTGAAATATTTCACATTGAACTTGACATTGTCCAAAACATATAATTTCAATGTATATAGGAACAGGCAAACCTCCAAGCTTATGCAGAAAATAATGAATTTTGCATGACTGAAGCCAAACTGGCCTGGATAGTGCATATCATTGCTGCTATTCTTAAGACAAAGCAAATTTCTGGATATAGGTAAAACTTTTACATGCTGATTGCAGTTATATATTCCAGCTGGGTGATGAACTTCTCTCTAATTCGCTTCCCTATTGTAGTGGTGAATTGCAAGAACTGCTTGATGCAGAGCTCTCAGCACGTATTTTTCAGTTGATAAATGTCACTGACAATGGTGCGCACAGACAGGTATTACGTTGTAGAGAGAACATTTTAGCGTATAGGTGATAAATTTTGTGAAAAACTATCTGTACCCTTTGGAATCTTAAGAACGTTATGTTGTGAGTGTCTATCCTTTGAATGTCTCGTTTAAACTCGCACTATACGACTTTATATGTGAACGTGGGAATGTATCTGGGTTTTACTTTTTATTTCCAACTGTTGAAGTATTAGATTTCACGACTTCACCTGCATAAATATGATAAAGTCCAAATAATGAGGAACACGAATATAGGAATCTATACTATTATTAATTAGATTATTTTAGGATTATATAATTATTTTTTATTTAATTATTAGGTTTTATTTATTTTTGAGTAACTAGTTTAATATTTCCTTTTTATGATCGTTTCTAGAAGATGTTAGTTTCCTAGTTTTGTCTAAGAGCTTCTCTATAAATAAGCTCTTCTATGTTCATTATTTTTAAGACTTAGATTAATGATATACAACTATTCAGAAATTCTCTCTCTAATATTCTTCTTCTCTCTCTAAAGTTCTTCCTCTCCTTCTCTAAATTCTTCCTAAATTTCTCTCTTTCTCTTCTTTCTCTCATCTTTTCTAAATTTTCACTCTTATTCTACATCACCAAACTATATAAATTTAGTGATAAAAAACTTCATATTGCTTTGTAGTTATTTGTAATATGACGAGTTCCAACATTTTAACTAGCATATAGGGAGAGTAACTGTTGTTTGTGGTTTGTAGCATCAGTGACCTTTTAAGTTCTTCAATTTGCTTTTTAAGTTCAGCAACTTCCAAATTTGCATTGTCCACTATTTATTGCTTTTGTGGCGCATTTGCACAACTATCCTGATATTTATTAGTGTATACTGCTTTTGGTGTTTCTGATATTTGTCTTTCACATGTGTGGTTCACTTTTTGCATTCACACAACCAAATGTGTTTTTTCTCTTACTTTTCTTGGTGTCACAACCTGTTAACTAGGATATTGCCAGGGCTGTACTAAGGCATTGGTCAGTTCTACTTCTATATGAATAATTTTTTTTTTTTTTTCCGATAAGAAACAGAGACTGATATTATTGATGTGATAGTAGAAATACAAAAGGTTATTGATAAGCCTCCAGTGCGTTTTATCTAAGGCATAAGAAGAAGCATCAGCAGGGTCAGGGTCAAGCTACATTGCTGGATGATGATATCGCATAGAAGGGAGAAGATGTGGAAGCTGAGTTGTCATCCTTAGGGGTTTTGCGGGTTGTATATGTCTGAGTGCGTAGCAGGGGAAATTTGTTAGGAAAATAACAAAGTTAGTTAGCAATGATGAGAATAAAGGAGAGTTAGGCTTTGTTTGGTAGGAGGGATGAGTGGAAGGATGGAGAGGGTTGGAGGGAGAGAAGTGGATCTTCTTTTGTTTGGTGGGAGGGAGAGATGGAGGGGGAGGAAAAGTGGAGGGGAAAAGTCTCCCTCCAAGCTCACAAAATCTCATCCTTCCAACTTTGGAAGATTCGAGAGAAATGAAGAAAAAAAAAAAATTGACATATATATCCTCTAAAATAATTATTTAAATACTTATAAAATGGGTATTATAGTAATTTCATGAATAAATATTCTCTATCCTTCTTACTCTCCATCCTTCTTACCAAACAAAATAGGGGATTATCACTCTCCTCTTCCTCCTTCACATTCTCCATCCTTTCTTAATTGACGTAGCGTCCTACTCTTAATTTTCTTGGTGTCACACCCTGTTAACTAGGATATTGCGAGGGCTGTACTAAGGCATTGGTCAGTTCTACTTCTATATGAATAATTTTTTTTTTTTTTTCCAATAAGAAACAGAGACTGATATTATTGATGTGATAGTAGAAATACAAAAGGTTATTGATAAGCCTCCAGTGCGTTTTATCTAAGGCATAAGAAGAAGCATCAGCAGGGTCAGGGTCAAGCTACATTGCTGGATGATGATATCGCATAGAAGGGAGAAGATGTGGAAGCTGAGTTGTCATCCTTAGGGGGGTTGTATAAGTCTGAGTGCGTAGCAGGGGAAATTTGTTAGGAAAGTAACAAAGTTAGTTAGCAATGATGAGAATAAAGGAGAGTTAGAGAGAGGGAGAGAGGATAGGAAGAAAGTGAGTAGTAGAGTGGAGAGACCAGGCTCTCGAATCACCTAGGTATCGTGTAATCCAATTTCATTTGCAATATCAATTTACATTTCTCTCTTTCTTGCTGGTTCCTATCAGTTATCATTTCAGAAAAAAAAAAAAAAAAAAAGTAAAAAGAAATACAAAAGGTTATAAAACAGGGACTTCTATGTGTGATAATATTGTAGAAACAGGGACTTGTATATGAATGATGGTTTGGCTAGGTCTATACAAACTCATGGCCAGATGGACTTTGAGTTTGAATCATTTTCTGACACTTTATTGTGGTACAGTAGTTCCTATTGTAATGCTAATGTCTGAATATGTTATTTTTTTTTTTAATTTTATTTATTTATTTAGTATTTTTTGTGTCTGTGGTGTACTGTCAAAGATTTGAAATTGCTTCAATTCTGCGAACCAGTCTTTAACAAATTTATTCATTTCTGTAGATAAATAGGGTGTTTCAGTTTCTTTTCCTCGTGTATCATTGCGTGGAATTTATAGATTCTGTTATGGCTTAGTTGAATTTGGTGTCGACTGAATTGCTTGTCGAGTGTGCAATAACAAAGGAGCTTGCTCCAGTTACTATAATTGTTGGAAAAACGATCTATTTCACCTATCTTCCATCTTTCTGCTTATAACCCAATTATTTTTGTTATTCTTGCTTTAATCTATATGGTTTTTGCTAATTTTCTTGGATGATGGCAGAGGTATGGTGAAATAAGTAAGCAAAGACTTGATCGTGCAATTCTTACCTTCTTACAACATTTCAAAAAGTCCTATATTGGTGATCAGGCAATGCATTCTTCGAAGGTAAGTGGTTTTTTCTTGCTCTTCGCACTGGGCAACTTCATATTCCTTGATGTTCATTTCCTAATACTGCAGCAGTTATTTTCCCGACTATCGGAGCTTCTTGGACTCCATGATCACTTGCAAGTTTTGAATGCAGTTGTTGGAAAGATAGTTACAAATCTTAAGTCTTACGCTAAGGTAAGATATTAGCTAGCTTATTGAACTTGTACTTATAATTTATTTTGTACATGATATATCTTGAATTGCAGTGCAAAGAAGTCATTGATCATACCTTGAGCCTTTTCCTGGAATTAACATCTGGGTTAGTTCTTCTCTTAGAGGATCCAATTTAATTGGTCTTATTCACTTTCTTCTCTCCACCATGTAATATCAGTGAATGTTAACCTGCAATTTAGCAGATATATGACGGGAAAGCTGCTCCTGAAGTTGGATACCATTAAATTCATATTGACACATCACAATGTAAGATCTTATTGAAATTTTTCATATTATTTTTTCTACTTTTACATTGAATGAAATGCTTCTGAACTTGAATTAGTAAATGATTTGGCAAAGTGATATTATTTTTTTTTCAGAAGGAGCACTTCTCTTTCCTAGAAGAGCCCACATGTTTCAGAAGTAGAACAATCTTTTACTACACTGTTGGCTTGTTGATTTTCATAGAGGATAGCCTTCTAAAATTTAGATCTTCAATGGATCCTCTTATGCAGGTAGGCAATCTATTTTCTCTTATTTTGTCGCAGTTTTTAATAAGTTGCAATTTTAATAAGGTGATTTTTTGATTCCTTGTTCATCGAATTCTATATTTAGTTTTTTTAAAAGAAATATAGAACTTTGGATTAATGGGAAGAGAACTTTACAAGAACGGGACAAGATGTCCCGGAATTGAAAACAAAGTTAAAAAATACTAGAGAAAGCAAACCAGATTAGACCAACCCCGGAACAAATCTGAAAATGAGAAATCCCTAAGATCTTTTTGTTCTCTAACCCATATTGCAACCCAAAACTGGACTTTATCCCATGTATTATCTACGGACTTTGTTCCCTAAGATCTTTCGAGTTGTGTTCACCTTTTTTTTTTTGGGTCACGTTTAGTGCTTAATATTTTTCCTAAACTGATGCTCTCATGCTACTGTTGTGAATAGCTCGACTTTCAGTCATCTTGTAGTCAATGGAATTACTTTTGATTGTCATCCAATAACTTTTTTGAGTGGTGGTTGTGCCATTTAAGGTTTTTGTTAGTCTGGAATCTGCACCTGATGCAATGTTTCGGTCTGACATGGTAAAATATGTGTTAATCGGCCTGATGCGGGATCTCAGAGGAATAGCAATGGCGACAAGCAGGTTGGTATAGTGGCCATCTTAGAAGTTAGAACACTTTCTTATTAGTTCTTGAGAAGGCCTTTTTCTTAATTTTTTTCTGTTTTCTTCTGGTTTCCTTCATTGATTATTAGTTTTTTCTTTTTGTAGTCGTAAAACGTACGGCTTCCTTTTTGAGTGGCTCTATCCTGCACGTACTCCACTTCTCTTGAAAGGCATATCACATTGGATTGACGTACCAGAGGTAATGGGCAACATCTTTACCATTTTGATACATGCAACTTGTCTGCTAAGAGATACATAGATCCACACACACACACACATGCATATGTATTGTCTGTTACTTATAAGAATGGAGTCTGTTAATGTATTTTGTACCTTGTATTTCTGCTGAATTTTAGAGGGTATTCTTTGATTTATTTTTGGTTGTAAGTCTGTAATTAGTTTGTTCGTGTGTGTGTGTGTGTGTGTTTTTTTTTTTTTTTCCTCCTGTGAATTGATTATTGTATGTTAGGATAACTAACATGCTTAAATTGTTGGAACATGGGAACTGTGTCATGCTTGAATTGTTTGATATGCTTATTTTGTTGCAGCAATTATGGATTTTGGACCTGGTAACTTGTCAGGTTGAAAAGAGAGAGAGAGAGAGAGAGAGAGAGAGAGAGAGAGGTTTGACTTAGAGGGAGAAGAAGATGCAAACTGAATCTCACTTTCCCTGTGGTTTTTACCCTTTATCTTTAAACTGTTTATCATATGCAAGATCCCAACTTGAAAAACAGCTTTTGTTTTCAAGCAGATCCTTTTCATCACTGATATTGTTGCACAGTTAATTTTCTCATTTTACTTCTCGGTTTTACCACCATTCGGATTGTAGCATGTTAATACTTTCCCGGATTAATTTTCAAAAGAATTCTATTAGATTATTAGCTTAATCTTTTTCTGTTTAAGTTGCTTATTCATTGAAAGTCATGTGACACATCACAAAGAAAAAAAAAAGAAAGAAAAAAGTTCTGTTGTTATTCTATTGAATGTAGTTTGTTAATCTCTTGAAAATTACAAAGAACTGCACTCTATGTTTCCTTTATTCAAAAGTATTTTGAGACATGGAATTGTACAGGTAATGACTCCATTGTTGAAATTCGTGGCTGAGTTGGTTCTGAACAAGTCCCAGAGATTGACCTTTGATTCATCTTCTCCTAATGGTATATTACTTTTTCGAGAAGTGAGCAAAATAATAGTAGCCTATGGATCGAGGGTTTTACCTCTTGCCAACAGAGCAGATCTGTATACATTCAAATACAAGGGAATATGGATTTGTCTGACAATTCTGACTAGAGGTATCGATATTTCGTAATTCTACTACTTTTTTCTTGTTGAGTTTTTTTTTAACTTGTCTTTAACAATGATAAAAAATTGCATAAAGCTAATTAGACTTCACAAAGCAAGGTTAATTTGATGTATAAATAGACACGCCTATCCTATATCTGTTTTCTTCACAATCTCAATTTTCTCTCCACCTGTTTCATTTTCATCTGAAGTTATACTAGATATTGTACTTATTGAGTTTTTGGACAATGCGTGCTCCTCATTAGATACCATTTTCGAGCAACTAAACTTCTGTACTATTCCATGTAAAAAGATTGTAATGACATTTAGAAGACTTGGGCATAGTTTCTTTCCATTTTCTGGTCAGTGTTGTCAATTTTGAAATGCTGCTAAGGGGGAGTTAGACAAATGAAAACCATGTGATGTAGGATAAGATGAGAATTTAGTAAGAGAATAGGTAGAAGAGCAAGGGGTGATAGAATGTAGGTAGAAATAGATGAATTGGTAGAAAAGCAATAGAGAATCAAGATAAGAACTCAAAGAGAAGAACAACTATAGAGGAGAAAACTCAATAATCACTCAATATTCATTCATAATTTCATATTCTCATAATCTGAAAAACAATTACATAGTTAAACCTATTTATAGATAGGCAATTAGACACAACTAGGAAACTAGACACATTCTAGAAACTGATAGAAATGGAAAACTTAAAACTAGTTACTCAAAATTAAAATAAACCTAATAATTAAATAAAACCTAATTTAATAATAATAATTATTATTATAATATTTCTAAAATATTCCTTTCCTATTCTTCATCACCATGTTTGTTGAGTGTTGATATCATTGCGAAGCTATTTGGAAATTATGTACAGGGCACTAACCAATTTCTTCTTTCATACTGTTAAGGAATAGATATCCTAAAAATTAAGCAGGTAGTAAAATGGCTCAACCTAGTATGCTATTGTTTAAGCAAGGAATAGTTTTACTAAATAGCAGACTCTAAAAAGAAGGACAAAGAGAGAGAGAGAGAGAGGGGGTGTGGAACTCATATTAGTGGAAAACACACTTGCAGACTCTCTCTTGTGTGTAGGCGGTCTAATGATTAGGAACCACATGTGAGGCTTGATACTTTTAAATGTGCATAAATAAAAATTTCTTGGAATAGGGGTCAAAAGGATTTGAAGAGGATGAGGCTCTCTCTTGTGTGTAGGCGGTCTAATGATTAGGAACCACATGTGAGGCCTGATACTTTTAATTGTGCATAAATAGAAATTACTTGGAATAGCAAAAGGATTTGAAGAGGATGAGGCAAGCAACTTTGCTCGATCCCTTATTAAGCGATTGATTGTCCTATTTAGGGCATTGTTTACTAATGAATGAAAAGAATGGTAATGGGAACGGGTTTGAAGAGGAGTGATAAGGAATCAAAGCTCGAATCAAAGCTCGAGTTATCCCTTTCTAATTTAACTAAGTATGTGAGGCATTGACAAATATTTGTGTTTTGGGGTAAATCCCTGAATTTGATTAGAACAATTTTTATTAAATACTGATCAATTCTAGATTAAGCTTGAATATGATTAAAGCAAAAAATAGAGCAAAAAAAGAAAAAGAAGCAGAGTAGTGTTATTTTAGGGGTTATGGATCCTAATTAAGCTAGGGTATACTTACCCTAAACCTTTCAAGGGAATAAAAACGTGAGTTACATGCATTAAATTAAGGAAAATGTGCCACTGTTACATGGAGAAACTTCCTAACCAAGTAACATGTTAATTCCCTAGTAACTAACCCCTAAACCGGGTAGTTTCTGGTTTATCTTTGCTGGTTTTGAGTGAGACCGCTGAGGTGGCAGCTTCTAGGTTGCTTCCTAAGGCAGTTTACTAAACTCTAAACTAGTTCTTAGTACTTCTATGTTATCTAATCATTGTCTTTCACTAAAACCATGGCTGGAACCAGATCCTAGGAAACAAGGAAAACTGTTTTTATCACTTGGCAGCCTTGTCTCACACTAACTTCTTGGCTTCCAAGTTTCAGCTCCTTATAAATAGGAGCAGCCCTTTCACACAAAGGGGCAACAATTCCTTCACACAAAAACTCTCTCATACAATCACTCTCTCTCTCTCTCTCTCTCTCTCTCTCTCTCACTCAGCTGTTTATGTTTCTAGCCACTGCAGTGGCTGAAAATCTCATTTTTCTTGCATTTTAGTCCTCCCGATAGTTACAAAACATCCCCTAACCTCCTATATATCACTCTAGATCCTGTTCTTAGTCTAAAAACACTAATTCGACTTCGTTCCCCTATCAGAAAGTGATCTTTAGTGTCTTTGCATGCATGATCAACTGCTGTTTCTATATAAACAGTGGCTGATCTTTGTTCTTTTATCATATATCTCAGCTTCTAGTCTTCGTTTCTCATTCATACCTTATCTTATATTCATCACCTAAGTGCCATATCCTATTTTATAAGGTTTTATACTAGTTCATACCTGATAAACATTAGTTTACATACATAAAGTGGCTGATCATTCATCTCCACTTTTCTGTATCACAAGGAATGTGACGTGAACACCTTTAATTTGATCATTAGTCTCCTACTTCATGTTTTATATACCTATGCTCATATACGTCCATGATCAAGGCTTAGTCAGTATGTAATCGAGCTATATTTCAAACAACAAATCATCATCTATTCCTTCTTTCGTATATTTACTAGCATCTCATTCAAAGAACTTAGCCATTCAAGATCCCAACCCCATGTTCATGGTAGTTTTTCCACTAAGACAACATCTTCTGTTTCCTGGTATTTTATATTATCATATCTTATTTTCAGTTCTTTATTTTTCAGTATAAGCTTATTCCAGTTAACTGGTCCTCACATTACAACCCTTTATCGTCAACATTTATATTTCATCAACTTTACTTTCAGCTATATTTAAGTTTCAGCTCATTTACTTTCTATTATTTAAGTTTCAGTACTTTTTCATTTACACTTCAATACTTTAGAATCTAGTTAACTGGTCCTATTTTTGTTTTAGATCTTTAAATTACCAGTTTTTTATTGTTATATATATTTTTCTATCTAACAAACTTAACTATCTACTGTATCTATCTACCTATACTTATCTTTAATTTTTATATTCAATTATGTTGTCTTAATTTTTGAGTAACAAACAAGTAATCACACATTTTCAAAAATAAAAAATTACCATGAACAATTTGTTTCCTAAATTTGTAAGTAAACACATGAATGGATGGGAAAGGGAAAGAATTTTCTTATTCCCTTTCCCAATACGGTCTATGACACATTAGTAAACATTTTCTTAATTCATTGCTATATGTCCTATATTATATATATCAAGACATAAGGCATTAGTACCTACAAAATAAAATTTATAGTTACATTTGTTATCAGATTCTGGCTGAATTACATAGTTCCACTTCTATTGCAGCGTTATCTGGAAGTTATGTCAATTTTGGTGTCTTTGAACTTTATGGTGATAGAGCACTGGCTGATGCCTTAGATATTGCTTTGAAGATGATATTATCGATTCCTTTCTCTGAGGTGTTAGCATTTCCGAAGGTATGACACTTTAAGTCCTATTTCTTTGCACGTAATGGTAACTAGAGAATTCTAATATTTTACTATCACGTGTTATACAGAATTTTTGTTACTATAAATTTTCATAACAGATAAATTTCCCATTTAGTTACGTTTTCCTTATGCCTATATTCTACCATTATTGTGGAATCTTGACTATGCTTTGTAGAAGTTGTTCCTAACTTACAGATTCCTGAGAGAAATATTCCATTGTTAAGTCTGGAATCTCTCTCTCTCTTTCTCTCTCTTTTTGTGTGAAGCAATCGTAAATAGTAAATATTGTTTTGGATTTATTCACTACACTTTCTGTGAGAATGTACCGGAAAGGAAAAAATATAGGCAATGCTGAGAAACTTATTTTATTAACTGCCGAATTATATACAGAAAGGGATGAGAATAAATAGAGTTATTCCAGCTGATAACAAATCATGAAACTAGGAAAATAATCTGCTAGAAATCTAGAAAAATATGAATTTCAAAAGGCAACAAACTAAATCCTATTTTATCTCCTAAAATTCGGATTGCATAAGCTATCCAAAGAAATCTTCAACAACCTCTCAGTTTACAGGTCATCCGAGAGATTTTCAACTCTCCCTCAAGTTGGATTATACACGTCAAACAATCCCAGCTTTCTTATCATCTTCTCGAATAAAGGCCGTTGCAACCCTTTGGTAAAAATATCAGCTGTCTGCTTGGGAGAAGTGACATAAGGAATACTTTCTTCAATCTTTCCTTTAATGAAGTGTCGATCAACCTCTTCGTGCTTGGTTCGATCATGATGGCCAGGATTATGAGCTATACTAATAGCTGCCTTATT
Organism: Trema orientale; assembly: GCA_002914845.1. Classification (NCBI taxonomy): domain Eukaryota; kingdom Viridiplantae; phylum Streptophyta; class Magnoliopsida; order Rosales; family Cannabaceae; genus Trema; species Trema orientale. The sequence continues at coordinate 307,935 of JXTC01000215.1, forward strand.
ATCACAATACAACTTAACCGGTCTCTTGGTTGCTACTTGGAGTTCTTCAAGTAGTAACTTTACCCAGATTATTTCACTAACCCCATTAGCCAAAGATCTGAATTATGCTTTTGCACTGCTTCTTGCAACGACATTTTGTTTCTTGCTCCTCCATGTCTCCAAATTACCCCAAACATAAAAACAATATCCAGAAGTGGATCTTCTATCGATTACTGAACATGCCCAATCAGCGTCAGTATAAGCTTCAATCTCACAAAGCTCACCCTTCTCAAAGAAAATACCTCTCTCAAGACTTCCCTTTAGGTACTTTAGAATCCGAATAACAACGTCAAGATGTTCTTGATAAGAGCATGCATAAATTGACTTACCAAATTGACAGGGAAAGCAATATCTGGTCTAGTGTGAGCTAAATAGATAGTGTGAGCTAAATAGATAAGCTTCCCAACGGGTCATTGATATCTACCCTTGCCCACTAGAGTGCTAGTGCCTTGGTCACTCAATTTAACATTCAGATTAGCAGGAGTGTCAACTGGCTTACAGCCGAGCAGTCCAGTCTCCTTCAATAGATCTAGTATGTATTTTCGTTGAGACACAGATATACTAGATCTATTCTTTGCAATCTCCATGCCTAGAAAATACCTCAACGAACCCAGATCTTTGATCTCAAATTCATCTGCCAGTTTTTTCTTCAAAGGATTCATTTCTGAAGTGTTGTCCCTCGTTAGTATAATATTATCAACACACACAATTAGTATAGTTAACTTACCATCCTTATGTTTGTAGAAAAGAGAGTGATCGGCATGAGCTTGTTTATATCCCAGTTGACGAACTTCTCTAGTGAATCTTTCAAACCATACTCTTGGTGACTGTTTAAGTCCATAGAGGGACTTTTTTAGTCTACACACTTGACTTGTCACTCCTATATTGTTAAATCCTGGAGGAAGTTCCATGTATACTTCCTCGGATAAGTCCCCATTTAGGAAGGCATTTTTGATGTCGAGTTGTTGAAGGGACCAATCTAAATTGGCAGCCAAGGAGAGGAGAACACGAACTATATTGAATTTGGCTACTGGGCAAAAGTTTCTTGATAGTCTACGCCGTAGGTTTGAGGTCATTTTGCAACCAAGCATGCCTTGTATCGTTCAGTAGACCCATTAGATCTATACTTCACTGTATAAAGCCATTTACAACCGACTAGGACAACATCTCTTGGTCTGGAAACTTCCCAGGTTTCATTTTTCTTTAGAGCCTTCATTTCGTCTTCCACTGCGTCTTTCCATTTTTGAAGTGCTTCTTCAATTGTCTTGGGAATTTCAACCTCTGCTAGATTACACACGAAGGTTCTCATTGAAGATAATAAATGATCATATCTCACAACCTGAGCTATAGGATGCTGCGTACAAGAATGAACTCTTTTCCTTAAAGCAATGGGTAAATCATCAGTATTATCAGTAGGAAAGAGAGCTTGTGAAGTACTTGAGTTCGAGTCAAAATCATGACAAGTTTCAAGAAGTAGGGGAGGTTTAACCCTTTGTTGATTGTTTCGACGAGAATAAACGTGTAGCTCGTGAGTATTGGCAGGACATTTAAATTAGGCATCTCAGTTTCGCTTTTATTTTCCTCTTCTATCATTTGTATATCAGAATTATTGTCGCTTTTTGGCAGTGTGTGAATGTCAAAAGAATAATTCCAGATTTTACTTTCACTTTCAATCTCCCCCTGAAGGGAATTTTTTTGAAAAAAGGGTTTTAAAAAAAAAAAAGAACATCCATTGTCACAAATAATTTTTTCTTTTCTGGGAAATAGCATTTGTAACGCTTTTGGTTTGCACCATAACCCAAGAAAATACATTTAAATACCTTTGGATCAAGTTTATTGTGATTAAGCTTGTGGTTATATGCAAAAGCAGTACATCCAAAAACTTTCAATGGAAAATCATTAATAATTCGAGTTTCTGGGAAACATGCTGAGAAAAAATTTATTGGAGCTTGGAATTCAAGAGCACTTGTTGGCATTCTATTTATGAGATAGCAAGCTGTGAGGAGTGCATCACCCCAAAAATGAGCCATTGAAAGAAGTGAGCACTAGGTATAGAGCACCAATCCGTTCTTCCATTGAGTTAATGAGCCAGGCCATGACCAATGCATTGTTGATGTCCCATGTTGAGTAAGTGGGATCAATCAGTTCTGGTTTCTTCAGAGTACCATCGATGTATCTAATTTTTCCTCTCCCTCTTATAACTATTTGGACAGAATGGGACCATTGAAAGAAGTTTTTGCCATTGAGTTTGTAAAAATTGATTTGGAGAGAGGAGTCATCGAAAGAAGCAATGGGGTTAATTGTAAGGCTCGTGGAAGATGAAGGTTCAGTAGAACCAATGACCTTCCTGTCCTTGCTTAACCTAGTAAAGGCTTGGTTATAGCTATCGTCCATTTGTTTTTCCCCTCAATGGAAACCGACTTTGATACCATGTGAGAAGGTACCAGAGAGGAAAAAATATAAACACTCCTGAGAAACTTATTTTATTAACTGCTGAATTACATACAGATAGGGCTGAGAATAAATAGAGTTATTCTAGCTGATTACAAAATGTGAAACTAGGAAAATAATCTGCTAGAAATGAGGAAAAATATAAATTTCAAAAAACAACAAAATAAAGCTTATTTTATCTCCTAAAATTCAGATTGCATAAGCTATCCAAGAAATCTTCAACAATCCCTCGCTTTAGAGGTCATCAGAGAGATCTTCAACACTTTCTTTTACGGGCAAAACAATCCTACGTTTCTTTCTGAAAATCTCAACATAGTCATGGGTCCTACTTAATTGTACAATATACTTGAAATGGCCAAGTCAATGTGTGCAAAGACTGTTGACCGAAAAGTTTGAACTTTTCAAATACTTGAGAATATCTAATCTTTTTTTAATTAGTTAATTAATTAATTAATTTATTTTTAAAAGAAAGAACGCAACAATCTTGCTTTCAAGTTTGAAAAAATACCTTAAC